>JASJFT010000077.1:0-172152 GCA_030770425.1 Darksidea phi
TTAATAATAAACTATATATATCTAAAGACTAGTACTAAAATTTTAACTATATATAAAAAGAGTAGAACGCTTAACGTTAGCCAACCGTAGAATAGTAGGTAGCTAATACTAGCTTTATCCGATACGAGCCTTAACACGCGGCCTAGAGGAAGGGGGTAGGGTATAGGAGAGGAGAACTACTAGAACTAAGGGATACGAACCAAGGGACGCGAACTAAGAGATACGAACGAAGGGATACGAACTAAGGGATACGAATTAAAGGATACGAACTAAGGGAGTAACGCTTATCTACTACTTATACTAAATGGCTATATATAAAGGTATAAAAGGCCGTCCGTCTAATATATAATCGAATACTATATACTATATAAAGTATAATAAATCGACTAATCTCCTACGATAAGCCGAACGCTACCTACTAAACTACGATCGTCCGCGTTATCGATATCTCTAAGAAAGCGAAGGGACGTTTAAAGAAGAAGCTACGAGAACTAGAATTAGGGGATAAGAGGGCGGTAGACCTAGATAGCGCTAGGATATTACGTCTTCTTATCTTCGATAACGAGGTCCTCCTCTAGGCGCTCGGTTTGGTATATCCGTATTGACGCGGGAATATAGCTAACTAGCGATATAGGCTTAACTCCGGCGAATAATACCTTTATTCGCGATTAGAATATAAGACTATAATAGATAATTAGTAATACCGATCTAGATACCTAATTCTTCGAGTCCTTGGTAGAGTATAGAGGATCTAAATGGCTGGCGAACGCCCTAGTAATCAAGGCGGTAATATAGAAGTAAGGGGGAGGGGGGACCGGCGGAGTTTCGTACTAGAATTAGAAAAGTTCTCTAATTATTATATAATTAAACTATATAATATTTACCTATAGGTCTCGGTCGAGATACCAAAATACTTATATATAGATAGATATATATATATTAATAATACTTCTTCTTAATAGTAATAATCTTCTATATCTTCTTTAATTTTTTTTACTTTTTATAAATACTATTCTTAGTAGAAGTATTATTAAAGAGTATTTAATTATAATTAGAATATAAATATAATATAAAATAATTATTAAATTAATATATATTTCTAGTCTAATTATTATAAACTTAGTCTTTATCTTTTACTTTTTTAATATATTTAGCTTAGATATAATAAAATTAGTAGAATTTATATATATAATATTTTTAAACTTTAAAAGTATAGTATAACTAGTTAGATTAACTTCTTTTAACTATACTATTAAATTATAATAGATTTTTATAGTAGTAGTTAGAATCTAATTATAATTTAATTATAAAATAATTAAGACTTATTAGTAATAACTAGCTAATTTTTAGTACTTATCTTATTACTCTTTTTAGAACTATATAACTAAGTATTATATCTACTTCTACCGAAGAACTTCTAGATTATTATCGGTCTAGTTATAGTTATATACCGGATCCTATATAGTTCTACGTCCTACTATTACGTCTCCTTAAGAATTTATCTTATCTCTATCTAAATATAACCCTTTTACTATCTTAGTATTTCTATACCTATCTACCTATATATACCTTATAATTCGAATCCTTTTTACTCCTTTTTAAGAACTAGTAGTACGACGTTAATACTAAAAGCTAATACTTTAAAAGTTCTTATTAATTATACTATATAATACCTATTTAAAGCTATTAGTATACCTTCTTATACTATTTACTTAAAGAAGAGTACTTACTTTAATATATATCCGTCTAGTAGATAAAATAATCCCGACGTATAGCTAATCGGCGAAGTATACTAGTAGTATTCTAAGTTTAATAAATAATAAGTTTAGAAACTAGAATTAGACGATAAGAATAACTACTAGCTAGAGGACCTATTTAATCCTAAAAATATTTAAAAGGGTTAATATATCTCTAAAACCCCTACGACCTATATATAATATAATAGTAGAAATATCTTAGAGGTATTTAATAAGCTATTATTTTTTAGTAAAGCTTTAATAATAGCTATAATTAATAGGGACTACTAATCTATATAAGAAAATAATAGAATATTTAGTTATAAAAATATAGCTTATATAAGTAAATTCTAACTATACTAATACTTAGCTCTTACTATACTATCTATATTAGGAGCTAATAATATCCTAATAGATAGTAACTATCTAGGTATAGCCTATATTATATCTATTTATACTCCGGTCTTAAATAAAGTACTTTTAGTTAAGGTAGTATAAATATTACTTAATCTTTAATATTAGGGTATACTAGTTAACTAGATCGAGGCTATATAAGTAGACCTTACTATAGTTTAAATAGCCTTCGAACTAGTTATAGTAACCCCTTAGACTATAGCTAGTCTACCTCTAACGAACGATACTTATTAAGAGCTATTTAATCTAATTAAGATTAAGGACCCTCTTATACTAGACTTATTAAAGAAAACCCTAATAACCTAAATTATAAACTATTAGATTAGAGATATTAATAGTCTCTTTTAAATTAACTTTACTACTACTAATATTCTTAAGTATATTATATAGATTATAATACTTATTAAGAATAATATATATTATAATCTACTAGTCTAAGCTATTAATAATAATAAAGTTATTATATAGTTCTAGTTATAAACGAAGCTAAAGAGCCTTATAAAGGACCCCGTTCTAATAAAGTTTAATAACTACTTTAAGTTTTAGAATATTAAATAGTACTAAAAAGATAGCTTTAACTTCTTCTTTAACTATTTTACGACTTATAAAGCTACTCTAAAGGTAAAGCCTTTTAATAATAATATAAATTCTAATATACTAAAGATATTTATAATATAGAGTAAATACCTAAAATCTTTATACTATAAGATATAAAGGGGTAGCTAGCTAAAGAATATATATACTTAAATATAGTTTAAATATACCTTATAGAATATAGAAATAATAGTATATTTTATCTTTATACTAGTTACTCTTCTAAAGATTTCTAGTCCTAATTTAACTATAAGTAAAAAGTATACTATATTTTTAATAACTTTAAGTAATTCTAGTTAGAAGAAATAGAATTAGAAGCCCTCTTAGTAAAGTAATACTAAGTAGTCTTTATTAAGAACCCTATTATACTTTAAAAGTATAGCGTTAATATTCTAATTAAAGATTAATTAAAAGAAGAACTATTAAAAGTATTACTCTAAAGATAACGATAAGTTAGATAAAACTTAAAAAGAGAAAACTAACTCGTCCTTAAAAAAAGATAAGTCTTAGTTACTAATATTATTATAATACTACTAGGACTAAATATTAATAATAAATCCTTATAAATTACTAGTAATATAAGAATATACCTTTCTATAGACGTTCTAATATAGGCCTAGGGCCTTTTTAATATAGGATTAAACTTAAATATTATTAGAAAGGATCTTATACTATAGTAAAACCTCTTTAAGATATTATTATATATAAAGTTATAAATATATTAAGTCTCTAGTATATTACTATATCTAGAAGAGCTATATATTATTATAATAATAATATAGAATTCTTAGAATATAATAAGGATAATAAGTTCTTAGGTATTTTAGACTACCCCTATAGATAGCTATAATCTTATCCTTAACTAGCTATAACTATACAAGGTAGACCCTTAAATAGATTATTAAAAGGAATCTTTTAAGTAGTAGAATAGGAGTATAGTAGCCGAGTATATTAAAATTAAGGTAATATTTAATAACTTAATATAATAGCTATAATCTAGGAAGAAGATATATATACTATACCTAGAAAGCTTTTATACTTAATCGCTTATAAGTAAAAAAAAGTATTAACTTTAATTTTCTAATATAGTAGAAGTTATAGAATATTTATAGATATTTATTAACGAGATATAAACCCTAGAAGGTAATAAGTCTTAAAATACTTAATACTAAAATAAATAGGGCTTATTTTAGTTAAAAAACTAGATCCTATAATTTTATAATTATCTTACCTACTATATAAAGTAATATCCTAAATTAGTATAACTACCTAAGACTATAATCTTCTAGATTATAATATTAGTAATAAATACCCCTCTATAAAGGGCTATAACTCTCTATTAAAAGGGATAATAGAAGTCTAAGAACTATTTAAATACTTTTTATAATAATTTTAATAAAAAAATTAACTCTAAGGAAGCTATAAAGATACTAGAATATTTTTATAATTAGTTTTAGTACTTTAGTTCTAAGCTTATTAGTAGAATTATTTCTAACTTAGAATATAACTATACTATTAATCTTAAGAAGAAAAAGATATTATTAAATCTATCTATTTATAATCTCTCTAAAAGAGAACTTAAGATCTTAAAAGAATATCTTAATAACTCTCTAAAGAAGGGGTAAATTTAACCTAATAAGTCTTTAATAGGGGTCTCGATACTTTTTATATCTAAAGTTAATAATATACTTTAATTATATATTAATTATAGGGATTTAAATAAGATAATAATTAAAAATTATTATTCTATACCTCTTATAAGCGAGATACTAGACTAGCTATCTAGGATTAAGATCTTTATAAAACTCGATCTCTATAAGATATATTATTAATTATATATTAAAAAGAATAATAAGTAGAAGATAATATTTAAAATATATTATAACTATTTTAAATATTTAGTAATACTATTCGACTTTATAAACGCGTCTACTATATTTTAGTTATATATCTATAAAGCCTTAGATAACCTATTAAATAAAATATATATTATTTATTTAAATAATATCCTTATATACTTTAAAGAGAAGAAGAATTATAAATAATATATTTATAAAGTTCTTAAGAGATTATATAATTAGAAACTCTATTATAAAGTCTTAAAGTATATCTTCTTTATAAAGTTAGTAGAGTTTTTTAACTTTATAATAACCCTCTATAGAGTAGTTATAAACTTAGTATAAGTCTAAATAATTAAAGAGTAACTAGAACCTAAGGGTTATTAGGATATCTAAGTATTTCTTAGATTTATAAACTTTTACTAATAGTTTATATATAACTACTTAGATATTATTTATTTATTTCTAGAATATATAACCTCTATATAGAATCTAATACTAAACTAATAAGATTCTAGTAAGAATATATTAATAAAAAAGTTAAAGAAGATTAAGAAGAGTTCTATAAAATAGTATATTTCTTAGTTTTAGCTAGAAGATATATATAATACGTTTTTTATACTTTATAAGCTCTTTATAAGAGCCTCTATCTTTTAGTACTTTAATCTAATAAAACTTATAATAGTTATTACTAATATCTCTAAGTTTATTATAGTAGCTATCCTATTATAGTTATAAATAATAGTACTCTTAATAGAAAAATATTAGAAACTAGTTATATTCTTTAGTTATAAGTTTACTAGACTATAGATTTAATAGAATACTTATAATAAAGAGTTATTCGCTATTATAGAAACCTTTAAATAGTAGTAATACTATCTCGAGTATACTCTAAATACTATTTATATACTATATAACTATAATAATCTAAGATATTTTATAACTACGAAGATACTCTTACCTAAGTAAGTATACTAGACTAAAGAGTTAGTTTATTTTAATTTTAAGATTAAATATAAGCTTAATATAAAGAATCTAGCTAATATACTATTATAATAACTTAATTACGTCGAAGGCTTTTAGCTTAGAAAAAAAAAATATTAAGAAATATTATATTTTTTATACTCTAAAATAAACTTTAGATATAAATATTCTAAAAGCCTATAGCTTTATATACTAAAGATTAGATAGTATATAAATTTAATCTTATTAATAAGAATCTATAAGCGATTTATTAGAAATCTAAAGATAGTATAAACTATTCTACTATAAAATCCCCTAGTATAGTACTAGTTTTTAATAATATATTATCTATTAACCTTAATCTATCTATAGACGGGGATAATAAATCTAAAGAATAATTAAAAGGCTTAGACCTAGCTTTAATATTTCTTTAATATTATAAAGTATTTCCTATCTCTATATTATATAAGTCTTTACTAAAAGTTATAAATAATAACTTACCCTTTAGTTAGAAAACCTCTAGACTACTATTAAACTATATTCGGAAAGTATAGGAATATAATATAGTCTATTATAAGAATATATAGTATATATAAAAGTTTAAAAGTAGAAAAGAATAAAAGAACGTACCTTTATAGATTATAGATTCGAAGGGTATTCTTTAAAAAGTAGAGAAAGTATAGATTCCTAATAATAAAGCTCTTTATTAAGCTATTTTTATAAGAAATTATAATAACCTCTTAAGAGACTATTATAGAGTAGATAAGACTATTAAACTCTTATAAAGAAAGTATTATTAACTAAAGCTTTAAGTAGAGGTTAATACGTATATATAAGACTATATAATATACTAAATAAATAAAGTATAAAGATATAAGTTATAGGAATTACTAGAATTAATTCTTCTATTATAGAAGCTATAGTATAATTACTCCCTAAACTTTATTATTAACCTACTAGAATCTAAGAATTCTAAGGGTAATATCTATAATATAGTACTAGTACTTATTAATTACTTTTTAAAGCTAGTCTAGTATTTATTTATAATAAAGAATATTACTATAAGTATATTAGCTAACCTATTATTTATAAAAGTATTTATAAAGATTAGACCCCTATTATTACTAATCTTAAATTAAGGCTTTATTTTTACTAGTAAATTCTAGTTAAATATATACTTTTATTTTAATATTAAATAATAAATAAGTATAGCCTTTTACTTATAAATAGATAGTTAAACTAAATATTAGAATTAGGAGCTTAATATTACGAACTAAATATATGCTACGGGATAGTAGTAAGAAGAGCTACTAGAGATTAAACCTATTACTAGCTCTAATACGGAATACGATAACTACGATTATAGTATAAACGATAATTGGTACGAACGGCTTTACTAGGAAGTTACGTAATAGATTAGTAGATCTATAGGACTTAGTAAATATAGATCTATAGAGCTATAAATCTATAGATTAGTAGATCTACGAGAACGTAGAGCTATAGATCCTATAGATCTAAGGAAACCAAATTAATATATAATAACTACGAATCTCCTAGATAGTTTTCTCTTATAGTTAATTTCGAATCTAGATTAATCCTTACCTATTAATATAATTAAACTATTATCTACTTATTCTAACTCCTTCTTTCCTATCTTAAGTATAAACTCTAAACGAGACTAAATAACCTATTAGGCCCGGACCCCGTTTAATACCTTGACTATCCGGTAGGTAGGAACGGCTAACTACGATGGTAGAAGAAGGAACCTAATAAAGTAGAGCGGCGTAGCCGCTAACTTAAGGCGAACCCTTAGAAGTAGGAAGCTACCGGGAATTTAGTTTCCTAGAAGGTAGTATAACTACGGAAAACTTCGAAAGAGTTATTAAGAATTAGTATATATTTAAGAAGAGGGAAGATATATTAGAAGTCTAGCTTATAGAGTTAACTATCTAACTTTAGAGGTATATAAGTAAACTATTAAAGCTTAGAGAATTAGAGAAGTTCGATAGAACGAGATCGAAGCTTAGGGGATTTCTAGCTAATATAGTAATCTACCTCGACTTTAATAGGATAAAGCTACCTATAGAGAGTAATAAAGTATCGTTTATAGTAGCTTAGTTTATAGAAAAGGTTATTACTTAGTTTAAAACGTATCTAAATAAATAACTACGACTACCCGAAGCCTAACGAAGCGATAAAACGAAGGCTATCTTCTCGAGTTACGAGTACTTTAAGAATAAGTTATATATTACCTTTAGAGATATCGACTTAAAAAGACTAGTAGAATAAAAAATTACGCGTCTTAGATAGACGAAATCTACTACGATCTATACGTCTAAGTTTAAATAACTCGCTACTAAGATCTAATAGGGAGAAGTAGCCCTTATATTATAATACTACGAAGGACTAAAAGATTATATCCGTTATAAGATAATTCGGATAGAACGACCCTAGACTATAAGAGGATTAATTAAATAAGCTATTAAGATCGACGATAATCTCTACCTCTAGAACTTAGAAAGAAAAGGGAAGGTCGGATTCTACGAAAAGAAGAAAGAAGAAAAGTACTATAGGCTAGAAGTAATAGTCCTAGGGGCTAGTCTAGAGTATAAAAAAGGGAAATAGAACCCTAAGAAATAAGAGCTCTATAAGAAGCGAGTATACTTTAAATATAAGAAGTAAGGATACCTAGTAAAAGATTATAGGTTAGGTCTAAGAAAAGAAAAACCCCGATATACTTAGTAGGGTAAGAGGGATAGAGTAGCTACGATATAAGAATATAATACTATATATTAGATAACTTATATACGCGACTAGTATAAGACGTACTACGAAGCTAAGTTAAATACTAGCTATTAGCTATAGAAATAGTAGGTAGCTACGACTCGGGAGTCTTAGAGAAGAGTTTCGTTCTCGCTAGAAGTATAAGAAGAAGTACCCGAGGAAGGCTTATTTATAGAGTAGGAAGACTTTAATAACGCCCTAGATACGCTATTATAAATAGTTAATAATAGTAATAAGTCCTTAGAACTAGAAGATAAAAATCTAGTTATAATATATAAGAACGCTAGATATCTATAGATAATTCGACT
This sequence comes from Darksidea phi, assembly GCA_030770425.1. Lineage (NCBI taxonomy): Eukaryota > Fungi > Ascomycota > Dothideomycetes > Pleosporales > Lentitheciaceae > Darksidea > Darksidea phi. The sequence continues at coordinate 8,638 of JASJFT010000077.1, forward strand.
ATCTAAAGAAGAAATAAGACTAGTATTAGAACTCGATACGACTTATACTTAAGTCTTACGGTTTATAGAGAAAACTATAATACCTATAATAATATAAGAGATTTATGAAGAATAGTCTAGATCTTATCCGATATATCGACCGTTTAAAGATTTTAAATAGTAGGTCGAATAGAACTTTATCGTTATAGATCTTATACCTAACTAAGAAACTTAGAAAGAAATACGGTATATTACGAAGATAGTTAATAAAGAATAACTATAGTATATAATAATCGAACGATAGATTTCTATACGAACGACCTCTATAAAGTATAACGATTAGAGATATAAGGTTAATCTAGAGGATAACCTATAATATAAGATAAGATATCTAGTATACTTTAAGATTATATAGATCTCGTACGTATAAAAAGAATATAGACTCTATAAGAAAGTAAAGTAAAAAAATAACTACTACCTAGTAAAGGACTATAATAAAAGAATTACCTAAGTAGTTGTACTAGAAGTAGTATATAGATAGTAACGATCTAAGAATTAGCGACGAAAGGAATATATTAGAATTATACTAGGACTACTTCTACTATTAAATTATATCTTAGGAAGATTATAGTACAAATACCTAAAGAATAAATATCCGAAGTACGTCTAAACTAAGATTAATACGAAATATTAGCTAAAGAAGATAAGAATTTAAGGAACTAGAGGATAGGACTATATCTACCTCTATAGAACCTACTAAGGAAAGAAAATTATTACTTTAATTAATAGTAGAGCTACTCGAAACTTTATTAGTAAAGACTTCGTCCGAAGGAAGAAGATCCTCTAATAGAAGAAACGATACCCTAGCGTCGTATATACTATTAAAGGAGAACCCTTTAACGAATCTACGATATATAAAACTAAAGGTAAACTTAGCCTATAGGGATAGAAAAAAGAAAACGAAATACTTAATATAATTAAGATATCGGATAACTAAGATATAATCCTAGGAATACCGTAGCTATAAGAAGCTAATCCTTAGATCCGATAGATAAGCTAATAAGTATTATTCCTATAATAGAATCTAGAAGCGACCTAAGAAGAAAGTAATAATATTCTAGAACGATATAAAAGATAGGAAGAATTATTTACAGAACTAGAGAAAAGCCTACTCTAGTACTAGTCCTAGGACTACGTAATCCTACTATAAGAGAGAAAGACTCTAGAATTCGGACTAATCTATAAGTTAACTAAGGAAGAAGAAAAGATTATAATAAAGTATCTCGAAGATAACCTTATAAAAGGATATATTCGATATTCGAATTTATCTATAGGATACCTAGTTCTCTTCGTACCTAAGAAGGGTACTATAGAACTACGACTATATATCGATTACCGAATACTTAATAATATTACGATTAAAAATCGGTACCCTTTACCTCTAATATTAGAGATATAAGATCGATTAAGAAAAGCTAAATAATTTATACGACTAGATATCTAAAACGTATACTACTAGATACGAATTAAGAGAGGTAAAGAATAGAAAATAGCTTTTAGAACTAAGAAAGGACTATACGAGTACTAAGTAATACCTTTTAGACTTACTAATATACCCGCGATATTCTAGGAACGAATTAATAATATTTTACGAAACTACCTTAACTAGTTTATAATAACGTACCTCGACGATATTCTAATCTACTCCGAAATAGAAGAAGAATATAAAGAATATATAAAGAAGGTTCTATAGATACTTAAGGAAGTATAATTATACCTTTACCCGCGAAAATATAAATTCTACGTATAAGAAATAGAGTTTCTAGGATTTATTATTAGACTAGGAGAAATTAAAGTAGACCTATAATAGATTAAAAAAATTAAGGAATAGCCGACGTCGAAGAACCTTAAGGAACTATAATCGTTTCTAGGATTCTATAACTTCTATCGAAAACTAATACCGTAATAGAGTACGACGACGGTACTACTTACGTAACTTACGAAGAAAGATTAACCCTTTAAATAGAAGGAAGAGTACTAATAAGCTTTTAAGAAGATTAAAGAATAATTTACTAAGGAATCTATAATTAAGATATATAACCCTAAAGAACCCTCGATTATCGAAACGGATATATTAGACTATACGATAGGAGTAGTATTACTATAGAAAGATAATAAAGATAACCTTAGACTAGTATACTACTTCTTACGAAAAATATTACTAGCCGAGCTTAACTACGACATCTATAATAAAGAGTTATTAGTAATTATTAAAGTCTTAAAGGAATAGAGATCTAATCTATAAGGATCTAAATACCCTATTATAATCTATATAGACTACAAGAATCTAATAGAATTCTTAATAAATAAACCTCTAATTAGAAGATAAATATAATAGGTATAAACCCTTATAACTTATAATATTAAGATTATATATACTAAAGAATTAGAAAATAAACGAGTAGACGTACTTAGTAGGAGACCCGATTACTAGAAAACGGAGAAACCTAGTATAGTAATTCTTAAGCTATAGCCGGACGGAACGATTACTTATAATTACCTAAAATTGGTAGAAATACGAGAAATAATACTCGAACTAGAAGGAAACGACTAGATATAATAGATCCGTATAGCTACTACGGAAGTAATAGACGAATAGAACGAAATTTAAGAAGTAATCTAAGAAAAAAACGGAATTATTTATATATTCTAAAAAGCCTACGTACCTAAGGTAATATAAAAAGAATTTATTAGATAATACTACGAGGTACTAGTATACGGATACTAAGGAGTAGAAAAGACTCTTAAATAATTAATAAGAACGTACTATTTTCTATATATAAGATAGTTGGTTACCTAGATACTTTTAGAATATATAGACTATTACTATAATAAGTACGCTAGATATATACCCTACGGAATACTATAACTAATAGAAAACGTAGAAGGGCTATAGAAGGTTATAACTATAGACTTTATTACGTAGTTACCGCGTTCTAAGGAACTAACGATAGGAGTATCTTATAATACTATACTAGTAGTAGTAGATAAGTTTATAAAGTATACTTACTTTATTCTATATATAGATAAAGAAAATATAGTAGAATAACTTACCTATACCTTACTAAGATATATATTTAGTAAATATAGAATACTAGATAAAATTATCTTAGATAGAGACGTTAAGTTTATAGTAAAGTTTTAGTAAACTCTTATAGCTAAACTAGAAATAAAATATAGTATATTAACCGCGTACTATCCGTAGATAGACGGACTAATAGAACGAATAAATTAAATAGTAGAATAATATCTTAGATATTATCTAAACTACTACTAGAATAATTAGGTTATACTTTTACCTATAGTATAATTTATATATAATAGTTCGTAATATAGTATAATAAAGATAATACCTTTCTTTACGAACTACGGAATCGAACTAGGAATATATAAAGAACTAAGATAACTTTAGTCTTATAGCTAAAATAGAGAAGAAATAGTAAAAATTATTCTACGAACGTACTAATAGCTTAAAGAGGACGTAGAATTCCTTTAAAATAGAATAAGTAAGTACTACGATAAGAAGTAAAAGAAAGTACCTACTTTTAAAGAGGGAGAAAAGGTATAATTACTACGAAAAAATATTAAAAGTAAGTAACCTAATAGTAAACTAGACTATACTAAGATCGGACCCTATAAGATTAAAAAATAAGTCTTACCCGTAAACTATCGACTAAGACTACCCCCGTAAATAAAAATCTATTCTATATTTTATATTAGCTTACTAGAAAAAGTACTATAGGATACTAAACTAGTAATATACGAAGTAGATATATATAAAGAAGATAATAAAGAATAGAAAGTAGAAGAAATCCTAGATAAAAATATTAGAAACGGAAAAAACTATTACTTAATCTAATAGTAAGGAATAGATAAGAATAGGAGACTATAGAAACGAATCTAGGAACCCGAAGATAATCTTAATTATCCTAAAAAGCTTACGGAGTACTAAAACTATAATCCCGAAGGAAATCTAGAGATAAGGTAAGTTCGCCTTATAGTAAGTCGAGAAGACCGGTACTACCCGTAGTATAGTACGAGGCGTTTAATAAACTAGAAAGAGCGATATTATCTACGACGTTACGAGTAACGTCTAGAGTAATTAAAGAGGTCTTTAGATCCTCCTACTACCCTAGCCGCCGAAGCTCCTCCTCCTTAGTATTAAGTTTAGTCTTAAGGGTATAAGACTATCTAGCCGTCTTCTTATTAAGAAACTCTTTCTATTTCTTTAAATATTAAATCCTTACCTACGTATTAGATAACTCTTAACTAAATTCGGCTATATAACGAAGTAGTTCCTCGCGATACTCTTTAGCCGCCTATAACTAAGTTTAAAGTTTCTCTTACGAACGGTTAACGGATCGCCCTAATATATATAAGCCTATATATATAAGTTATAGTTAAAAATAGATACTTAGCTATAGAAACTCCTAATAACTAATATAAATTTCGTATATTTATACGAATATAAGCTTCGTAGTATTTACTTTTATTAGAAGAGATAACGTAGGGCGTCCCTAGCCTACTATACCGAGGGTAAGAAAATATTTTAGAACCGTTACGACTAATACGGTTAGTAAGTATAAGATATTCTTTAGTTTTATAAGAAATTATAGAGAAAGAAGGGTATAACTCGAGAAGATCCTAAGCTAACGCTAATATAGCTGAATACCGGATCCGGAATAACCTCCGAGCCAAAGGTTTAGAGAGAGGAGATAGTATTACGAACTAAATATATACTACGGAATAGTAGTAAGAAGAGCTACTAGAGATTAAACCTATTACTAGCTCTAATACGGAATACGACGACTACGACTATAGTATAAACGATAATTAGTATAGACGGCTTTACTAGGAAGTTACGTAATAGATTAGTAGATCTATAGGGCTTAGTAAATATAGATCTATAGAGCTATAGATCTATAGATTAGTAGATCTACGGGAACGTAGAGCTATAGATCCTATAGATCTAAGGAAACCAAATTAATATATAATAACTACGAATCTCCTAGATAGTTTTCTCTTATAGTTAATTTCGAATCTAGATTAATTCTTACCTATTAACGTAATTGAACTATTATCTACTTATTCTAACTTCTCCTTTCCTATCTTAAGTATAAACTCTAAACGAGGCCAAATAATCTATCGGGCCCGGACCCTATTTAATACCTAAAGTATATCTATAAATATACCTAAACTATTAATAAAATAACTAGTATTAACTACTTCTAATAGTAGAATACGCGTATAACTTTAAGATTTATTTAAGTTATAGTATATACCCTATTAAAGTTATAATAGATATTAAACCTAAGGATTTTAATAATATAGAAGATAAGTATTAGCTTTATTAACTACCCGACGACTAGAGTATAGATAGAAAGATTCTAAGTATATATTAAAGAGTTATTAACTTTCTAACTAGCTAGGTATAATAGTTTTCTAATACTTAGAAAGTATTAATTTATACTTAAGAAAGCTAGTAGCGCTAGTATAACTTAAAGAGAACGAGTAAGTATTTTATTATTAGTAAAAAGATAATTCTAAAGGCTACTAATATTAAGACTAAGTATTCTTTAAAGAAGTTAAATATAAAGTACTTAAAATCCTTTATTATTTAAATTAAGTACGGGAAGCTAAGCTACTAGCTTAAGCTACTTTTATTAATATTCTAGCTATATTCTATCTTCTATATATCTCTTCTAGAGAAATAGATAAAGTTAAGAGAAGGTCTAAACTTTAGACCTAGGTCTATATAATATTTAGAGCTTAATAATAGTAATTAATATAAAGTTAAAGCTATTCTTATATATAAGATAATATATAATAAGAAGCTCTTTTTTATAAAGTAACTAGATTAGTTATATAAAGATAGTATATAGAAGTCTAAGATCTCTTTTAATAATTATAATAAGGTTCTTACGGAATATTAGATTATCTAAAGTAAAAAGTTATTAAAGAAGTATTATAAACTTTATAAAGGAATAATAATATATATAAGAAGCTCTAAAGGAATAGACTATATAAGTAATATTAATATAAAGAAAGAATTAAAAAATTTAACTAAAAGATACTCTTAAGATTCTACTTAAGGGATACTATATAAATAAAGTAATTAGTTAAAGAAAGAATACTATCTACTTTAGTAATAAGCTATAGCTTAAAGAATTTAATAAGGCTAGCCTTTATATATTATAATAATAGATAGACTAACTAGTAATAATAATATCGAAATTAATAAGTTAGATTTTTAATATAGATATTTATTCTATCTATATATCTTAATAACTAGAAATCTTAATTAAGTACTATATAGTTTATAGACGATCTAAGTAAGCTACGTATATTAGGTAAAAAGTTCTTAGAAGAGCTTTACGACGCTCTCTTTTAAGAGGTAATAAGTATTATATCTCTATTAATAATATTTCTATTAGGAATATTAGGGCTATAATAATACTAATAATACTTATAATTAGTAGCCCTAAAGGGTATACTAGTCGAGGAGTTATACTTAATAAAGTAAGCCTTATAGATAGTAGAGGCTATAAAGTTAGTAGATACTAGATAGCTAATACTATCTAGCCTATACTAGAGGAATTAGTATAGAAAGCTATTAGGAAGATAGTAGAATATATTTAATAATACTAGAAGTTAAGCTTATACGCCGTAGTTATAGTCTAGTATAATTTTACCTTACTACTAGTATTCTTAATTAAATACTTCTACTTAGTCTTATACTAATTCTAACTAATATTAATATTAAAAGTATAGAACTATATATCCCGCTAAATCTTCTTAAGTATATTAAAATCTATATTCTTATTATTATAAGTAGCTTAGATATTATAATACTAGATATACTTAATAGTAAAGGTAAGAAGGTTAAAGTAGTAGTAAAAAGTAAACTTAATCTATATAAATTATTAGTAGAACTATATTAGTAGGAAGAGGGGAAGACTAATATATACTATAAAGTAGATCTAATAATAAGCTTTATACCTACTATAAGTAGTATAGATATTAGTCTTCTAGTACTAGTTACTTAAAATAATCTAATAGAGCTTAGCTATATTAAACTCCTATATAAACTAGAGAAAGTAATTTATATACTAATAATATATAAGAGAAGACTAAGACTCTAGATAGATAGGAAGAGTATAAATATACTTAAAGAGGGTAGTATTACTATACTAGCTAGTAGAGGTAATTATAATAAGGAGCGGGATCTTAAAAGTATTAAGAAATAAAATAGAAAAATTTAAAAGTAGATATATCTTATTATACTTATATTAAAAGAGATTATTTTATATTTAAGCTAATAACGCCCTAGATACTTACTAGTAAAAGTCTAAAATATAAAAATAAAGGTACTTAAAGAGATATAATATATAATAATTTATTATCTCTTAAATAAATACTTATAAAGATATAAATAGAATTTCTCTTATTAGAAGAACTATAGATAAATAAGTAATTTAATATAATTATAAATTACGATAGACGGTAGCTAGTAATTACTAAGTACTACTAAGTTATATTATTATAATAGATATTAAGATTAAATTAAATAGATTTTAAATTAGTTCTAAAGTCTTTATAAAGGTATTATAAGTAAGTAGAATAACTATAAAGATTATACTTAATAAATAGCTCTTATATAAAGATAGTAAGTATCTACTAGATAAAAATTATTAAAAATCGTCTATAAGGGGAGTAGTAATACTATTACTACTAGTATAAGAACCTATAAGAATATATATAGACTATAAGTTATAATAATAATAGATAAAAGTTATAAATATATACTAATAATAGACTAATACTTAAGTTATATATACTTTCTATTATAAACCAAATATATACTATAGACTACTAGAAAATAAAACTACTAGAGATTAAGCTAACTACTAGCTCTAATAAAGAATATAATATAGATCTTATAATTAAAGAATAGGAGGTTATATAATAGATCTATACCTTAGTAAGAATAAATCTAAGGGATTACGTAATAGCTTAGTAGATCTATTAAGATAGAGCTATAGAGCTATAGCTTAGTAGATCTATAAATATAGAGCTATAGATTCTAAGAAACTAAATTAATATATAATAGCTATAAATCTTCTAGATAGTTTCTCCTTATAATTAATTTAAATCTAGATTAATCCTTATCTATTAACGTAATTAAACTATTATCTACTTATTTCTACTTCTTCTTTCCTATCTTAAGTATAAACCCTAAACGAGGCTAAATAATCTATTAGATCCGGACCCTATTTAATACCTTAACTATTCGGTAGGTAGGAATAGCTAATTATAATAGTAGGAGAGGGAACCTAATAAAGCGGAGCGGTATAGCCGCTAACTTAAGAAGAACCCTTAGAAGTAGAAAGCTATCGAGAGTTTAGTTCTCTAGAAGGTAGTATAACTATAGAAAATTTTAAAAGAGTTATTAAGAATTAATATATATTTAAGAAAAGAGAAGATATACTAGAAGCTTAGCTTATAGAGTTAACTACCTAACTTTAGAGATATATAAGTAAACTATTAAAGCTTAAAAAACTAGAAAAGTTTAATAAAATAAGATCGAAGCTTAGGGAATTTTTAACTAATATAGTAATCTACCTCGACCTTAATAGAATAAAACTATCTATTAAGAGTAATAAAGTATTATTTATAGCCGTCTAGTTTATAGGGAAGATTATTATCTAGTTTAAAATATATCTAAATAAATAACTACGATTACTAGAGGCTTAGTAAAGTAATAAAATAAAGACTATCTTCTTAAATTATAAGTACTTTAAGAATAAATTATATATTACCTTTAAAGATATTAATTTAGAAAGATTAGTAGAATAAAAGATTATATATCTTAAATAGACGAAATCTACTATAATCTATATATCTAAGTTTAAATAACTCGCTATAAAGATCTAATAGAAAGAGATAACCCTTATATTATAATACTATAAAGAACTAAAAAACTATATTTACTATAAAATAATTCGGATAGAACGACCTTAGACTATAAGAGGACTAATTAAATAAGTTATTAAGATTAATAATAACCTCTATCTCTAGAACCTAGAAAGAAAGGGGAAGATCGGATTCTATAAAAAGAAGAAGAAAGAAAAGTACTATAGACTAGAGATAATAGTCCTAGAGGCTAGTTTAGAATCTAAGAAAGGGAGATAGAATTCTAAAAAATAAGAACTCTATAAAAAATAAGTATACTTTAAATATAAGAAGTAAGAATATCTAGTAAAAGACTATAGATTAGATCTAAGAAAAGAAAAACCCTAATATACTTAGTAGGGTAAGAGGGATAGAGTAGCTATAATATAGGAATATAATACTATATATTAAATAACTTATATATACGACTAGTATAAGATATACTATAAAGTTAAGTTAAATATTAGTTATTAGTTATAGAAATAATAAATAGCTATAACTCGAAAGTCTTAAAGGAGAGTTTTATTCTTACTAAAAGTATAAGAAGAAGTACCTAAAGAAGACTTATCTATAGAGTAGAAAGACTTTAATAATACTATAAATATACTATTATAAATAATTAATAATAGTAATAAGTCCTTAGAACTAGAAGACGAAAATCTAGTTATAATATATAAGAATACTAGATATCTATAAATAATTCGACTATCTAAAAAAGAAATAGAACTAGTACTAAAATTTAATATAACTTATACTCGAGCCTTAAGATTTATAAAAAAAACTATAATATCTATTTAATTTAGATTTATATAGTAGGAGTCTCTTTAGAAGGTTCGTACGAAATATAATAGGAGTTTATATATAGTAAAGGTACTATACCTATACCTTATATATAATAATAGAGCTATAGAGCTATATATAGTACTATCGATCGTAAGTAACGAGGTAATATTTCGAATATTAAGGCGTTAGACGAGAAATAATATATAATACCAAACTATAGAGCCTAGTTAGAAGATTAATAGTAGTAGTAAGGAGTTAGTATACTAATACTACTACCTACTATCTATAGTATAAAAATTACCCGCGATAATACTAGTATTCTACTTACTATATCTATCTCTTATTCTTAGCTAGCTTCCTTATATCTATCTCTTATCCTTAGCCAGCTTCCTTACTATATATCCTTAGTCTTCTAGTAATAGTAAGAGTAGTAGTACTAATATACCCTCTTTCTTAAACTTACTATTAATACCTACTAACTAGATATCTTTACCAACGATCGTTCGCCTAGTCCTTTAGTAGGAGGTACTAGAGTATAATAGCCTATTCGAGTATAGCGCTCTAAACGTTTCGAATATCGTAACGGAGTATCCCCGGCGCTATAGAAGGGAGGTACTATTAATAGGGCTTCTCGATTATAATAACTATTAGTATAAAACCAACTATATATTAGATATATTTAAGGGAATAAGCGGTAATAGGATTCTTATATAGCTATTAGTAGTTACCTATATTATATTCCTATCCAAGGCCCTATATAATAAGGATAGACGTTTCGTCTAGAGGTAGCTATACCGTCTACGTAGACTAGAGGAAAAGCTTATATAGGGAAGACTATTAAGGAAAAAGAAATCGGCCTTCTTAAGAGGCTATCGAGGGAGCGAATACCTAACGTAGAAGATAGAGCTAGTATCTATAGTAGATATAATATAAATAATAGCGTAAAGACGGAGAATAATAGGGATATCTAGCTAGGGAGGGTAGGAGATTTAGTATTATCGACGCGTTTAACTATCTATATATATTATTAGTAAATTAGGAGCTATTATTATCCTATAGTTACTACCTATACTATTACGTAAGATATCGAAATATTAAAATATAATAAGGTAATTAGAATTATAAAAAATATAGCTAGCCTAGAAGCCAACGTAATATTACGCCGGATAGTAGTCTAAGCTTCTAGGGGAGGGGCTATAATATCTATAATAATATAAGAGATCTATAAAGAATAGTCTAGATTTTATCTAATATATCGACTATTTAAAGATTTTAAATAATAGGTAGAATAGAACTTTATTATTATAGACCTTATATCTAATTAAGAGATATAGAAAGAGATATAGTATATTATATAAATAGTTAATAAAGAATAACTATAATATATAGTAATTAAAAGATAGATTCCCGTAAGAATAATCTCTATAAAATATAATAATTAAAGATATAAGGTCGATCTAAAGAACGACCTATAATATAAAATAAGATATCTAGTATACTTTAAGATTATATAGATCTTATATATATAAAAAGAATATTAACTCTATAAGAGAGTAAAATAAAAAAATAACTATTATCTAGTAAAAGACTATAATAAAAGGATTATCTAAATAGTTATACTAAAAGTAGTATATAAATAGTAATAATTCGATAATTAGTAATAAAAGGAATATATTAGAATTATACTAGGACTACTCCTACTATTAAATTATATCCTAGGAAGACCCTAGTATAAATACCCGAAAAATAAATATCTAAAGTATATCTAGACTAAGATTAATATAAAATACTAGCTAAAAAGAATAAGAATTTAAGGAACTAGAGGATAGAATTATATCTATATCTAAGGAACTTATTAAAAAAAAAAAATTACTACTCTAATTAATAGTAGAGCTATAAGGAACTTTATTAGTAAGAACTTTATTTAATAGAAGAAGATTTCTTAATAGAAGAAACGATACCCTAGTATTATATATACTATTAAAGGAGAACCCTTTAATAAATCTATAATATATAAAACTAAAGATAAGCTTATTCTATATAATTAGAAGAAAGAAAATAAAATACTCGATATTATTAAGATATTAGAGGACTAAGATATAATATTAGAAATACTATAGTTATAAGAAGCTAATCTACGTATCTAATAAATAAATTAATAAGTAATATTCCTATAAGAAAAGGTTAATATAACTAAAGAAAATTATAGTATTCTAGAATATTATAAAAAATAGAAAGAGTTATTTTAAGAACTAAAGGAAAGTCTATCTTAGTACTAGTCCTAGGACTATACGATCCTACTATAGGAAGGAAAAACTCTAGGATTTAGACTAATCTATAAGTTAACTAAGAAAGAAGAAAAGATTATAATAAAATATCTTAAAGATAACCTTATAAAAGATATATTCGATATTTAAATTTATTTATAAAATATCTAATTCTCTTTATACCTAAGAAAGGTACTATAGAACTACGATTATATATCGACTACTAAATACTTAATAATATTATAATTAAGAATTAATATTTCTTATCTTTAATATTAGAAATATAAGACTAATTAAGAAAAGCTAAATAGTTTATATAATTAGATATTCAAAATATATACTACTAGATTAGAATTAAGAAAGATAAAGAATAGAAAACTACTTTTAGAATAAGAAAAGAACTATATAAGTACTAAGTAATATCTTTTAGACTTACTAATATACCTATAATATTCTAAGAATAGATTAATAATATTTTATAAAACTATCTTAACTAGTTCGTAATAGTATATCTTAATAATATTCTAATCTATTTTAAAATAGAAAAGGAATATAAAGAATATATAAAGAAGGTTCTATAGATACTTAAGAAAGTATAATTATATCTTTATCTATAAAAATATAAATTCTATATATAAGAAATAGAGTTTCTAGAATTTATTATTAGACTAGAAGAAATTAAAGTAAATTTATAATAGATTAAGAAAGTTAAAGAATAGTCTATATTTAAGAATCTTAAGAAGCTATAATTATTTCTAGAATTCTATAACTTTTATTAAAAACTAATACTATAATAGAGTATAACGATAGTACCCCTTATATAGCTTACTAGGAAGGACTAGTCTTTTAAATAGAAGAAAGAATACTAATAAGCCTTTAAGAAGATTAAAGAATAGTTTACTAAAGAATCTATAATTAAGATATATAATTCTAAAGAACTATTAATTATTAAGATAGATATATTAGACTATATAATAGGAGTAGTACTACTATAGAAAGATAATAAAGATAATCTAAGACTAGTATACTACTTTTTATAAAAGATATTACTAGTTAAACTTAACTATAATATTTATAATAAAGAGTTATTAGTAATTATTAAAGCTTTAAAGGAATAGAGATCTAATCTATAAAGATCTAAATACTCTATTATAATCTATATAGATTATAAGAATCTAATAGAATTCCTAACTAATAAATCTCTAATTAGAAGATAAATATAATAGGTATAAACCCTTATAACTTACGATATTAGAATCGTATATACTAAGGGATTAAAGAATAAACGAGTAGATATACTTAGTAAAAGACCTAACTACTAAGAAACGAAGAAACCTAGTATAGTAATCCTTAAACTATAGCTAGACGAAACGATTACTTATAACTACCTAAAGTTAGTAGAAATATAAGAAACGATACTTAAATTAGAAGGAAATAAATAGACTTAATAGATCTATATAGCTACGATAGAAGTAATAGATAAATAAAATAAAATTTAAGAAATAATCTAAGAAAAAGATAAAATTATTTATATATTCTAGAAAGTCTATATATCTAAGGTAATAAGGAAAGAATTTATTAGATAATACTATAAAGTACTAGTATATAGATACTAGGAAGTAGAAAAGACTCTTAAATAACTAATAAGAATATACTACTTTTTATATATATAATAACTAGTTACCTAAGTCCTTATAGAATATATAAATTATTATTATAATAAATATACTAGATATATATCCTATAGAATACTATAACTAATAGAAAATATAAAAGGACTATAAAAAATAATAATAATAGATTTTATTATATAGTTACTACGTTCTAAGAAACTAATAATAGAAGTATTCTATAATACTATACTAGTAGTAGTAGATAAGTTTATAAAGTATACTTACTTTATTCTATATATAGATAAGAGAAATATAGTAGAATAGCTTATCTATATTCTACTAAGATATATATTTAGTAAATATAGAATACTAGATAAAATTATTTTAGATAGAGATATTAAGTTTATAGTAAAGTTTTAATAAACCCTTATAGCTAAATTAGAAATAAAATATAGTATATTAACTACCTATTATCTATAAATAAACGGACTAATAGAATAAATAAATTAAATAGTAGAATAATACCTTAGATATTATCTAAACTACTACTAGAATAATTAGATTATACTTTTACCTATAGTATAATTTATATATAATAGTTTATAATATAGTATAATAAAGATAATACCTTTTTTTATAAACTACGGAATTAAACTAGAAATATATAAGAAGTCTAGATAACTTTAGTCTTATAGTTAAAATAAAGAAGAAATAATAAAAATTATTCTATAAATATACTAATAACTTAAGAAAGATATAAAGTTCTTTTAAAATAGAATAAGTAAATACTATAATAAGAAATAAAAAGAAGTATCTACTTTTAAAGAGGGAGAAAAGGTATAGTTACTACGAAAAAATATTAAGAGTAAATAACTTAATAGTAAATTAGACTATACTAAGATTAGATCTTATAAAATTAAAAAATAAGTCTTATCTATAAACTACTAACTAAGACTATCTCTATAAATAAAAATCTATTCTACGTTCTATATTAGCTTACTAGAAAAAGTATTATAAAATACTAGACTAGTAGTATATAAAGTAGATATATATAGAGAAGATAATAAAGAATAAAAAGTAAAAGAAATTCTAAATAATAATATTAGAAATAGAAAAAACTACTATCTAATCTAATAGTAAGGAATAGACGAGAATAGAAAACTATAGAAATAAATCTAAAAATCTAAAGATAATCTTAATTATTCTAAGAAGCTTATAGAGTACTAAAACTATAATTTTAAAGAAAACTAGGAGATAAGGTAAGTTTATCTTATAATAAGTTAAGAAAGCTAGTCTTACCCTTAATAAGATAAAAGATATTTAATAAACTAGAAAGAGTAATATTATCTATAATATTATAAGTAACGTCTAGAGTAGTTAGAAAGATCTTTAGATCCTTCTACTATTCTAGTTATTAAAGCTCTACCTCCTCTTTATCTAGCTTAGCTTCTAGTATCTAGAATTATACTATCGATTTCTTTTAGAGAACTACCCTCTACTTCTCTAAATAATATACTCGCGTTTAAACTTTTACTAGCTTATTAAGAAGCTTATCCTAAGTTTTATAAGCCTTCTCTAACTATTATTAAAATCTCTCTTCTATATAGTCGATAGATCTTACTAATAGTAATAAGCCCTAATATACGAGTTTTACTACTTAGTATAAATAAACCTTTTAATAATAAGATATCTAATATATAATAAGAACCTTATATATTAATATAAATATATACCTCGTAGTATTTACTATCTTTAGGCGAAGCGATATATAATATTTCTAACTAAGAATAATAACTATAAAGAAATATCTTAGAACTATAATAAAGAATTTTATTAGTAAGTATAATATATTCTTAAGTTTTATATAATATTATAATAGATAATAACGATCTTTTAAGATAGGGCCCTAATATTAATATAGCCGAATACTAGATCTAGAATAACCTCTAAACCGAAGGTTTAGAGAGGGGAGATAGTATTATAAACTAAATATATATTATAAACTATTAGAAAATAGAACTACTAAAGATTAAGCTAACTACTAGCTTTAATAAAGAATACGACGTAGACCTTATAATTAGAGAATAGAAGGTTACGTAATAGATCTATATCTTAGTAAGAATAGATCTAAGAGATTATATAATAGCTTAGTAGATCTATTAAGATAGAGCTATAGAGCTATAGCTTAGTAGATCTATAGGTATAGAGCTATAGATCTTAGAAAACTAAATTAATATATAATAGCTACGAATCTTCTAGATAGTTTCTTCTTATAGTTAATTTAAATCTAGATTAATTCTTATCTATTAACGTAATTAAACTATTATCTACTTATTCTTACTTCTTCTTTTCTATCTTAAGTATAAATCCTAAACGAGACTAAATAACCTATTAGACCTAGACCCCGTTTAATACTTTCTAATTAAATTAACTATATATTATAAGGTTAAAGTTAAGAGCTACGAGGCTAGAAAGACTATAAAAAACCCCTATTAAGATAATAGGGTATAATATAGATACTAAATATCTAAAAGATCTTCTTTATAAAATTATTTTTTTCTTAGAAATAGAGTTTTTTAGGAGTATAGATATTTAGGTAAACTTTTCTAAAGAAAGTAAAAAGACTAATAGAATATATTATAGTAAATAACTCTCTATAAGAACTAGAACGGCCTTTAGAAAAGGGGGAGGCTATATTATATCTACTTCTACTAGAGAACTTCTAGATTATTATTAGCCTAGTTATAGTTATATACTAGATCTTATATAGTTCTATATTCTACTATTATATCTTCTTAAGAATTTATCTTATCTCTATTTAAATATAATCCTTTTATTATCTTAGTATTTCTATACCTATCTATCTATACGTATCTTATACTAAGTTTTTATTTTAATATTTAAATAGATTTTTTAGATATAAGTATAAAGCTTAGCTTAAATAATATATATAGTCTATTCTATATTAGTCTAGATTATAATTAGATCTTTAAAGAATTATAATTTAATTATACTTTATATAGTTTATTACTATAATCTATCTTATATTAATATTTAAACGACTTAATAAAGATATACTATAGCTTTAGAATAGTAGTTCTATTATTTAAGTTAGATATAATTATATTATTATACTTAAGATTATTAATTAGTATAACTTTCTATACTAGATTATATAAAAACTAATATTTAATATATATTATAAGACCCTAGGACTAAGTATAATCAACTAGGAGTTATAATAGCTAAGGTAGCCTTCTAATTAACTAATAGTAGAATCGGTATATTGAAGCTATTCTAAGATAGCGCTATAAGGGTATAAGAATAAGGGGTTCTTATACCCGAATAGGGCTTAACGTACTAAATAAGCTAACTAACTATTAGGCTAATCCTCGGGATTACCTAATCTACTAACCGAAATAGGAAATAAGTAAAATAACTAGGTTACCTAGGGAACGGGCCGTAATATTATCTTCCTCCCGGAATAAGGCCTTGTCCTTAAGGGTCTAGTAAACGAATAATTAAGAAAAAACGCTTTTTAGGGGGGGAGGGAGAGGGGGGGATAGAGAGAATAGGTAGGTATCTATATCTATTACTTCCTACTCGAAAAACGATTTAACTAATACCTTCTAGATCGTTCTTAGAGTATATAAATATTATATAGTCCTACGTATATCTACTCGTTTTACTATATAAATTATCGTCTAAAAAATATTTTTCTAATATATATACTACGTAACGCGCTTAGTATATCTAAAGAATATCGTAGAATATATAAGAGGACGCTAGTAACTCGATTTTCTATATTACCTAGGAGTTATATACGCGTAGCCCTACTAGAGGATAAGACTTACTCCTTCTACGTTTCTACCCGTAGTAAAGCGAGGCTATAGAGGGATACTCTAAGCTTAGAGGTAGTTACCGTAGACTCTAGGCGTTATACTACCCGTTTTAGTAGACTATAAAGAAGAGAAGTCCTAAGCTTAGAAATAATTACTATAAGCTCTAGACTATACGCTACCTATTTTAGTAGACTATAAAGAAAGGTACCCTAAGTCTAGAGGTAATTACCCTAAGCTCTAGGTACTATACTACCCGTTTTAGTAGACTATAAGAAGCGGGGGCCTATACTCGGTATCGGCGATTTTTCTAGGTTCTTATCTTAACCGATACCTCGTCTTCTAACTAGGGGCTAAGGAACTTATCTTATAATACGGCTTCTAACTACTAGGCTAGCCGTTTAGGTAGACCTAGCTTATTAGGGTACTTATTATAGAACTCTTTTACTTTTTAGACCATATTTATAAAATCGCTTACTAGGTAGTAGATTAGGTCTAGGTCGTAGCTTATCTATTCCGTTTAATAGTAGAGCTTACTATAAATAATCTAGCTATCGAGAATATAGACTACTAGCTACTCGGGATACCTATTTACTTTTATAGCTAGTTCTTTAAAGAGTACTTAACTAGATAATAGATCTTATATAGCTTTATATAATTTATCTATATAGAAAATATTATATATCTTTATATAGGAGGGTAACTAGACTACGTAGAAGCTATACCTTTAACTAATAATAAGATAAGATCCGTATATTTACTAGTCTAATTTTAGACTTAGTCTTAAGATAGTAAATCTCTTAGGTATAATATAGACTTAATCTCCTACGTCGAAATCTAGAAGACGGTATTTTTTATTAACTTATCGGCTCTAGGCTTTCTAAGCTACTACGATATTAGCTTAGGTATAGTCGTAAACCTATTAAACTATATTAGCTTAGATTTTTACGAACTCCTAGGCTACCTACGTAGTTATATCGTCCGGTAATTCGGAGGGTTTACGGACGCATTCTTATTAGTCCTAGTAGTAATAAGTCTTATAGTTAAATTCGATCTCGAACGGGAAAAATCCCGTTATATTATATAGAAGAATTACCTAGGCCTAGTCTATACTAGATAGAAGATTAGACTAGTTATTCTAATAGAAGTTTATAAAGGGGCGTAATTATTAGTCTAGCTATTAATTAAAAACTTCCGTATTACTATCGGTCTATAGGTAGTAGGCTATAGATAATAACTAGCTAATTTCTATAAGCCTATATAATTCTTTTATAAAGCCTAATACAAACTATAGACCTCGATCTAAGACTATAGTATATAGGAGACTAAAGACTCGCTATATATATATATAGTAGAGAGTAGCTACGTCTTTAGTAGTAGTAGTTTTAAAGTAGGGTAATAAGAAAGCGTATTTTAATAATCTATATATTACTACGAATACGTTATTATATTCCTTATAGTCCTTCGGGAAGCTTTTAAAGTCTATAGAGACGTCTTCCTATACCCTCTTAGGTATAGGGAGTAGTTTAAGAAGACTTAAGATCTTATCTTAAGGCTTATAACTCTATTAGTACTACTTATAGTTCCTTATATAATACTTTATATCTTTATTTATTATACCCTAGTAATATAGGTCTCTTAGAAGCCTAATAGTTTTCTTTATACCCGGGTAAGTAGTAATCTACGTAGTATATACTACCTAGATAAAGTAGATTTTAAGGAACCCTACTTTAGGTACTACTAACTTCTCTTTTTAGAGGAGAAGCCTAGATAGGGTTAGAGATAGGTACTTATATTCTTAACGAGTTAACTCTTACTCTAATTCGAGTATAGTATATATACGATTCTCGTAAAGTATATAATTAAGAAGTAGATAAAAGTAAGCTTTAGTTTTATACTTAGAATCCTAGATATCGGTAACAACTATTAAGACGACTATTATAGTAGAGGTCTATCTAAAGAAAATAAAGATATAAGTTCTAGTAACTTTATCTTTTTTCTTCTAAGTTTTTAATTCCTTCTATTTTCGAGAGAGAGTATCCGTGATAATATTAGTAGTTCTAGAGTAGTAATAAATAGTATAGTAGTAGTCTACGAGCTTCTCGGCCTAACGAGTCTATTATAGGGTTAGTTTATACTTAGTCGAGAAATATTCTAGTACCTAGTAATTAGTAATAACTTAGAAGGGTTTATTTAGTTATAACCCTATAAGCTAAGTCTTCTATTCGTTTAAACCCCTTATAACCGCGAGTATCTCTTTATTATAGATCTTATAGTTTATTTCTATAGACTTTATTATCTTTATAAAGTAGGCTATAGGTTACTAGGTTCTATTATCTTAAAGCTATATAAAGATATCTACTAGAATACCGTCGCTTATATCGGTTTCTATATAGGTTCTATAGTAGGGCGAGTAATATCTTATAATAACGTCCGAATATAATAATATCTTACTTTTCTTAAATATAGCTCGCTCTTTAGGCCCGAAGGTACGGAATTTTTCCTTTCGTAGTAGTCGGGTAAGCGGGCGGACTATATAACTATAGTCTTTTAGCTACTTTTAGTAGTAGTTATAGAAACCTAGATAAGCTTATAGCCCTTTTAGGATTATAGATTTCTTCTAGTCTCTAATAGCTACTATCTTATCGGGGTCTATACGGATCCCTTTAGTACTAATAATAAAATCTAAAAACTTTACCTTAGTAACTATAAACTCGCTCTTTTTAATATTAGCCTATAGTCTAGCCTTCTTAAGCTTATCTAAGATTTTACTTATATATTTCTTATACTTAAGGGGGTCCTTTAAGTAGATTAAGATATTATCTATATAGGTAGTATAGATCTTATCGATTTCGTCCTTAAGTACTTAATTAATATAGTACTAAAAGATTACCGGCCTATTATATAGCCCGAAAGGTAGAACGTAGTATTTATAATTTCTATATTATATTTTAAAAGTCGTAAGGTCTTCTACGTCGGGGTCTAATCTAATATAATAGAAGACTTAACGTACGTCTAACTTAGTAAAGACCTTTACTTTAGAGAGTTATATTAGTATCTTCTTAATTAAAAGAATAGTCGTAATATCTTTCTTTATAACTATATTAATTTTTCGGTAGTTAATATAGAACCTCTACTCCTCTTCTAGCTTCTTAGTAAATAGAACGGGTAAGGCGAAATTAGTATCGCTAGTCGTAATAAAGCCCTTTTTTAGATACTCTTCTAAGTAAGCTTTTAGTAGCTTTAGATATTTGAGGGATATATTATAGAGTAGACTTATACTAAGCTTACTTATATTATTCTTAAGGGTAATTTTATAGTCGATACTCTCCCTTCTAGAAGGTAGCTTATCTAAGTTAATCTTAGAGAAGTAGTCTAGGGTAGCTCCTATATAATCTTTATAAGGGAGCTTTTCTACTATTATATCTTATACGTCCTATTCCGCTAAGTCTTCTACTAAGTCTTTCGACTATCTATCTCTAATTAATAAGTTAACTTTATATAGGCTAGTAGCTTCTAGTATAACTTCTTTTTTATCTATAAGCTTTTATATCTTAGAAGACTCGAGAAAATATACGTCGAACTTATTACTAGCGGTCTACTCTAGTAGGTCGTTAGGGATAGATATTACTTTCTTTTTCTTTCTATTATTTTTTCGGCGACCTCGTTAGCTTTTCTTAGATTTAGTACCTCTTAAACTACTATTAGTATTACTATCTATATTTCTTTATATTTCCTTAGAAGTAGCTTACTAGTCCTCTATTACCTATAGCGGGGCTTTAGTAGACTTATAGGTCTCCTCCTAGGAGATTATAAGGGCTTTAATTAAAATCTCCGAACTAAGTATTAGATCCTTTTTAAGTAAATAGACCTTCTTCTATACTTTAACCTATTAATTAATTAGGTCGTCGCGACGTAAAGCGTCGTTCTAGTATTCTAGGTCTAGCTTTAGATCCGGCTTCTTTATAGTAGTTAGATTATATTTTATCTACTTTAGGGTATTATCTAACTAGTATAAAGTCTAGTTATAATAGTTAATTAAGGACCGGATTTACTTAAAGAATTTTCTTTCGAGTATTATATCGTAATACCTAAGCTTATAGAAGAGGAACTAGGTAGATATATCCTTTCTCTAGATTAATAGATTAGCTTAAATAGCTATATTAACTAAGTAACTATATTTCCTATTAAACCTATTAAGGGGAATCGGTTTCTTTAGTCGATAGAAGACGGGCTTTAGCTTTTTCTTTACTACCTTTAAATATTTAGAGTAGACTAATAGGTACGTACTAGTACTACTATCTACTAATCCCCTTAGCTATATAGCTAGGCTATTTACTATAAGTTAAATAGGGAGCGTAAATAATTTCGAATTAACGAGCTACGGTATCTTAATAAGCCGTTAATAATTAAGGGGTTTAATTACTTCTATATAGACCGCTAGAGAGGAACCCTTCTCTAATAGCTTTTATTTTTTAATACTATAGAGAAGGCGTTAGAGTTATACTCTAAACTACTTTCCTCTTTATATAGGGAGTCTAAATAAGCTTCTTTCTTAGAATCGTTAGGGAAGGTAGTATTAACTTTTACTTCTATAGTATTCTACGTTATCTTATATACGACGTAGTCGGGGTAGTCTTACTATTTATTTCTTTTCCTATAATTAAAATAACGGTCTTACTTCTTATACTCTTTAAAAGAGTAGTTATAAAGCTTAGAGGCGTTTTTAAAGTAAACGGGCCTCTTTTCTAACTTATTAGAGAAGGGCCTACTTATAGTCGGCTACTTTCTCTTAGAGGTAGCTAATCGGTTACTTTAGGCGAGCTAGGCCTTTTAGTACTAGTTATTCTTAAGTAGTACCCTATTAGCTAAAGTCGTGTATTTATAAAGCTTACTAAAGGTAGAATTACTATTATTAAATAGATCTACCTTATTTTTTAGCTCGAAGTAGAGCTTATCTACGAATTCTTCGTTCTACTAGTAGTAAGGTAGATAGATCTCTATTACTAGATACTCGAAATTCTTAATAAAGTTATTAACTTTACTAAACGTATTTATACGTAGTCGGTAGAATTTAACTTTTACCTTCTTCTTTATATAGGGATCTTTATAGTATTTCTTAATATATTCTAATAGGTCTATATTAAATATAAAGTCTACTTCTTCTTCCCTAGAATTTAGCTATATCCGAATATAGTCTTTTACCGGGCCCGCTAGTCGGGATATAATATAGGCTCGACGGATCTTAGCTATCTACTAGGGGGTTTCTCGTACGTACTAGTCCTTATTAATAGTAAGTTTCTATTCTATATTATAGAACTAGTTCTTTAACTTAGACTCTCCGTTATTTTTAAATAAGGTAGAGTTAGAGTAGAACGTAGTCTTCCGGAAGTTAAAGATTTATAGGGATTTACTTCGGTAGTTTTCTATAACGTTTTTCTTCTAAATAAGAACCTATATTCTATTATCTAAGGTAATAGTTACGAACCCTAGTAAGGCTAACGGAGATCTCGCGGGGGGGGTACTAGAGTAGAAAGTAGAAGTATTTTCTATTTTCTCTATAGTAAAGGGTAGTATATCTAATTCTAATAGGTACTCGTAATAGTTCTTATTAGGTAGGGGAGTCCGTATTAGATCTAGAAATATAATTAGTTTAGTAGTTAGCTCTTTTCGTAAGAAGTTTAACTAAAAGGTTAGATACTAGACTAAATCCTACTAGAATCTTTCTAGGAGCCCGGGGGTTTAAAGTAGAGTACGATAGGTAAGAGAGGTCCTTTAGAGGCCGATATTTAGACCGTTTAGTTATACCGTTATAGGAGGGAGTCTTATCTCTTCTATATCTTATCTACTATTAGGGTTACGTTATAATAGTAGAGCCTCGAGAGTAGACTTAGGATTATACTAAGGGAGAACTATAAGTCCGGTCTTTATATAGACGGCTATAGGGGAGGACTATTTAAGGTCTTTCTCTAAACTCTACTACCTACTTATAGTTCTCTAGGCTTATTAAAGCTCTTCTTATAGCTTTTTAACTTATCTTCTATAGTTATCCCTTTCCTTAGCTAATTAGTTAAACTTATCGACTATAGTATTTATAAAGACGTTCCTATTAACTATATCTACTCCTATAGTATACGCTAGCCTTTTAGCTATAATAAGATAGAGACTATTATCTATTAGGGTATTAGTAATTAGGTCGGGCCCCTCCTAGGTAGCTAGTATATCCTAGACTATATTATAGTCTAGAAGTTCTTCCTATCCTTCTATATTTATTAGGTAGGGGATTTAGAGTCTATTTTCTCCTCTAAGTAATTTAACCCTCTCGGCGTACTTATCGATCTTCTCTTTAAGACTATCTTTACTTATACTCTTCTCTTAAGGGAGGAAGATAGTCTTAAGGGTCTAGGGATTAATATACGCGTCTTTATTAACGAATACCTCTAAGAGGGTTAGTTTATAGGCCTCGGTTAGCTTTTACTAGTATACTTCCTCTTTAGGGGAGGGTATCTTACTTCTAGTCTAGTTCTAAGATTTAGTCTAAGCTCGCGTACTCCTTACCCTACTTAGGGCTCGGCTTAGAGTCTTCTTCTTTCCTTTATCTTTCTTCTATAGGGAGGTCTTACGGGAAGACGGCTTTAAAGAGCCTACTTAGTCTAGGAAGTCTACTATCTTATCGTTATATTAATTTAGCGATTTAGTTAATTATATAAAGATAAGTTAGTTATAGGGTTTAGGATATAGATCTAATCCTATATAATACTTTTATAGGTCTCTTCTCTCTAAGGGAGATACTAGGTACTCTAGTAATATTAGGGCTCGAAGCGGTCGGTTTTAAGACTTATCTAAGGGAGCGCCGTACGCTACCTACCCTAAGTACTATAGACCTCTAGGGATTTTAGGGGGGTTAATATTTAGCTACCGTCTCCGGCCGAAAGTTAGAGATCTTAGGATAATATAAGATCCTAGGACTAAGTATAATTAACTAGGAGTTATAATAGCTAAGGTAGCCTTCTAATTAACTAATAGTAGAATCGGTATATTAAAGCTATTCTAAGATAGCGCTATAAGGGTATAAGAATAAGGGGTTCTTATACCCGAATAGAGCTTAGTACGCTAAATAAACTAACTAACTATTAGACTAATCCTCGGGATTACCTAATCTACTAACCGAAATAGGAAATAAGTAAAATAACTAGGTTATCTAGGGAACGGACCGTAATATATATAGCTATAATATATATCTTAATCTTAGTTTATTTAATTATATTAGTATAGTAATCTAATTATAAACTAATTATAAGCTAATATCTTTCTATATATTTATACTTAGACCTATAGCTCTCTTCTAGTTTTAAGATAAGTAATATAAATAATTTCTAATATTTTAGTAGTATACGAGCTAGAAATAAATAATTAGTAATATAATTATAAATAAAGTATAATAATTATCTAATTAAAGAGCGTAGCTAGGTTATATAGTAGTATTATTAGGTTAAAGAGAAAAAGGGAAAGTAGGAGAATATTTGTAGCTCGCTTAGCGCACGGGCCAGGTCACATGATATCATGTGACCTTCGGAGGTTCAGTGCCGAAGCTCCATAGGTACAGAACAAGTGTACGCACGGTAATTCGTATTGGTCTCCTTACGCCAGCAGCCTTGCCTTCATGAAAATAACCCCTTCGAACGGATTATCGTAGTATTTCGCGGTTTCCTCAAACCCATACAGTGCATACAACTTCCTCGCAGCCACCATAGTCGCCAATGTGTCCAACAGCATCTCCTTGTAGCCCAATTCTTTCGCCCTGGTCAACGCTGCTTCCATCAAGAATCGGCCTGCTCCCAAACCGCGCGCTTCGGGGATAGTGTACAGTCGCTTGAGCTCGCAAATTGTTGGAGCGTTGAGGGGGCGTACAGCAACGCATCCGATGCATTTTGAATGAACTGGCTGTGCTGCTGGATCCGTTGACGTTGGCGTGGTGGCGTAGGCGAGGAACACGACGCCGCCGTTCTCGGTCGAATATTTTCCCGGCAGCTGTGATAACTCTTCTTCGAAACTTTGGAACGTGAGATCGATATGTGCCGGTAACGAAGCAGCGTACGCGAGAAACATTTCGGCCACGGTCGTTTTATCGCGTGGAAATTCTGCTGTCGAGATAGTAATAGATTGGTAGGCGACCATGATGACGCCAAATGTGCTCCAAGGAATAGTTCAATATTTGTAGAGATAAAGTGTCAACCACTCTACCTCTTATATTAGACCATCGTAGGGCGTGGTTGTCAGACTAAGATCCTAGCTAACCGTAAGTAGCCTGTCATACGCTGCGAGCACGTCCGATTTCGGATATTCCGATTCCAATGCAAGCAACGCTGAACTTGTTCTCTTAGAGGGTGACACTACCTTATATGCCCATAGAATCAAGGATATCGTTGGACGTCACTTTCGACCGCAGGGCACGATTTAGATGTAATGTACACAAAACTACCGCCGAGATATGCCCTCATACCGTCAATTTACATGAAACAATTCCATCTCAACTCTTTCCACCGGGCATTATACCATTTATATAACTTATGGGTATGGACTGCGTCGCTATCGAAAGACAGCAGCGCCTCCAGTATAAGGCAATAGGTACTAACGCCCTCCTAGACCAACTTTACCGACTTCTTACCCCGACCTTTAGTCAAGCACTGCTCAGCAATACTCTCCCCACATCTGCTCCACCATTGAATCTGCGGAAGGCTGCGAAACATTCAGAACATGCAATGTCTCGTGTGGAGTAATCCGTTTATCTCACTGTCAGACAACGTTCGGTCTGCTCGTCATACACGCCAAAGGATGATATCCCTCTGCGACAACAGTGACCTACCGGGGCAACATGGGTTTCGCGATGCCAGCATTGGAAGCCTTTGGTATTACAGTAGTTTGCGCATAGAATGCGAGGAGCATTAGCAGTGCTTAAGGTAGTCGGAAGTGTGTGGCACGTAGCTGGAAGGTATGCGAGCTTAGCATCCACCAAAAGGGCTCAAGTATAGCCCTCATGCAAGTCTTTTTCAGTAACTTGATGCAAAAGCCCTATAATCAGTGCCAATCAAGGGGAAGACGTACGGCAGCTCGAGCGTTTCCAGATCACTTTTGGATAATGACCTCCCCATGCAACATAGCCACACTGGAATCATCGGCCACTGTCCACTTCTCCCAGTCTCTGACCATTTCATCAAGGTCATTCTCCGTTGTCAGACCTGCTTTGAGCCTCTTCTCGCGTATTAGACCCCCTTTGATTACGGCTATCAGGCCTTGGGCTCCAAAGACGAAGATAGTTAGCACCACGGTCACCCGGATATGGAGTAGATGAGGTGCAGGATAGGAAACCTACACCGGGTGCTTTTATCCCTGAGTGTGTGGTACGACCAGGTGCCGAAGCTTTACGGTGACCTTGCTCCGTCCAGCAGCAGCCTTGAGATGGACCAAGAAAGCAACTGGCGGGCTGCAGTCGGTGTGTGCCTCTAGCGGTACGTATCATATCTGCCGCAAACTTGTGAAACTTGAGGAGGCCCAGTTAGCTCGGGCCAAATCAGTTCCTACACACAGTCGCCCTCGCGTGCCGCTACGATGCCTCCAAGTTTCGCCACTCTGAGCATCTCCCGCAATGCATCTTCTGGCGCGTTAATGTGGGTCAGCGTCTAGTGGCAGAAGGTGATGTCGGAGGTGTCGTCCGCAAAGCGAAGGTTCTTGACGTCGCCCTGCTCGAAGTCGATATTATTGAGACCGCGGTTTCTGCAACAGCTCTTGCGCGTGGCAGTATATCGGACTTGAGGTCGACAGCTGTGACATGGCCGTCGGGGGCGGGGGTTGGAAGGGGACGCAGGGATCGTCCCGGAGCCGGCACGTCAGGTTTGGATTGTGCTTTTTCATCAGCTCTAATGTAGCCATGGCAAATGCAGCGTTACTCTCAGCGTTTCGTAGTTCATGGTGTATCGCTTGAGGGGTGGGGTAGGCTGGTATGGGCTTCGGCCATTGCGGTGCGACTGAGCTCAGAGAAGATATGTAAAGCGCTAGGAAAGTTCCTTGATGATAATTTTCTAACAACATCGAGTAAGAACAATGTTGTCGCTGTGGAACGTACACCAGGGGCCGTGTTATACCGTCACCGTCCGCGCTAGTCCATTAGAGCTCTGGACGAAGGAATCGGACAAACATATCAACGCTGCCTACACATTTCTGTTAGCCCAGTGCTCTGTACCAGGCATAAGAAGTGTAGCCATCTAGGATAGACATTGAGCGAAGTTACGGGTTGATTGCCTCTTCTTCCTTCTGCCTCCTCTTCGCCCACTTCTTGACCCCTCTCCTCTTCCAAGCCTCCGCAGTCGTGATACATATCCACCATGCAACAAACATGACCCCAAAACTCAGACTCCACCCGATAGCCTCGCAACTAAACCACTCAAATAGCCCCAGCGCCCTCCTCAACCCTTTGTTTTCAGTGTCCCACATCTGCCTCCCTCCGATAATAACCTGCATAGCACTCAGTATGACGCTGAAGAGGGCGTACATGAAGAGCACGCTGGGGAAGAAGCGTTGGAAGTAAGCGCCATAGTTGGACTCAAAGCGGTTTAGGTGCCAGCGGCGGAGATGGATGAAGGAGTGGAAGTTTAGCGCGTCGAGGTTTAGTTCACCGTAGCGCCAGCGCGGTGAGATGCGCTTAGATGGGAGGGTAGAGAATGGAGTTATGAATTTGGTGAATGTTTCAAATGTGGTTGTTGTGAAGGATGAAAAAAGATCATTCCTGCATGCGATGTTGAAGTCGGAGCGATGCCGTATAAGAGAGGCGTAGGTTCTAAGGAACCCAAGGGATGTTGCCACTAAGCGATCTCGTTCTTCAGGGTTGATGGCATCGTTTAAGGGGTCAATTAAGTATTGCCAGAAAGCATAGGAGGTTATGTATGCCGGGAGGGGTTTCATGTAGATGATGTTGTCTGTCCACAGGAGATGAAGGGAGGCGTCTTCCGTAACGACGATTCTTCGGTCAAAGGTCAACTGTCGGCTGAGAGATTTGATATCCGGACTTGGTGCTGCCCCCCATAGCTTCTCGTCTAGTTTGTTCATACCGGGTGTATCG
Organism: Darksidea phi; assembly: GCA_030770425.1. Taxonomy (NCBI): domain Eukaryota; kingdom Fungi; phylum Ascomycota; class Dothideomycetes; order Pleosporales; family Lentitheciaceae; genus Darksidea; species Darksidea phi. Next base: position 37,247 of record JASJFT010000077.1, read on the forward strand.
AGATCTTCCAGACAATAGGAAACAATCTGACACGAGTCGAGTGCAATCCGGGGCGCGTCTGGGAGGACTTGATCATCATGGCAGTTGTGAAGACGTGGTGACTTGTCCAGGTAACGTGCATATGCCAGGCTCTTGCATAATTGAACCGGCTCATCAAACGGCAAAGCATCGTCCCCTGCTCTTTTGCTTGTGTTGGTATCTGGACGCGCGAATGACGCTACTAACGTCGGTGTAGGCGACACAGGCGTGATTGCGCTTTCTTCGCGCATCGCGCAGATGCTGAAGCGGGATGCGTTAGAAGTGAGGAGATGTAAGGAAGTGCCTCAGTTTCGAGAATGCTGGTGATGCGGGGTTTAAAATGCGATGGCGACCGTATACGAGGGTCACGATATCTCGTGGATCCTGATTGGTTGAAGTAATCGCAAAGCCACCACCAGTGAACTATTTCGGACTTCCAACTGGATGACCATCTTCTTAAGTCGAGTTCAACAACCTGGTGTTGTAGAAGCATTTATGTTGCATACATCCAACGATTCATTCTCTCACTCGAAACTGCCTCATCCATCGCAACCCGCCGATCAGCAGCGAACACACATCCACAATACTCTTCATGATTATCGAGCGCTTCCACTCCGGCGATCCAAAGCCCATCTATGCTCGCTTCCGCAGACATGGTCGTCTCGCTCCAGATGGACTGAGTTATATATCTAGCTGCGTGAGAGCAGACTTGACAACTTGCTACCAGCTTATGGAAACAGAAGGAAGAGAGCTCTTGGACGAGTGGATCGCAAACTGGGAAGACCTGGCGGATTTCGAAGCAGTGCCTCTCATTACATCGGCCGAAGCCAGCGCGAAAGTCGTAGATTTGGAGAAAGCGTAGAAAAACGGTGTCGAATGTCGGTATAAGTAGCCAATTCCCTCGTCCTTCCCATGTGAGGTTAGCCCAGCCGGCTCATGAGCACTAAATATTCAGTTGACGAGCCAAGGCCCAACACCCCACTGTCCGCAAATTAGCCCCGCCAAATCCCTTTTCAGCGTCGCCACGTCACTATTCCTTGGCTTCATATACGAAGCACCGTTCGTCCCTTGTGCCATTGGTTGCACAAGAGGATTTTTTATCAGATGATCTTCATCTAATCTTATCTGATGATCAGGCCAATGTCTGAGGACCCCGTTCGGCTTTGACCTCAACTTCGGGAACGTGGGTGTGTATGGTGCTTCTTGGCCGATGCACGATGAGGTAGGAGTGAAGTCAAAGACTGCGTCGAAAGGGCGATTTGTGAGCCGATTGCGGAGGAAAAGCTGAAATTTCTTTTGTGGGAGCCGGTTATGTGACAGGGCCTGCCAAAGGCTCGTATATCACACCTGCCGCTGTCCTGTAATCTTCTGAGTTGTATTACCGTGTGCGATCAGTAAGGAACAAGCTCTTCACATTGTTCAAAAATGACTGACTCGGGACCGACACTCAATTCACTGGCGGCACAGATTAGCGAGATTACTTCTACCATAACCACATACTTAGAAGAGAACAAACTCACTGCGCCTTCTCTTGCTGCAGACAGCCCGACCAACTTCCCCAACTTATCTCCAGAGCTCTTCCATAAGAGACAAGTGCTTCTAGACGCGATCAATGATCTAGCGATCCTAGTGCAAGGTCCGAGCGAGAGCGTGTTCAACTATGTTCATACAGTATGGTTTCCCATCCTTTGCATAGGTAGTTCATATTAACAAGAAACCAGGCGGCGCCGGATATCGCAGCTCTCAATGTTCTGAACTACTTCGATTTCTGGGCTGCCGTGCCACTCAGCGGTTCCGCTTCCCATGCCGAGATCGCGGAACGCGTAAAATTGCCAGAGGATGTCGTGACACGCATTCTCCACCACTCCACCAACCTGCGCCTGTTTGCCGAGACCGAGCCTGGCAAACGTTCTACGCGGATTCAGCATAGCTCACGCTCGGCAGCTGTAGCGAAGAACTCTGGCCTGAAGTCACTCATCCAGGCCGTTCTCGATGACGCGGGGCCTCCAACAACTGTGCTGCATGAGGCACTGCAGCGGTATAGCCGTGGAAAGCCTGAGTTGACGCAAGAGCAGAAAGAGTCGGCTTTTGCACTATTGCATAGTGGCGGTGCTTACAATGGGCATGCAAACTATTTCGAGTATCAGGAAAGTGGAGATGGTTGGAGGTCGAAATCATATACTAAATTCATGGGGTACCTGAAAGAGATCTTCCATATGGAGAACCTGGTATTGGACCTCAAGGATTGGAAAACTGTCGGGAAGGCTTCAGTCGTTGACGTGAGTCCTATATGTCTCGAATCGCTCGAATCGTCGTACTTCATACATTCTAGTGACTGACAATATTCAGGTTGGCGGCTCAGCTGGTCACGACGCTGTCGTGCTAGCGAGAAACTTCCCTGATCTCACGCTCACCGTTCAAGACCTCCCAAAGGTTCGGTCCCAGTTTGAAGCGACTGTGCCCGAAGAGTTGAAAGAGCGGATATCGTTCTCTGAACACAACTTCCTGGAGCCGCAGCCCGTGCAAGCCGATATCTATCTTCTCAAGATGATTCTGCATGACTGGGCTGATGCAGACGCTATTAAGATTCTCCAGGCTTTGACCCCTGCTTTAAAGCCTGGCGCGCGTGTTGTTTTGCTCGAGTATATCGGGGATCGGGGCGAGACGGAGAAACCGCTACCACTTTCCATGCGACAGTGGGGTACGGCCACTGATCTGCGACTAATGGCCCTATTCAATACGAAGGAAAGGCAGATAGGTGCCTGGAAGCGGTTGTTCAATGCCGCAGATGAGCGGTTCGAGGTCTCAGATTTAAACACCAAGCCAGATGACTTCTTTGTGGTAGTCGAGGCTACGTGGCGCGGATGAATATCAGTTTCGGTTCCCACGTAGTCGCGTAGAACGAAAACCACGCAGACGCTACCAGAAGTTAAGACGGTGAAGCATGATGATGGCTCGATGTAATGACTGCTGGGGATCAAGAAGTGGGGAAGATAATAACGCATATATGAGTCGCCATCATAACAAGGGATTGTATCTAGATCGCATGTTATTGGTCTAGTTTTGTGACTGCTCCCCGCGTTGAGGAAGGTCCGATCTGCGCCATAGTGCTCGTCTTACATATTTTTGCGTGAGCAACTTGTACGGATGGATGAGAATTGTTAGCTAGGGAACTCTATCATATATAGGACCCCATTCACTCTGCTTAAGCACGGGCCTTACATCCTTCGGTATATAAGGCCCTAAGTTTAGTACTAAGTAGATTAATGATTATTACTCCGCCCAACTAAGAAGAATCCTGGCGACTGTGCCGCAGCCCGCTTCACCGCTTCAACTCTCCAGCGAGGCGAACTCTATGGCGCATTTTCAATCAAGGTCAAGGTGTCTAAGCAGCTGTGAGTCCTGGCGACCCGGCGAACAAATGCCTCCGAGGTAACAAGTACATGCTGACATGATTGTGAAGCCCCGTACGGCATGCATAAGTCTCGATTCTCTCTCTATCTCTGACAGTGTTTGATCCTCCCAGCCAGTTGCCCTTTGCTTGTAGGATGGAGCTATCGAACGATGCAATTTACTGTCCACAACGCACTGCTGATGATAGTTGGTGCATGATCGAGGCCCAGCTGGGATAAAAGTCTGCCCTTGGAAGCGGCGCAGCCACTATCAAATCCAGCAGCCAGGTTGCACCACTGCCATCGGCGGATTATCAGATTAAGCTTACGACTGAGCCTCGAAAGGACGGCGCAGACGCTTTCCGCGCGACAGAAGGGCCGAACTCTGACCCCAATCTTCATCGACTCGTCGTGGTGAGACTTTGCGGCCATGACTCCGGGTCTTGCTAACAGGTTCAATGTGGCGCGCATGCAATGCCAACGGCCCATCAGCCTACGGCTCTCTGTTGCGAGGGAGTCATCACGAAGCCGTCGGGCAATCGAGTGGGGTCGCATGCTGAATCCTGACGAGAGGCGCACCCGCGCATGAACAGCGGAAATGGGCAGGCTGTTAAACAGTGACGGCCAACGGACGTCCTGGCGGCCGCGTCCGTGATGGGCATTGCGGAGGAAGAGGCTTTGTTTCCTACAGTTATGCGACGGAGTCGTTGTTTCAAGGAGCGCAAGAAACGCCGTTCAGCAACCACAGGCCCAACCGGCGACCGTGTGGCTGGCCAATTCGGCGCTGCTACTGAGTGTTTCCCGCGCACGGGCTACCAGCTTGTCCGCGATCAGCGCGACCTTTCCTGAAACGACCTTCATCTTCATGCGACTTCATGTTTCGAATCTTCGTGTCTGTTGTTTCTGCAAACATGGCGCGCGGGGTCTGACTGGGAGGCCTTCGTGAACTGACACGTCCGTCACCCTTTGTTGGAGAAGGTCGATGCGGAACGATCGCCCACGGATGCCTGGAACGCCTCAGCGGGAAAGGTGTCCACGCATGGATGTTGGCGTGCTGGAGCGGCGCACGCCCCTGTGATATCACGGCATTGGGCCAGTGCTGTGATGTGCAGCCCGACCCCTTATATATACCGAGCACCACTGGCCGCATATTTACATCGGCCGTCTCTTCCACCTCAAACAGTACGTAGTATCGACATGCCTTTCAACTGACTTCTCCTGCCCTCTGTCAAACAATCACGCACGAACACGCTACGCCTCGCGCACTACCTCTCGTCGTCCTTTTACAATAACAACCTCGGGATCCAAATTGTACAACACCGACGTTTACGATGACTTCCCGTCCACCGAATTCGCCCTGTGGTCTTCCCTCCTCCCCACGCGCAATCCGTCAAGCCCTTCCCACCCTCAACACCAACCTCCGACCAACAACTTCTCCAGATCACTACTCAGACACCACTCCCGAAAAGCACTCAGCACAAACATTTATCGACACGCGCCAGCGAAACCGCGACTCTCTCATCTTCGTCAATGCAACAATTCCGCTCAGCCCAGCCTCATCATCGGACTCCATGGACTACAAGGAGCAACCCTTCGATGGGCTCGCACCACGGAGACGAAACGGGTTTGCGCGTCTGTTCTGTTGCTTCGGTCGTGAGGAACGCGCCCGGAGACGTGTCATGAGGGAGACGGAGTACGAAAAGGTTGGGGAGAAGTGTCACTGGACGGAGATATAACGGTGTAATGACAGTTTTTGATACTGTTCGGCCGGATACAACAACCTCCGAGATAGGATATCACGATGTGGCCACGATACCACCCGCCACTAGCCGCCCGTGTCTTCATTCCATTATTCCTTGATTCTCTTTTTTCTGTGGTCATGTTTCCGCATCCGGAAGCCCACCTTGCTACGATACCCTGACAGGGGTCTGAATACATTACACCAAGCGAAATCAGCAAAAATGAGCACATTGTTGTCCTGGTACTGTATTTCCTTCCGTCACTCGTTAGCTTTCCTTGCCTCCTTCACTCTTCGACTTTCCTGCTTGTTCACTACTGCATAGCGCTGGCGTTGGATGGAAACTTGAGTTACAGACGGTCGTAGATCGGAGTCGACCTGTCGTCCGTGGTAGGCAGTCGCAGAGGACTTAATGGTTGTATGCACATTTGTGCCAATAGATAGATACCCAAACAAACCATGCCATTACCTCAGATCGCACCTTTTGCCTTTCCCTTCCTCACCCTCTTACCATCCCCCCACTCCTCCTCTAACCACTTCTTCCCCGATTCCTCCAGTTCATCTCCCTTCCCTTCCGCCCTCATCCCCTCCTTGAGCATCGCCAGCGCTCGATTCCACGCCTCTTGATCACTCATAGAGGGCCAGTAGTGGTATGACATCGGTGCAGGGCTAAACCTCACCTTCAACCACGTCGGCGGCACCAGGTTCTTTGCCTCACTCTGCCTTTTAAACCACCATAGCCACATCTGCACCTTGACGTCCTTAGACTGAATATGGAACGATGCCATACCCTCTTTATCGCGTAGGTTTCTCCAGTCGAGATCCCATAGTGCTGTATACTCCGTTAACCGCGGCAAGTGCTCCTTCGCTACCAAAGCGTCCCTCACTATCCGCTCCCACGTCCTCCTTGGACTAGGCCCATCCCACTCCGCATGTCGAGAGCAATCGTAATCGCTGTATCTCAGCTCTACGTTTTGCAGCATACTCGCTGCCTTTTCTGGAAATAATCTGAGCGTACCCTCCAGGAGCCCATTCTTTCGTTTCTCAATGAAGATGGTGTTGGAGCTGCAGAAGACGTATAATGCTTCTTTGTACACTTGTTGCGATACTAGAAATAGTCTGAGGGTGTCTGTGTCGAGGCCGGGAGCGTACACGGCGGTGTAACCGCGCCATGAGTAGCCTCCTAGCACACAACCGTGGTTGGGGCGACGGCGCCAGATGAGTGCTTGATGTCGATGGAGGTAGTGGAAGTATATATTGTCTCGTAGCTCGCGCGGATAAGAGAGGATGGCGAAGGACCCGGTCCAGTGAGGATATATGGGCGAGTTGGCGTTTGGGGTCTTGTTTTCTACGCTGGGTTTCTCCTTTTCTAGGAGGAGAATGGTAGGAAAGGCGGATTGGAGCTCTTCGATCGCAGATGAAATGGGCTCTCCGTTCATGGTGGGAGAGTCTGAGATGGGAGACTTAGTGATTTGGGTTTCCAGATCCGTCGTGAAGATTCTAGGAGGGATGGTTTCCAAATTGTGATCTAGGAAAGGCTCTTCGCGCAGACGATTACCACAAGATTTGAAAGTGGTCTTGGATTGAATCAGCTTAGAAGTGCACAACGGAATAGAGAGACCAAAGGATGAGAGAGCAAGGAATTTGGTGTTCAAGATAGACCGCGTTGAGCGGGTAACTGGACGTACCCTCTATTATACGCAATGGTTTCGGTGACTCAATGCTACGGTCCCTGTTCAGCAAGCCACTAGATGACGCCGCGCTCAGTAAGTCGACGTTTGAGGCTTAGCATATCAGGTCTCCACTCAGTACGAGCTCTACGCATAATACTAGCAGCGGTGTCATGGGGAGTATTGTCGAGCGGCAGGCCGAAGATGTCGTGCTGTCAAATTGCGGGTGGCGGTGCGTACATCGGGGGGTTTCAGTGTCGGGGAAAGCACTAGCATTTGAACGGGCTTAGCGCATCGCATTGCATCGCCGTTCTCCCTTCACCCGTTCTCTGCCGTAAAAGATACGATAGAAGATTTCAAAGACGCACTGAGATACATTGCTCCAGTGTCTCTCTTGTTAATTGTTCGGTGCCGGTCACGAAAAGTTCCATTTCGTCCTGTGGAAGCAACAATGGCTGCGTCTTCAACGCAGCCAAAGACGAGGGGCTTATTTACAGAATATTGATAGGCTATACGAGGCGTGATAGCACTCCCATATATTTTATTGTGCCGACAGCTCGGAGGGATTCGGGTGCCCAGGAAGAAACTTGGTGAGATAACATAGAAATTCAGCGTTGAAATATGTTTACCAATTGTGCTCCCATACATTGGATGTAAACAGAGCTGAAAGGGTCTTGCTAACATGGAATGTCTCTGGTTCATGTCGTGTTAATCAAAGGTCTCTCGTATGGGTCAATTACAGGGAGCAACGTACTTCTTGCGGAAGTATGAAATTGGAATGTAATTACGTCGACACCACGCTGTGACAAGATGGATGATGTAAATCGCGAACGGCAGCGGTAGGTCAAACGGAGACTAGCGCGTCCGAGCTTCGGACATGGACCACACCTTGGCACAGGTCAGTCCTCGGGAAAAACCCAAAGCTCACAAATACCGCTCATCATCCTCTCTCTCTCCACAACACCAGCAATCCAGGTAGCACAGTTCCATCTCCGATACCGTCAGCCCGCACAACATGTTCTCCGCCAGGCAGATATTCTCCCAGGTCCAGCGCCGCGGCTTTGCGGCGTCGGCTCGTCAGGTAGGTAGTGCTGCATTACTTGTGCTGAAGTGCTGGTCTGGGCCAGGAAAGGTCAATTGAAGTAGCAATGCTGATGAGTGGCGCTGCAGTCGTCCAAGGTCACGGTTTTGGGTGCTGCTGGTGGTATCGGACAGCCGTTGTCCCTGCTATTGAAGCTCAACCCGAGGGTCAGCCAGCTTGCTCTCTATGATATCCGTCTAGCTCCCGGTAAGCTTCCGTCGCCTCAATTGCAGCATGAATGAATAGCTGACAACTTTGTACAGGTGTCGCTGCCGACATTGGCCACATCAACACCAAGAGCGAGGTACGAGACCCTATCCGGACTTGACCCGTCCATCCGCTGATACACAAAAGGTCCGGGGATATGACCCCACACCCACTGGTCTGGCCGAGTCGCTCAAGGGCGCTGAGGTCGTTTTGATCCCCGCTGGTGTGCCGCGCAAACCCGGCATGACTCGTGATGGTATGTGGTGAGGGTTCTCGTGAGTTTTGGAACTGATGGTTGTCTAGATCTGTTCAACACCAACGCTTCCATCGTCCGTGACTTGGCCAAGGCCGCCGCAGACCACGCTCCAGAGGCCAACATTTTGATTATTTCGAACCCCGTACGTGCACGCGAATGGAGAAGGACAGGACAATAGATTAATTGTGAGCAGGTCAACTCCACGGTCCCCATCACAGCCGAGGTCTTCAAGTCCAAGGGCGTCTACAACCCTAAGCGCCTCTTTGGTGTCACCACCCTCGACGTGGTCCGCGCCTCCCGCTTCATCTCCCAGATCAAGGGCACCGACCCCGCCAACGAAAACATCACCGTCGTCGGTGGCCACTCCGGCCAGACCATCGTTCCTCTGCTCTCCCAGTCTGGCTACACCCTTGAGGGCCAGAAGCTCGACGACTACGTCTACCGCGTGCAATTTGGTGGAGACGAGGTCGTGAAGGCCAAGGATGGTGCAGGGTCTGCTACCCTCTCCATGGCTATGGCCGGTGCCCGCTTCGCCGAGTCTCTTCTCAAGGCTGCCCAGGGCCAGAAGAACGTCATCGAGCCTACCTTCGTCGACTCTCCGCTGTACAAGGACCGCGGGGTCGAGTACTTTGCCTCCAACGTCGAGCTCGGTCCCAACGGCGTTGAGAAGACTCACCCCGTGGGCAAGATCACGGATTACGAGCAGAAGCTCTTGGATCAATGCTTGACCGATCTGAGCGGAAACATTGCCAAGGGAATCAAGTTCGTCAAGGAGAACCCTGGAAACTAGACGCTTGGGTCTGGACGATGTACAGTAATAATATGTGTGAGCAGATGATGTTATAGGGGCGAAAGAGATTTACTTTCGGCGCTTGTATTATGGGTCTCCGGAACTGCCCTGGATTGGACTGGCATTCGGATGTCTAGTAACTCGGCGGCTAGAAAAGTAGCTTGTGTAGAATTTTTGGGCGCTGTAACCTAGCAACATATATTCCCTTCCTAGCTCTTTTCATCCGAAAACGGCTGGACTCTGAGTGCATTCCATACCCACCACGTGGATTAGTAAAAGCTACTTCCATGTCAAGGATGCGGGAGGGATGGAGTTGAGAGGCGTCGAAGTTGACGCTAGCAAATGATCGCAAAAGGGTTCACTGAGGTTAACGTGACAGACACCTTCTATCTTTGACCCTGTTCTACATGGCCACTACAATGTCTATTGTCCTCCTTAAATGCATGCAGCTGATATTGTAAGAGATACATGAAACATAGCCCTACAAATGGCTCCATCACCTTCAAGAGGTACTGGAGACCAAGCACTGTTCCACCCTAAATACACAACTCGAATTTCTTACAGCTTCGCCTTGGGCGCGTCGAGAGTCGGCAGCATGATGTCCCGAATATCACCCGCCGCCTCATTGAGATAGAAGCTCATCTTTTCCTGTTAAATTGTTAGCCCTTGTCCACTTTATCTCATCGGAATAGGGAGAAAAATGACTTACCGAGCCCAATCCCTTGGAGCACACGTTAAAGTGGATACTATTCTCATTAATCATATACGCAATGCCCCAACCGTCATCCACAACCTGGCTCCAGCCATAGCCGTTGAAGTATTCCGAGCTCAGCTGCGAGCTAGAGATGAACCATGTGCTGCTATATCCGAACGCAGGATCCTTGTAGATGGCGGGTACGTCCTCGCCTTCTTTGATACACTTTCTGAGGCCGAAGAGGTGGCGGTCTACGCCCCTTCCGTCAGAAGCGTCAGAGATGTATTTTATGTGAGCATTAAGAGCGGCGCGGAGAAGTTGCTGGGCTTGTTCAGGGGTGGTGGAGGGATCTGCCATAGCGGCGCAGAAAGCGACGGATTCGTCCGACACGGTACGGCAGGTTTCTGTGCGACCTTCTTGGAAGCGGCGGGTTGCGGCTGATTCGTAGGTAGGACGGTTTTTGCCGTAGAACTTGTGGTATGCGAGTTGAATGATCATTTGCACGTACGCATCAGGACTGCACTTGAACTTCTTGATCAAGCCCTTGCCGTAGCCCTGGTATGCCTGTACACGCAGCTCATGCGCGCCGATTTGGCGCGAAAAGTGCTGCTGGGCTGCATCGATGTCCTTTTGTAGTTCCGGTGTGACCTCGAAGCGGAGGGGTTTAGGGTTGGGCAAGTCGGAGCGAACGTTTGTGTCGTCGAAGGGGAGGGCGTTTGTGAAAATGAGCATGTTGGCGTAGTCATTTAGGCGGTGGGTTGGTGTGCCGTCCATCATCGAGTGTTCGCCCATGAAGCCAGATGTGCCGTTGTCGTTAATGATGAACTGGAGGGGTTTGTCGAACCACCTGTTTGAGCCGTCACCGTGCCAGTACTGGTGTGCACGCTCTTCCAGGGTGACGGGAGAGGCGTCGTCGAGGCAGACGACGAAGGAGGCAGATTCGATGGCTTCGAGTGAGGCGCTGTTGACGTCTGAGGCGGCGCGTAGACGTGGATACACGTCTGACCAGACATCGCGGTTTTGCGATGTAAGAATGCCTACCGCAGCTGCCTTCTCAGCTTTCTCATAGATGCGCTGGAATTGGAGTTCTAGCTCCGCGGTGTTAAGTGGCTTGCCGTTGACCTCGTGCGGGACTTTCCAGAACTGGTTCTTGCGGATGACGACGATGTGTTGGTTTTCTTTGAAGGGGTATTTCACGGTGGTGTCCACGGGCTTCCTGGGGACACGCGAGCAGTTGAACATCCAATTGTAGGAGCTCATGGCCATGGGAAGCTTCTTCATGTACTCTGGCTCGAGCGTCTTGTTGTCGACCATCTTCTTGAATTCTAGGACTGCGGTCGACATGGCAGCAGCACGCTTGACCGGGTTCCTCCGCTTCTTGTCATCGCGGTGCGAGTAGAAGTAGCTGACGTATGGCACCACTGGGTCGCGGTAGCCCATATACGCTGCCTCGTTCCACCACTCAGCGAGCCAGTTCCGTATATTGGGGTCCTCCCTCCGCGCAACCAAGCGCTTCTGAAGTGTCTCACCGGGTCCGCCGGGTGCAATAAACTCATTGACGGCTTTTGTGGTGGCTTCGTACTCAGTCTTGGAGAGTAGCGGGTGAACGGATTTGAGGTATCGCTTGGCGGTTTCGTCGAGTGTGGGAACGGGTAGGCGTGGGAGGGAGTCTTCGAAGCGTAGCATGGCGCCTTTAGTGTGGTCTTCCTTGTAGCCTGTACATTGCGAGTATTAGCTTGGGCTTGCTGAGGTGGTGTTTGACATGTGAAGAGCAAAGAGTTACGCACCTGGTGGCAGCGAAGACTGCTGCCGTCTTGAAGCTGGAGCCATGGCTGCGATCTGCACAAGCAACACATTAGAAGCATCCCGAGAATCTTCGGTGATTCTGTGCTCGTACCTTGGGAACCTGCTGTCTGACGAAAGGTCTGCGGAGGAGTGAGGCAGGTGCTCGCGCTCTAGCTACTGTACTGAACATCTGAAAGGTGTATAATGAAGGACTGACGAAACAAGAACAGAATATTTCTGGGCCGAGGAGATCCTCGGACTGCGCGTGCTCGTTATGTCGGCGTCGGTTGAACTAGTGCGAGCCGTCTGGTGCAGGAGCTCTAGCAGGCAAACAACCTCGGCACACGTCGGAAATGTCCAAGCTTTGGGGAATTGCGTGACCTGCCGTTTGTCCGGAGCCGTGACTTCGCCCTCTCGATACGACTTGCGATGCTAAAGGCTACCAAGACGCCTCAATTGCCCGCACGCGGATAATACAGTAGCGAAATTTGTATAGCGGTGTCGATATTCGGAGTCTGTCGAGCCCTCCCCGGATCTCCACGTCCCACTAGCCACACCTAATACGTCATGCACGGACGTCTAATGGATTGCGTCAAGGTCACCCATGAATGGACAGAACTATCTAATGAGGCTCTGCGGGAGGCCTTTCCCCTTTCACGAGCGTATCCCGATGCCGCTAGTGCTCCGTCATCACTCCGTACGGGATGCACCCTATGTCGACAACTGCGGCAAACGGTACTGCAATTATTTGTAGGTGAAGTGGATACAGAAGAACAGAATACACCTATATTGACTACTACATACCTAACATATAACTTCGAGCCGGTTCGTCTTCATAATCCTCAGATGTTACAGTAATGACTAACAATAAAACGGGAGAAAAAGAAAACCAAGCGAAAAGAATTGGAGAGTGAGCTGCCCGTGATCACTCCAAACACAGTCTCTTCAGTCTAAATGTGGGACCGTTGGCGCCGAAGATCGATTGGAAAGGCTTGCCTCCGTCTGATAAATGAGAAGAACCTGTTGTCCATCGCAGCTTCCAGTGACCTAACCACTCCATCGTTATGGTCGTACGCCGAGAGAGCTGCAGCCGGTGCCTGCTCGAACCACGATCTCGCCGCATCCCAGTCCCCGGACATTTTGAGGGATCAGTCCTATGGAGATGAGGGTCCAGATTGTGCGTTCGTCATCGAATCAGAACAAGCCAATAGCCTGACCCTCCATCTTACGAAACATCTAGTTTGGGTCCACAGCAGCTTTCTATATCGACCATGAGTAGGCTATGCGTCTTATCAAAGCCTTGAAGTCTTTGAGCTCATAATAGTCTTACAGAACTCTCATACACACACCATAATCTCTAATCTCCTGAGCAACAACCCACCATGCTGCAATAACAATCCCTCCCATAACTAGATCTACAAGACGTTGGAAAACAAACTGCTTAAACATTGACCAAGACCCGATATGCGTGTGAGGTTGATCCCCTACACGCTTCCCAAGTATGCCTCTCCAACTGCCGATTCCCAGCCAGGTCATTATTAACACTTGTTGTTTCAGAGAGCTCCCACCTGGCTTGAACCGAGTGAGTGACCAGAGTATGAGAATGTTGACTCCAGTAGGTATTAAACAGACCAGTATCCAGATTATGTCCATGAGTGAAGGTAATGGAAAAGGTCCTAGCGCTGCGAACTGTCGTTCCCAGATACTGTGACCTCGAGTAGGCAAATTTGCGTCGCCTTTGATTACTCCGACAACGCCCTCGAATACGCCGCCGGATTCTTTAGCCGTGCGCATAGCATCAGATTCGACCAGATACGCTGTTGGGTATTGGGGACTGAACAGATTACCGACGAGATTGATCAACGACATTAGCCCATATTGAATCACCGTTAGGCCAAAAGCAGCGTATCCGAAGCGGTCAATCTGGTCGCCTCTCGTTCTATAGAGTGTTGCTATGGAAAATAGCAGCTGCCCAATAGAGACCAAGATCTTGACGAAGCTATACTGCGAGCATAGCGTCATTGGTAAGGGTGAATCGTCATCGTCGACAAAGCGGGCCTTGTGCGACACCTTCGCGAGGCAAAAGCCTGGAGGTAGATGGATTCTCCCGTGTATTCGGGTGTTGATAGCTTTTGCGAACCATTCTGCTGCGTAGAGTTAGATTTTTAACTTGGCTGACTTGAAAAACTTAAATTATAATGTTTCACTAAGAATATACTTACGTTGATAATTCCCGGTAAATAACATATTCTCAATCGTATTTATTTGATCTTCCTCTCGCACCACACAGCAAAGTGCTCCAGCCCTTGCAGCCTTTCTTAGATCTGTTGGAGCGAAGACAGCACGGCTGCCGATCGCGCTGAAGCCCGCTGAGACACCAATGATCGGAAACAACACTATTTGGACAATGTTCAAGAAACTGCGCGTGGGTGGCAAACCAGGCGCCGTTATTGTCGTTGCGGCGTGGGCCACATAGTTACCAATGAAGAAGATAACCACATCGGTCCATTTTGCAGGAAAGCAAACTAGATGTGGGTTGCCATGGTTAGAGGTCCCTGGTGGGAGGATCAATGTAGAGTTAAGGTTAGTGGAGGTCATAGTTAACAGCTCCCTAGTAAACAAGATTGGGGCGGGCGATATTAGTCTTGGTCTGTAAAGCGCAGCTGCAAGTTAAGTAGATGTAGAGTAGGTCCGACAAGGCGGCTGCTTCTCCAACGTGGCTTAATGGCAAACGTGTTCTACCATTACTGATTGGTGACGGTTTATTGATGGCTTAAAGCTGAATATAATGGCGTGCCGCCTCTTTGACACTGATAGGCGCCACGCTCGGCCCACTTCGGGCAGTTGTTAACGGACCCCCCAACAAGCCTATTCGGGGATGGCTCTCTCTGTAAAGCTCTAGCGGCGCATTAACTTGTAGTAGTATCTTTGGCCATAGAAATAGAGAGTTTTTTGGTACCGGAGGCACTGTACTGATACTAGCAGCTTATTTCTTCAGCTCTAAGTCATCTGTTGTTATTTTAACTTCGCAGATGTCCAACCGCCGTAGGGCCTATACAATTACCTTAAATAGGAAATCTACTAGCTTAACACAGGACGTATATTGGGGCCCTTAAACGCCTGTTTTTACGCCTATTTAAATTAACACCAAAGCCATCCCCGAATAGGCTTATTGGGGGGATCCAATAACGAGTTATTTGGGGGTCCGTTAACAACTCCCCCACTTCGTCCAGCACTTCCAGCCGCAATCGAAGCTGAGATCGATGCTGCCCTTACCACCCTGCCGCACGAGTGGTTAGCTTTACAAGAATCTCGCGCGGCGAGGGAGGCGGGAGGAGCGATTGTTAAGCTGCATTAGCAAAATATTTTCCCCAGCGAGCGAGCCCGCGGCCCTCTCCCCACGACTTCCGTGTTCAGTTCTCACAGCCCGACTCCAACGGTGATTACAATGCCGTCCCCACACCACCACCCGTGAGAAGTCCACTTGCAAGTTGTAAAGACGCTTCGAGAAGGTCTAGGCTGCGAATCTTCTCCTTTTCCAGGACAAACTGGCTCCAGGATAGGTTCAAAATGTGCCTTGTGCTTGTGTAGTCGTCTGCATTTGAACCGAAGTATAAGGGAGACACTGATTTTGAAAAGAAATGGATGCGCCCGGTGACCTCATACTAAGCTTGCAAGTTTGAGCGGACGGAAGTGCGAGAGCCAAAGGTTCGCAGAAGTATGTAAACGGCCCTTTAGCCCCGCATGCGAAAGGGGCTGTCGTTAATTCCACGGACGCTGCATTCACGGTGAGCGGCTGCTCAGTCGTCATTGTAGCAGGCAGAAGCGGAGCATGGCGCTTACATCTGATCAGCCGAGCGCCAATAATGGATCAAGGCGGGTGCTTTCGCAAAAGAACACAGAAGTCGCCCACAAAAGTACGTCCGATGGCGCATCCAGAGACCGTTCCACGGACCTTGTGCTTGCGCCCGGCATCGAAGCAGCCGGGCTTGGGTAGGCACGCAACAGCCTACCTCTTACCGTAGATCCTGCTGTAAGACGACTAATCCCAATTGCAATATGCAGGAGGACCCCGAAGTACTCCAAAGTTATCACAATGTCGGGAGACTCACAGCCCCCTAAGGTAACTCCACTGTCTTCATCATATCCCGATCACAAGAACCCATCTCATCTGAAGCGCAGACGTATGCCTAAGAGGATCAGCGAGAAAATCTTTAAGGAACGTCAACAACGTCGACAGGAGACCCATTAGGAAGTGCTTCTAAGCATACTATGTGTTCTAGTTGTTGAGAAAAGAGTCATTGTCACGCTTGTCAGCCAGCCGAGTCATCCACGGATCATGACGCTCTTGAGCTGCACACACAAAAAGAAAGTACTCTCTTGCTGCAGAAGCATTTGGCACGCTCGCTTGAATACTCGATCCTGTGGATGGCGTTCAGACCTAGAGATCTTCTCTATCATTGGCAACAAAAGGGCACATAAACTATATTTCGATTGATGTCTATGAAACAGGAGAATTACATCCTCTCCTATACCACGAGATGAAGGACCAGATGAAGCAAAGTCCCTTGCTTCGCGGGAAGAAATATCTTTCGCTTACTGGGGCGCCATACCGTCGATATGACGGTGCCGCGTTCTATTCCCATGACACAGCTTACGTTCATCCCCAGGTATGCCAAAGAGTCATGTTCGACAGTGGTGACTTCTACAGCAACATAGCTCCGTACCAACTAGATTTAGTTCCCTCCTGCAAGCTCGTCGATGTGACCGTAGGCAAAACTCTTAGATTTTTCAGACGAACCGATTCTCATTTGTAACAATGAGCTACCAGGTTTCTGTCTTTCTTCGAAGCAATAGGCTCTTTTCGATGTCGTACAGATAACGAGCGTCTCTTTTAACTCGACGGCATTTGATAGCTTGGTATTGGATCAGACAAGAAGAGCATGATCAGAATGCTAGTCAAAGAGCAAGTGACCCAGGGTCTGGGTTCGAGGTCATTGTGAAGGGTAAGAGAAGAGGGTTGATATTCTTACTTTACGGTGAGCCTAGTACAGTGAAAACTAGGGAAGGCTTTTAGATATCGAACACCACTGCGAATACGTGAACTATACTTATAGATCTACAGAAAGTATAGCCGACTACACTCAACGGCCCTTGTATACGCTCGGTTGCGGTTATCTCAGAATGCACAGCTCCAATGTCGAAATTGCGCTGAATCATCGCTTGCGTTGGCGATCAAATGGAATGCTCTCGTTCTTATGGACGAATCTGATGTCTTCGTGGAAGCAAGAAGCAAGAATGAACTGCATTGAAACGAGCTTGTCACGGGTACGTACATGTAGTACCGACTTCTTTGTCGGTCTGACTTCTTCATAGCGTTGTTGCGTATGTTAGAATATTTTAAAGGAGTAATGTTTCTAACCACGAACCAGATCGGCACCATCGATTCAGCATTCAAGTCTCCTATATATCTCTCGCTTTCATACCCTGTCCTTGGTACTGCCACCCGACGCAGTGTCTGGTCAAACTTCATCAGCAAATGCTCCACTGGCTCATCAGTAGACCGACTGAACTCTGATTTCTCGACAAGATAGCCGAGGAGAAGATCAATGATCGACGGATCAAAAACACTGTTACGGGTAGCATATGCGCAAGCCGTCAATGCGAAAAGAATCTTAGAGCCCGAAGACATCATGATGGGATTGGTGGCTCATAAAGATTTTGAGATCAAATTCGGTAAAGCACAGGAGCAGAGACAGGGGAATGGGAGTAAGAGGAACTTCGTGACTGCCGCTGGTAGCCTCGTGGAAGGTCTTTCGGCTTGGCTTCAACTCACTGCTATATTGGTTTTGGCCATATTGCTGCTAGGATACGGGCCACGAAGAATCATTGAAAACGCAAGGTCCTTTGTGTTTGGCAAGTAACTGGAGGTTCCCGCAAGTGGCGGATCTAGTGCAGTAATTTGTCTTTCCCGAGTCATTACTTAGTTTGGCCTTCCCATACATGGTTTTTCTAGCATCAACTATGCGATATGCGACTATTTGGACATATCTGGCCAATCTGTTGACTGCCTCGAACACGCGTTTCATGTTTTCATGTCAATTTTTCTTGCTACTGTCTAGCAAGATTATAGTTGATCATTGCGATAGGATGAGATCTCGCTGGCGCGGTGTGACAACAACACGCGCTCGCCATTCAATTGTTCTCTCGTCCTTATAACCGTATGGCCCTTAACTAATGACTCCAGTAAACATCGTTCGACCATCGATCTAGTTAGCCTTTTCCTCATCGTGAAGATCCACATCGTGTTGCTTCGGACGAATTTACGGATCTAGGATCGACGCGCGTCGCGGATCCATCCTCTGGCGACACGGCATCGGAAAGTTTCCGACTTTTGAACGCCAGACCAATGGAAAATGGCTTGGAAGTTATGTTCGGCGCGGCCACAACACCCGATGCCGATGCTTTGCAAGGAAGTGATCTAGTCTCGTCAATACGAGCTTACCATAGGTCAAGAGCTCCTCTTTCGTATTCTGTTTTAGCCCCAGAACAAGCTTCGGGAACTCTAATTATTTCCGCAGTGGCAGTCATAGTGAGGATGCGGAGCTAACGAGATGACTTATTGGCTGGAACTGCGATTTTACCTTGCCCTTTCCGCAAACGGCTTCAAAGAACGAAGTCGGATTTCTATGCTCGCATCTTTCGCATTAAAAAGCCTTGGATCGACTGGTCGTATTCTTTTGCGAGAAATTCTTTTTCGGTCTATCCCAACCGTTCCAGAACCTCGTCCGGGATGATTACGCATGACATACTCCCTGCATTAGGATACGAGAGGGCCGTATAAAAAGACATGTCGTCGCCGCTGGTTCGAAGGCTCGCTAATTCTATCATTTCCCAGCCCCGATCATGATGCAGCAATCCTGGACTATGGCCGCAGCCGCAGCGACCATGCTTTCATTCCTCAGCTTCGCCATCGCCGACTCGCCAATTCCCTCAGCTACTATCGACGCGGGCGTAGTTGTAGGCACGACAACATGCGTGCCATCTAGTACAATTGCAGTCAATCAATTCCTCGGAATCCCTTTCGCTTCGGCGCCCAAGCGCTTCACTCCAGCTCAAAAGCCCCAGCCATGGGCCCAACCACTCGAGACAAAAAATAGGAGGCCATCCTGCATACAGCAATTTTCTTGTGAGCTCGGCCATTGGTGCTTGTTTACGGGAATATGCAAGGGTTAATGCATTGTAGATCCGGAAGAATTCCGCAACCTTCTCATAAGGCTATTCAATACTCCTGCGCCAGAAGAAAGCGAAGATTGTTTGTTCTTGAATGTTTATGCTCCAGCCACCCCTGCTACTGGTAACGGCAGAGCGGTCTTGTTTTGGATATACGGGGGCGGGTTCTGGCTCGGTCATGCTGCGCATCCTTACTATGATGGGTCGCACTTTGCAGCCCACGAGGATGTAATAGTCGTCAGTGCCAACTATCGATTGAACAGTACGTTTTGCCAACTGAACAAGGGTCTTGGTCTATGACTGATTGAACTACGAAAGCTTTCGGGTTTCCAAACTCCCCCGAGCTTTCTCTGCAAGACCGAAACATTGGACTCCTGGATCAGCGCGAAGCGCTAGACTGGGTGCAACGAAACATACACGCCTTTGGCGGTGACCCTTCCAAAGTGACTGTGTTCGGTGAATCCGCGGGGGCCATGTCGGTTGATGCTCTACTCACTAGCTTCACGAAAGCATCGAACCCTCCATTCCGCGCCGCTATTATCCAAAGTGGACAGCTGAGTTATCGTAGTGCACCTACACAAGGAAGGCCAGACCCCGATGGGAGACCTTCATGGAACGCTCTCGCCGCAGCACTAAACTGCACCAGCCAACAGAGCAACTTGACATGCATAACGGCAGCTCCAGCGACCACCATCAAAGACATCATTGAAAAGGGAGACCTCAGCTTCCCCCCAACAGTTGACAACAAAACTTACATCTCAGGCCTAGCCCGCGCCCGTACATCGGGGAATATCGCACGAGTTCCCATACTTAGCGGTACAAATGCAAACGAAGGACGCCTTATCATGATCGGGCAGAATAACGTTACCGCGTATTTGCAAGACGTACTTGGACCTGAAGCCAACCTCGACCTCATAAACGCTATCACTACTGCATATCCCGTCGGCAGCGCTGAGTTTCCTACCGCGTTCGATGCGATTGCAGAGATGGAGACAGACATTTCATTCCGGTGTGGAGCAGCTCTTGTGGCGAACGACACAGCAGCTATCGGCGTTCCATCATGGAGATACATGGTAAGCCCGCATTAGTAGACCGAAGACGCCGTTTTGCAAGAGAACTGCTAATTTGTATCATAGTTCAACGCCACCTTCCCCAATACTCAGAGAATTCCCGAAGGAGGCGCATACCACGGTGCTGAACTAGAAATTGTTTTCAGCACATTTTCTCGTGACAACGCTACGGCGGACGAGTACATTTTGAGTGACTACATGCGCAGCACCTGGGCGCGATTCGCCAAGGATCCTGAGGCGGGACCAGGATGGAGTGCAATTGGAGAGGCGGATCTGGACGTGGCAATCTTTCAGAACGGCGAAGAGCCTATGAAGCTTGTTGAACAAAGTGCGATCGATGGCAGGTGTGCGGTCTGGAAGGATGTAATTGTTGGGAAGTAAGGATGCCAAGTATTCGTTCTGAATGAGCGTAAATACGGGTAGGGAACTGAGGGAAATGGCGAAGCGATAATTGCCGAGCGATTCCAAAGCCTATAAACCTACTACATATAGACCTACAAAGAATTGTATTCAGCGGTCCATGGACACTAGGCCTTCTACTGTGTTCCTATATTGGGTCGATGCCGTGATTTAGTGGGAGTTTGTCCACAGTAGAGGTGCTATACCCACACCTTATACTAGCGTAATTGATATCCATCGTGTTTCTTGCGGATCTCACGAGAGAGGCTCCCACTGTAAAAATCCAAACAAATCAATTACGCGAAGACGAAGATGCACCTTCTGACCTTTTGATACAAAGAATCTATTGCGACAAGTAAAAGGTTAACCTAGAGCCTATCTAGTAGTAGATAATGGATATAGTGCGATAGAATCTTATCCGTTTAAAAAGATAAAATAGGAATCGCTACTAGTCCACTCTACTGAACATTTTTCAACCATCCATCAAATGCTACAAAACGCTGCGGGTGGACGCGTTCAACGGAACAGCTATATTGATGCATTCCAATAGGAAGGATGCACCAGCAGCGTCGGTACCGACAACGCGTCAAGGGCGTTGAGGGCTATAAAAGAGGCTTCGAATAGCCAAGTCTCCTTAGTAGGCAGGATTTAAATGTCTTATACCTTAACTAAATCTTTATAGCTAATCGACAGCCTTTAATACGCCTTCGATTCATTTTAGCGCGTGCTCACCACCTAGGACGGCAGCAATTTACTTTGAAACCGACGAGAGACCTGTCATCATTTGAAGGTGATCAAGACATGTATAGAATAGCTTACAAGAACAAACCATACGCACGTCTTCAATACAGTAGCTAAAATTATACCCATCTTTTAGATTGCTCGACTTGTTTACCCACAAAAAGGCAATACTGTCTGAAGCCGTTCCGTCAATCGCGCCTCCGGGGTGGACAGTTACACGATCCCACGTATATTACAGGGTTTACCTTTACGCCAACCTGCCACGCCGCGCTCACACAACAACTCCCACTACCCCTCAAAACAGCGCCGGTATCTGAAGTCGCCAACGACGCAAAACCCTCATTCTCCTTGCCGCCAGGATTTGTGGGGAAAACGCCCGGTGGGTGCCAACACAGTGCTTATACGGCACAGTCATAGCTAAGCCCGATTACGGCAATAGCAGGACCACGGCTATCTTTCTCACCTAACGGCCACCGTTCGTTTCAGCATCTGCAGGTGAGAATGTCAACGTGGTCCGGACCAGATCGGACGTTGGGCAGCTGTTTCAGGGCATCTGAGGGGCGAGGGTCAGCTTTGTGGGACGTTGCTGCGTCGTCAGCAATGTAGTCGAATCATTTTCTGTTTCTAGGCTATAGCAAGGCATGCAATATGTAGCATCTGTTCATTCCGCAAAGACCGAAGGCTTTCTCAGCGAATATCCAACAGGATTCAAACTCCAGAAATCGTGGCCTCGGTGATAAGCGCGAACCAGCGCGGACCCTCATATGACGAGGCGAAGCACACTAGAATCAGCAAAAGCAACAAAGCGCCCTGGGACCCCCTGACACTGCTAGTCCACGCTAAGCCCGCGAACCGCAAATGGAGTTACGATTCGGAGAAAGTCATTTAACTTGGAAACAAGCACCGCCTTCCCGATATATACACTTCGCTTCGCGGGCTTTACCGCTGCCTGATCACCTGAGGCACAGTGCGTCTACCGACCGTAGACAGCGTCACTGAAGAGCGCCGTGTAGACCGCGAAGCATACCGTGACTACTCGGCATTATTGGTGGCGTTAGCCGCGAGGCCAATCTGCGGTGTAACAGCTCGGGAGATTGCTTGCCATGGCAAGTGTTGAGGTCATCTGTCAACCTCTCGACCCACAAGATACAGGATGGCCGGTGGCGAGCGACGAAATGATGTAAGCTGGAGGCGCGTCGCGGGGAAGAGCGGAAGCAAGTGAGGCGTAAGATGGTGGGTTGGGTAATGTAGGGCTGTGCGCTCCTACGCCCCCAAAGCCTTCCAAGTGCCCCGCTGATGCCTGCGCGGCGTAGGTATGCTTCATGCTCGACTCGCGCGTAGGACCGACTTTGCAACGCATGGGAAAACAGTGGGCTGAGTAGATCAAATCTTGCATGGTAGAGTGCTTGGTATAACGTACACTGGGGGAATCTCGGAAGGAATACTGAAAGAAATAAAAATCGAAGGATGGTTGCCCCGCCCAAATGCAGCCAGTTCTGCGCCGAGTTCAGTGAGCATAGCCCTGTGCGATATGCATACCCTCGGCTCCTATCTAATGCAATGCGTAAAGGGAGAGAAAGTCGTGATCTGAAGTGCGACGCGGAGAGCCCAAACCAAGATGAACCAGTGAAGAGAAATGCGAAACATGATCAAAAGAGCGTGTAGAAAGATGCTACCATAAAATCATTAGGATCGAAGCGAAGTAAGGTCCAGAGAAAAAGCAACAAAGCAAAAAAGCCCACGGTAACGCCGGGAGATGCTGTCGTCCGTAACCATGTCCAATATTGTCCGATATGCGCATCTGCGTCCAGGTGGATGCATGCATGCGTCACCCGATAGTGTATCCAAACGCCGTGGTCCCGATAAATATATGCTCCCCGATAAGAGAGCCGCCGATGCGGAAATGAGAGAGATTCAAACGCCGCCGCCAGGGGTATTGTGTGCATGATGCGATCTGGTGCCGGTTAATGGGTAGTCGTGAAAGAATCCGAAGTCGACGCCGATAAGGAAGACAGGCTAGAAAAGAAGGAAAAAGCGAGGCCGGCGGCAGCAAGGCCAAGAGTAGAGGTGGGCAGCACAAGGCAGACTGCCGGCGAGGACATGTTGGAGATGGTGTGGAGGAATCCGCGCCATGGCCCGATCGGGCTAGCTGCCGATGGATCATGCGGACGGTGAGCACATCACCCGACCTGCATGCTCCCCCCCATCATCGACGGCCACCACCATCATCGACGGCGGGTCTGCTCACGCCCACCAGCCATAGTAGTTCGATACCCCCTCTTCCTATACCCGCGTGGTACGCTGACCGTACTGCTGGTACGAAGTGTCGGCTGGTAACTGGCCAAGATCCGGCGTTACGTCTGAGCGTTGCATGTGCATCGATTGCGCGGCCGCAGGCACACCCGTCGCGGCAGTGGCGCTCAGGTATCCATAGTCCCAGGCCTCGCGTCCTCCTTGAGAGAGGTCCGCGGTGTACTGTGGTACCTGGTGATGAGCGGTAGCACCCCATTGAGTCATACCCTGGCCCAGCGGTCCTCTCTGCGGGACCGACAGTCCATGGCCAGCTGATCCTTCCAGGCCAGCTGATGTTTTGGGGTTGGGAGATAGGCTTGTTGAGTGCATGCTGGGTGCGTACGCGGTTGAAGCAGCCGAGCTGGCGACCGATCGAGGCGAGGCATTGCGATGCACATCCCCTGCAGTCTGCGGAATGCCGACTTGGGCGAAGCTTGAGGTGGAGCCAACGGGGAGAGAGCCGGCTCCAGCTGTGGAGGAGTAGTTTGCCGTCTGTGGAAACATTAGCCTCATGGCGTGCATTCGGGTTGGGCAAGGAGACGTACATATTTGCTAATGATCTTCTTGAGCGCATGGGATAGTATCTTCCATGGGAAAACCTTGACGTCCTTCTCGATGTTGCGCGGTTTCGGGTTCGGAAAGCCCATGATGACCTTGAAGAACTCCTCGCTGTCCGACTTGGCTTTTGAGACAGTCAGAGGCCGGAAACCCTCCAGGTTGCGTCGGATTCGATTCTTCTCCTCCACCGTGAACCGAACGTTGACCAACTGTTCCAAGAGGAATATGGTGTCAACGCTCGTAATGAAGCATTCGTCCTTCTCTTCCCACCAGATGCAACTAACGCAGATACTGCGCGCCGCCCTAGCTTCCGGCGTGACTGGACCAAAAGACGTGTTGATAGTGCTGCCATGCTGCGATCTCTGAAACTCAACGAGGCGGCGCTTTGCTTCGCGCTCTTCTCGTGTCCATCCCTCGGTCATTTTGTCCAAATCACCTTCGATCTTAAGCACTGCTTTCGTCGGATACATCAGGTACGGGTTAAAAGGTTGGCTAGAAGACGCCATCCCGGACGGCGGGAGAGTGCTCGCTCGTACCAAGGTAGGTGTTGGGAGGCTGGCGGGTGTAGGCAGCACCGTTGATCGAGAGGGAGTAGTGGCCATGGGGGCAGAGAGTCTGCCCCCTTGCCCAAGCGAGCTATATTGGCTGTAAGATGGTAAATTTGGGGACATGGGAGGTGGTTTCATGTCCGTCTGGCTAATGCCGGACGGAAGGGCGAATAGGGCTTTGTGCGGAAGCTGTGGAGTGTAGCTCGCCTGCTTGGATAGGTCATATCCGCTACCGTAGCCGTAAGCGGCGGAGAGTGTGGACTGTGCTGGTAGCGGCGAGAGGGAGGCGGCGGAATATGCGGTGGACATGGAGCGTGGTTTCGCCGGGAAGCGCATTGAATTCGTTCGTTTGGCAGCGTTTTCCGCGTAGTCTTGTCCCTGACCAAGCTCGCTCGAATACTTGCGCTTCCTGGAAACATCTGGGGAAGACTGATACGCGAGGTTGGGAGACATATCGGTGAAGGTGAATCTTCCGGCTTCGAGTTCGTTCAGAGGGCGTCCGTCCTTGTCCTCCATCTGTAGCTTGAGCATCATAGTCGGATTCCACGAGTTGGTGAGTGGGAATGGAGGAACCTCGACACTAAGAGCGTAGTTGTAAAATTCATCATCGCGGTCGACCTTCTGTAGTGCAGCGACGCACTTCTTATTCCCAAACATGAAGACGAATGTAGGCTGCTCGAGGGCAATATCGTGTCTGTTTCTGATATTCAGTAGAACGGTGGATCCGGCGGTGCCTTGGGACGGCGTAACGTATTTGGTGATTTCCGATTCGGCGACAGTATGGGAGGCGGGATGACGAGATCTTGCATCAATAAATGAGGAAGCGGCCTGGTAGCCTCCGGTAGCGCGTGACTCGTAAGTCGAGCCAGGTATAAAGGGCATTCCTACATTCGAGGGTTCATGGGATAAACGCGCAGGCGCGTCGGGGTATTGCGAGGCGAATGAAGGCTGTGCAATGCCTGCGTAGGTCGGAAGCTGATTCGGTCTTGTGGCTTCGGCGTCTGGAGGGGTGGGTGGTCAGTCACAAACTTGCTAAACGCTCTCACGTGGGCCCCGAGCGGGACCATCCGACCAGGCTGGGGCATCCGCCCTGCCAAACCCGTCATATGAGCCGCAACACACTTACCGTACGCATAGGGCTCCTGGTTCTTGTCGTAACCAGACATGGACGACAGTTTGGCAGCTATTGCAGGATGCACAGTCAGCGGACCGTTTCCGAGGTCTTGACTGTACTGTGCAAACAGCTGCTCTGGCGACTGAAAGCTGGTGCCTGCGGAGAAGGGCGCGCGATCGCTATCAGGCTGCCCTCAGGAGCGCGTTAGCAGGCAAACCTTTGAGATGGGGGTCGAACCGCAGGCAGCAGCAGACTGCCGCAGGGCTGAGCGCCCACGAACATGTCGAGAGTTTCCACGGTACGAGGGAAGACGCACCTGATAGCTAAGCTCTACGGCGCAGGCCAGCTTGACGGTGTTTCAAAGCCGATGAGATCAAGTGGGACTGGTGGACCCGTGCTCTAACGAGGGCTGACGGGAAGCGAGCGGAACATGCAAGAAACTGGGGTAAGGAGAGTAGGCTGTTTCGATTTCAGAACAGACGCTAGGGTCTTTGGTGCATGCAATAGCTGCCACACGCGCGCACAGTAAGGCTGTTTGGAGAGGGCAAGACGACTGTGTTGGAGTGTGCTTTGGCGGACCCTGTGACCAACGAAATTGACAGAAAAGGCCTCCCCAAAGACAGGCGATCGAAGTGCTCAGGAAGTCGATTCATGCGGGGATCGGGGGGGGTCTTTGAGTGTCTCCTATGTTGTGAGCCCGACTCTTCGCCTACCACAACTCAGACAACAGCCGCCTCCTGTCGACGAAACCGGGAAGACGAAGGGTCGCTCTCAGAGCAGACAATAGCGACTCAGAACAAATACCAGATGCTGAAATGAGTGTGAGCGTCATGGCATGAGATGTCGCATATCGCGACCCGCATTTCGAAGTGACTGACGGGGTTGACTTACACGACAGACAAAGAGGACGAGACATGGACCCGGGGCTGGCCAATATGGACGAGGCTAGGCAGCTCCACTGGCGAGGAGAAAAGAAAATAACGGAGCTATGATGGAGCTATGACTGCGGAGACGAGCGGGTGTTAATACAAGGCACGGAGGAGCAGCGGGAGAGGCAGGGCCGCACCAAGGCGGCGGGACGGTATGGGATTGGGCGCGGTGGACGCCTGGGAGTAGGCGGACATGCAAGGAAGTGGGAGCAGACTTACCAGTAGAAGCTGGGATGACTCTTGGTGATTACCGATCCCGCCCGCCTGGTAGTCTACCGGGCCAGTGACTGCTGGAGCACGCCCTCGGAAGACGGCCAATCTTACCGTTGAGCACTGGGTCGCGCAGGGCTCGACAGGGCTGGGATGGCTAAAAAAGACACCGGCGGCAGGATCGGGCGGGCGGGCGGCTGTGGGCCCTGTGCGTTGAGGCTCTGTTGCGAGCGAGGATGGCGCAGTAGAGCAGCACGCCCGGGAGTAAGCTCAGCTGCACGGCGGGCGCTGGTGAAGGCCGCCAGGACGACGGCGGCTTGGGGGGGGGGGAGTGAGACCAGGGGCTCCAGAATGAACGGCACAACCAAAAGCAACCACGGGCAATTCCAGCAGACGGCGGGAGCGGCCAGTTCCTGAGGAGGTGGAGCGGGCCCTAGGACGTTTGCAATAGCAGGGAGCGCGAATGCGGAGGGCCAGGGCCAATGCGCCGAAACACAATCCGTGGGGCGTTTGCCCTGTGGAGAGCAGCAGAAGGGAGCAAGAATGCAAAGGAGAGACGAGGTCGGCGCGGCGGGAGCGGTGGGAGGGAGCAGTGGAGGAGGGGGGGTGTATGGGTGGTGGTGAGGTGGTGAGGTGGTGAGGAGGGAGGAGTGGGCAGCGAGCGGTGGGACCTGAGGGCACGGCGAGAAGTCTACGAGAGCAGGCGCGGCGGCGGCACGCAACAAGATGATATACGTAGGGCCCACGATGGCCGGTGGGCATCAGCACCTACATGTGGACTGAGTCCCTGGGGCAGAGCGCAGCGCGAGCTGGTCCGGCCGGCCAGGAGCACGACGGCGGACGGTGAATGGCCGGGATGCGAGCTCATGGCTGTCCACGGCGGCCAGTGCCCAGCTAACGGTGGGCATCGCCTCGGAGGAGCACTGTCGACATTGGGGGAGGGGGGCACGCAAGTCCGCAGGAAGGGAGGCAGACTGGCAGACTGGCCGACTGACGAGTGTGTGGTGAGCATCGCGTTCGCTGGTCTGCGCCCCGGCAAGCGAGCGATCGGCCGTCTATTCCTGGAGTGGCTTGCATGCAACCTTAATCGGCATCCCTGCTGTCGTCAAAACGCCACCAAACAGCCGCTCTCGCGCTCAGGCACGCCAACGACGCAGGCCACGCAGGCGACGCATCTGCTGCCCACGGCGCCCGCAAAGGGAGCCGTGTCTGCTCACCTCTGTCCGTCTGTGTGTGTGTCCTCCGGCCGCCCGTGTTCTGTGCCACGCCGTCATGGCCCTCTCGCTCCCCACGGACGCGCCTGCTCTGCCCGCCCCCCCGCGCGCGCCCATCGCACCTGCCTGGTCTCCGTTCGGGACGGGGCCGACGCTTTTTCCGGCAGGGAAGCGACGACTGTCCGTCTCCCGCCGCGGACGCCAATCCATGACGTACCGAACATTGAAGCCTCGCCCTCGCCCGCACTCGCTCACTCACCCTCACTCACTCACACCCACACCCACGCTTACACCCGCTCTGAAAAACAGCCCCCCACGCCCGCCCCGTCCGTCCACCCACTGCGGCACGGCGGCACTCACCTCCCTCTCTCCCTTGCGCGCCTGCGCGGGCTTGCCTCTCAGCGACGGCCAGCGCGGTCAAAGTGGCCGGTCTATGTATTCTTAGAAGCTGATGCCCCGTATCACCAACCGTCCCTTTCCCAAACGGGCGCGCCGCGGTTTGCCTGCGGCTGTGTCCCAACGTCAGCCATCCGCTGACCAGAAGCAGTCAATTAGCTCCCAACGCTCATCGCCAATCCTCGATAATGCTCCTCGTTTCAGTTGCAACGGCCTGCAGCTGCAGCTGCATCGCCACAATCCTGGTGCGCCTCTGCGCTTATGCAGGTTCGCGAGGCCCAGGAACCACCACCCAACCGGGCACTTCATCCGCGACCCATGGAACGGGCGAATCCCCTGCCCTTCCATGCGTTTGTACCCGAACCCTCATCGAGACTTCTACGAGATCAAACGCCGTCCGCATGGACCTCACCAAAGCCCCAATACGCCCAATTTGCCGCCATCACGAGTTATCGCGCGAGAAATCGCCCGATAATACCCTGCATCATCAACTGGCGCCCGCGGTCCCGAACCCCGCAGACGCCGGCCTGGCAGCCAGTCGCAACTCGTCTGCCATGGAGCCATCAGCATCTCGGTTGTTTTCGACCTTCAGCTCAGAACGAGCTATGAGCTGTCGTGGTTTCCCAAATCAGCCCTCTCCCGTCTCTTCGGCTTCGCACCTTGCGCCGCCAGCAATGAACTGGTCACGCACGCCTAACTTGACGATACCACTTCGGCCAGCAGCGAAGCACCTCTGATCGAACCATGGCTTGATGGCTTCACTCCAGCCAGGATGTGCTCTCCCACGAGGCGCGCACGCCATGGCCTCGGGTCCTCGGTCGCCTGCAGCTAAAACGTGCAATACGGGAAGCAATCACACTGCTTCTTTAGCCTGCTGCAGCGACCCGTGAGAGGAGAAGATCGTGCATTCCATAGCTATAATTTTCACATCAGCTGCTCTCACAGTCGCCCTGTGAATTATGCTCGCAAGATGAACTGAGCCATCCGATAGCCTATCGGCCGACATTGGTGGAACTAGATGCGGAGTCTACTTTGTACAACCGAGACAAGCGCGCCTGATTGTTCGAGCGCGTTGCACAGAGCAGCCTACTGTCTCCTTCCATCGTTACATCTACTACGCCAAAATCAGACTTTCCTGCTTTAGCCCTCCCCGAATGCCTCGCAGCAGCGCTTTCGACGGGTGGACATTGCGACGCCCCAAAGCATGTGAAGGTTCCCTTTCCCCAAGTTCGTCCTCCGACCCCAAGCATGCTTCAAGCAATTGCTGTCTGCCGCGTGTACAGCCAGTGTATGGCGCCAATACCTGTGATCTTCGGATCCCTAGTCGCGGAGCGTGCAACATTCAAGTCGTGGGATTGCCATCGTTGCCTACCCAACTCGAACGTTTGTAGAGAGAACCGAAGGTCATGCCCCAAAAGGACTATCGGGCCATTCCCATTATGCCAATCACTTTGATCGAATGCCGCCCTAGAGGTTTAGCTCGCATTCCGTGCTCGGGCGAAGCCGAGTGCTCGGCTTGTAACCACACCACCGTAACCTGGTTGATGGGCTCCCTCTCTCTGCACCTTTGTTGCATCCACTCACCTAGCCTCGAGGCAAGCAAGGGCAAGACCCAAATACCAGGTCATCGATAAGCCTCATCGGAATGCCGCTGCGGGGGAGATCGTTCTACGATGCTGTAAGTACACGGGTGACTTGCATGCACTAACCGCCACCTTGGTCGAAGACACGAGTCGCCATGCTTCTCATCGAGCCAGGGTGGAATGCGCAGGAATGAACTTGTTCCCTCTAGGCAAAACAGATTGGTATTCCTCGACAAGGGAGAACATCGGCTCATCTGTCTAGTCTATCGCCACTACCGGCGTCCCCCACTACCTGCTACCCTCTTGAGCGGTAATCACCGACGTACGACATCACCAACGGTTACCGTCTCACGTACCTATCATCGTCCCTCCAAAAAGCCATCGTTGGTGCGTTTCAGGTTTTCCTTACGTCTGACCAAATCGGATTCTTGGTGCATGTCGTATCACGGTACTATGACCTTCTTTTCGACTATACACGTGATATCCCAGACGAATATAGGAGGCTTCGGCATTCCTAAATAAGCCATCGGCTTCAAGACGTCTTGAGCCGATCTCTTTATTGACGGGAGTCGACTGTTTACTAAAATGGGATAATCGATTGGATGTTTTAGAGAGTGGTTCAGATTTTGAGACGCCGACTAGGGCCCCATCCCTGAAAGCAGCGCACATGTGTCTTGATTTGCTATTTGACGCAGATTAGAGTCGTGTCTCGATGCATCCAGCGTACTGACGCGTTGGGGAAGATCACTGGACCGGTCTCAACGGTTTGACACGTCAAGGCAATCTTTCGAAATTGCACTTTCACTAGTATGATTTCAATCTTCCTCGTCTCAGATGCGCATTTGACTTGAAGAATGAAGCAAGGAATACCACTGGGTAAACTATGCAAAGATGATTCAGTGGGTGTCAACATGTTCCCCAGTCGTTGAGCGGCTTCGTTACGGGAAACAACCATAGCCCACATACTCCTGTACCGACCCAATAGCAGCCTACAACCATCATCTCCCTATTACGAGGAACGATAAGGAAATTCCATTGCCGCCCTATTTTCTTCCCAGTTTCAACTGCTCATATCCCCTCATTGAAAATCGGCACATCCTCAATCAACCTTTCTCCATTCCCTACGGGGCCTCCCGGATATGTAATGTTCCTGCCAACATGCTGCAGTCTATCTTATCTCCAATGTCGTCATCATGTCTAGACAAAATCAATATCACGAACTGCCTGTCGTCTGTCTAAAACAAAATGGGACAAACTCCCCTGGTTGATCCCACTGAAAGATCTCCGGTATCAACACACCCCTCGGTAGTGTCGCCTTGCTCTCACTCTCCACCTCCATCTGCACACAGCTTGGATACAGTGCTCCATCGTGGCTGGTACGAGTGTCGTAGTAGAAATATGACCATTCAATGTCCACGCGCATGAGATACTGGCCCGTGGGAGTCCGTTTTGGGATCTGAAAGACGAAGCGTGGAAGCTGTTTCTCAAAATAGTAAGCTAGCCAACTTATTGGCGCACTCGAATTAGCGGTGAGCGACAGTTCGAGGCCGAGGGTGTGGATTTTAGTCCACTCTCCGGACCTGTCGTACGTCGTCACGTCTTAACCGGCGGGTCCGGGAGAGAGATGAACAATCAAGGGTCCCGGGTAGGATAAGTCCTACGTCCATCACCCTATCGTCAGTACACGACTCTTTTTTCTTTTCGTTCCAATGGCGATTCTCCAATTTCTTCTTCCCATCTTTATGTATGCCCCTCCATCGAGTACGTACCTGTTTCTGCTTGGGATTACACGGTTCTCGATTATCCGGACACCCGTAAAACATTCCATCCTGCCATCAGCCTAGCACATTAAAGTCGGGCATTTTCCGATTGGCCTATTGTTGAGCGCCCCGTGAAGGGCGCGGTTTTGTTGCTAAGAGGTGCTAAGATAGAGAGGGAGGGAGAAGTAGTACCGTATGAACCGCGTTGGTGCCTGCCATTCATTGTTTAGGACGACGCGGACGAATATTGCTTTTTTCTTTTCTTAGCTGCATCTTCGGGAATGGCAGTAGAAAGGTGGCTGCGTACAGTGTGCCTGTGTCAATGGGATTGCAGCTGCAGGGGCCACAATGCGGTACAGGGATGCGGCGAATGTCATTTCTTTCTTTCCAAAGCCTACTTCTCACCCAAGTCGAACACTAGCAGAGAAACCTAGGCAGGTAATGATGGAAAAAAGACGAAGGCTTCTTTATATATCAAAACCACCTTCCCAAACGCATGTCTTCTCCTGCTCGACCTCTCCCGGCTGCACATACACCTTCCGCATCCTCACATCACTTAAATTAGGTTGCAATACATACACCACTTTAAAACTCGCAAAAATGTGCCCATTGACCACATTACTATCTACCTTCGATCGCAGAGGACCTGCACTTCACCATCACAAGGGTGTTACAGTCCTAGGACCACTCCTTAAAGTTCTTGCCGTTGAAGTGTATCTTGAGGTTTTTGGAGTGCAGAAGCGTGGATGAATTCAAAGAGTACATAACATTGAGGCTGTTTTAACATGGAGGAGGAATGATTGCTAAGTTGGAGGTTGGAGGTTGGAGGTAATTTGATTTTGGTCGTTGACAGGGTTGGAACGTACATGTGTGGAGATATACTATGGTATTACGTTGCTGTGTATTCAAGCGTGGATTGTATAGATATGCTAACTTATATCTTATTTGGGTAAGTCGCGTGAGTAAGGCGGGCTTGTTACGTCTAGTAAACTTCACTGAACCCTTGCGCTTGGAGCGGTTTCATGGTGGGGAATGAGGGGGCGAAGATGTGTGGACTGAAGCGCAGCCTTACAAGATTTACTTCTCAAGATAGCAGATAGGTGTTTTGTGTATGCGTCCGGAAGTCTTTGATGTGCCGCATGTGGTATCGCGCATACTGCTACTTGTACACACACTACTTGCTTCCACAACCTTCCATCCTCCTTTATCACTAAGAAGGCTGGTGCATGTATTGACAACTGCAATTAGTGTCCCAGGACTTCTTTTGGGGGCGTGTTACAATTTAACCCAGGTTCGCGGGCGTTGGCGTGATCCATCATGGAAGACTTTTCTCAACGCCGTGGTTGACTTTTCTCGACACCGGATTTCAACGTACCCGGTAGCTCTATTTCATCCACTAACTGTGGTAAAGCAAGGGTATGAGCCGGAGTTTCATAGGTAGTAGGTATAAAAGCTGCTGTTCACGCTGTCTTCTTTGTCCTCACACAGCTCCCATCGCCATCATGTCTGCCTCCGCCAAGGCCTCCACATCTCCCACTCCGACGTACGGCGACCCGCTAAGTAATAAATACGTCCAGGTTTAGCCGTTAAAGACTACTTGTACTGCTGTTCGCACTGCGTCACGTTAGAGGCTTAGACTAACGATTTTGCAAGAGCCAGATAGGCATATACAGTCCCTCAAGTTCACAAAACTCCGCAGCGACAACATGCTAGTAGTATGCTTCTCTTTTCTCATACTTGTAAACCTAAGAGACTATGTATGCCTACCTGCTCTTATAGAATATCGCTAACTCGAGTCTTTAACGTGGCGCGAGTAGTAGTATAGGTAGGCTTCAACGACCAACCTTGCGCGTGCTGATCGCTTAGTGGGCTGCCATGTATCGGGGTAAGAGATGCGGAGGCAGTAGTAAAGGTACTTTTATCACCATATCAACTCCTTCCTCTACGTGCAAATCCAGGACCCACGGTACCTGCATCCCACACGCCTTGTGCCATCCTCGCCCAAGGTCGTCGAATTCCTCAGGGTTTCCAAAAATAATAATTAAATTGTCACTGTCAAGCTTAGTAGCCAGTCAAAGTCATCCATGGATCGTAAAACCCTCGAGGCTCACGTGAAACACCAAAAACGCTACTATCTCATCATCATCATCACACCACGACCTACACGCAACCCAACCCAAAACCAACGTCGAAATAACCTCCCCACCCGGATACGAGCCTCTCGCAGATTCGCCGATCGCTTCTCGACACGTACCTCGCTGACTCAAGCTAGCGTACCGTTTCTTAGTACGTGCGTACCGATCGCATTCCGTCGAATAAGGTTCGGTGCATGCACGACTCGCGACATTGTCACAGTCACGCTGCGTCGTCTAGTTCTATAAACAAACGGGAGTGATGATAGGGCAGAGACGGTAGAAAATGGGATTTCTATCCGTGCGCTTCCCAACAACGACGATACACGTGGCAGACGGTCGGTGGGATTTAGAACGCGGTCACTAAGCGAATAGAGTTTTCGTATCAGCGTCGAACCTCGGGTTTGCGATGAATGAAGTTTGGCGTGAAGGGTGCGTTGTGGTCAGCTACTATTCATTACGAAATCCCCTGCTACCACTACTATATCTACACCAAACAAAGCCAAATAAGTGAGCAAACACAAGAGGCGTCCGCTGAATGAAGACCATGTTCCATTCGGCGGAGGGTATAAGCCTTTTTGCGTTCTGAAGAAGTAATTTGCCGCCCGACATCCCAGGTCCTGTTGAGCCGTTTTTCCCACTGAGCGAGATCGTGCGTGACCTCTAGCCCAGATGGTTTCAACCGATCATATCCCTCTATCCGTCATTGCCCGTCCTAGCCATACCGTTTTCATCCTATCTAGGATTACCCTACCGTGAGAGATTCCCACCCAGCACACAATCTCCACTGGTCGTCGCCCTACCGCTCTCCAACAATTCTCCCCTAACCTCTAAAAGGCAACACCGACCGCCCCCGGACTAGGCAAAACCGCCAATCCTGCGCTTCTCCTCGCCATCGTCGCTCTTCTCCCACTCGTGCTCTCCACACTCCTGGCAGAAATTTCCATACCCCTCAACAACCCATAATTTGGACTTTGAGGCGGCTTCAAGCTTCTGGCACTCTTGCTACTCGCTACACTGCGCGCACTACCCAACGCGACTTCTACTTGTATTTCTTTCTCCTTGGATAGATTG
The DNA here is from genome assembly GCA_030770425.1 of Darksidea phi. NCBI lineage: Eukaryota > Fungi > Ascomycota > Dothideomycetes > Pleosporales > Lentitheciaceae > Darksidea > Darksidea phi. The sequence continues at coordinate 72,131 of JASJFT010000077.1, forward strand.
AGGGGCGCGGGGATGCGCCGGGTCTTGCCCTCGCCTTTGAGGATGTCGATGCGGGCGGGTGTTGGGGGCGTGGATTGAAGATCTGAGGTGGGGGAAATAGATCGTATTGACGAAGAGGAGAGGGAGGGAGTTGAGGGGCACGAAGAGACGAGGGTTACGGTGGCGGTTTCGGCGCTCGTTTGGCGCGTGTGCGTGATTGTTCTAGAGCCTGCTGTTGATGGACGCGACGTCGCCGGCATCGGGGGTTCGGCTTCGCATTGGTAGAAGGGCGATGCTGCGGTTTGGAGCTTAAAGGAGCGCAGACTTGAGGGTTTGGATGGAGCGTAGTTGGACTTGGTGGAGAAGGTCGCGGTGGAGAAGGTCGCGGTGGACGGTGTTGTGGGGAGAGATCGCTTTAGCCAGGCACCGAGACGGTGGATTGAGTTTGTTGGTGTAGGGGACGGCGGTGTGATGGGGTTAGAGTCAAGAGGCCCGCTGAATGTGCGCGTGACCGGGACAAGCCGGAGCTTTGTTTGGCGCTCTTGGGGGGGCGTGGGCAGCTGTTTGCTAACAAATGGCTGTGAGAAGGCGGACCCGATGTCAGAGAGAGTCTCTGAGCGGACGGAGAGAATGCGGGATGGGGCGATGGCGGGAACGTGGGATGATGGCGAGACAGGAGGACGGTTGATGAACGAGGGTTTTAGGTTTGCATTGCGGTACGCGTCTGCACGACGTTCCTCGACAATGGTGTTGAGTTCCCTTACTTCGTCATCGATATCCATTTTTGTTTTTCGTAGACTCGCTGGGCGGGACGGGGCTGTTTGCGAGCGCATTCGAGATGGTGAGAGGAGGCGGCTAGTTGCTGTCGATGTACCGGAAGTGTTTGAGCGCCGTAGTGAGCTTGTAGGGCTGAAGAGCGATTCAGAGCGACCTGTTGGCTCTTGGAGGATGAAAGGTGGCGTCTCTGATGGCGGTCTTGATTGCAGAGAAACTTGACTTCGCACACTGCTACGCCGTGACGAAGAGCCGACCGCTTTCCGCGGGATAATGTACGATGGTGTTGCGGGATCGAATGTTGTAGAGTTGGTCCGAGAGTCTCTATTGCGTAACATGACTTGATCAGGCATCTTTAGCCCGGTCATCTCTTCCCACTCGGCGTCCAGAAAGTCTGGGAGCGGAGAGAGCCGGTTGTCTGGTAGGTAAATGGACAGCTCCAAAGGTCGGAAACTGCGTCGGCGACGAATAGGCATTGGAGCTTCATCGAGCATGCTTTGAATGCCTTCGGTCCCATCAAAGCCATCCTCATGTCGAACATCCATGGGCCCACTAATTCTTGGCCTCATCCGTGAGTGCGACTTGCGCGGCCTCGTGAGCGTATACTGACTTGTTCGCGATGAGGCTCGAGCAGCCATGTCACGGCCGTTGGTGTACCATTGCGAGACATGGCTTTTCATCGACAGGCTCGTCGATGGCCGGGGTGGAATTGCTTCCGCTCGTGGTAGAGGAACTGTTTGCGGCTGATCGTAGCATATCTTCATATCGGATTCTCCTGAGATGATTGTTAGCAAGGGTATGTTGAGATAACGCCATGTGACGGGCGCAGATAAGCCATGCATTTATATTGCGTGATGCGGTGAAGCGATTATCCAGATTAAGGAGATAGAATAAGCGAAATAATGCAGCTCAACAAGAACGGAAACAACGTGTGAACATGGAACAGCGACGACCGCGAAGATGTCGCGATGTCTTTGTAGCCATGAAAGAGATAATCGACGTTCCCCTAAGCTGAGGTAGATGTTGATGTGTTGTTGTCGTGCTGAGCTTCATCTTTCGCCTCGCGACTTCGTGATATGGAATGACAGAAGGGAAGCCGGAGAGCAAAGGAAACAGGAGAGAAACAACGTACCTTGATCTCGCAACTGCACCCTTCCCTCATCTTCATCGATAGAATCCCTCTTGGACGCACAGCATCCGAAGTTCATGGCCAGCCAAGCTCCCTTTTTTTCGACGCCTTCCATTATGTCTTCAGCAGGTGACTTTTGAGTTCTCAAGTATGGCCCTCTCTTCCACAACGTATCCAACTCGTAATCGAAGAGAAAGAGAGAAAGAGAGAGTGGTAGGCACAAGCCAAGCGTATTATGAACAAAGGTAAAAATGCAACGGCGGAGCGGTCGCGTCAAGAAAGAAGTGACAACAGCAACGACTCGCAGAGTCGTCTCGGTGTTGATCGGGGAAGAAAAGGAAGGGAGAGGAAGGGCAGCACGCACCAACACAAGTTCAAGTGCTATGTGCTGTACAATTAACGAGATAACTCCCGCAGGTCCGGCCACGGCAAGTCAACCTTCCAGTCCAAAGATCCAACCCTCAACCCACGCTCGACGGCACGCCATGATAATATAACCACCCACATCCCCCACCAATCCCGACCAGTCACCACTGCTCGACCCCAGGCGCCAATAGAAATTGCAGTCCCCATCCATCGCTCGACTCTGGAGTGGAACGGCTCCGGACAGACGAGGATGTGGTGGTCGAACGAGGGGTGATGGACGTCTCATTGGTTGCATGGGCATGTAAGCGCCCGGTCGCCATGTAGAGCGGGAGCCAATGGATTGGCAATAGCGCTTGCTGGGCCAAACTGACAGGTGCGCCATGTGTGCTGCCGCTTGGCGCCGCATTTGACTGGACGAGGGCGTCTGGTGGGCTTTATTTGGGTCTTGCGCATCGTGGGAGCGGAGCGCTTGCGTTCGCACATGTTCGCTCTGAAGTATATTTAGCTGCGACGACGAGGCCGCGTCGCCGGGTTTGAAACCAAAGGGGCGACGATGCGCCCGATGGGATTTGTGTGAGGTATTCCTGGATTCTGGATACCCATCTGGGGCCTGCGAGGTACGGCAGTGTGCACATACGGCCATCCTCAAAGTTCCACATCCCCGCCGCTCCAACCTTTCATGCCACCTCAACAATCACTGCCAAATGCATTTCCACGCCGCCGTTAATCAACAACCAACCATGCATACCAAGTTCGACCGAATCAATGCGGCTCAACTCAACCGCATCAATTCACAACATGGCTGTTCGGTGTGATTGGCATACTTTGAGAAAACATGAAACGGACGGTTGTTCAGGTTGCATCCACGGTCCAGCCAATCGGCCGTCGACCGCGCCCTTTGCCCCGTCACACATATTCACAGCGACGCGGAACATGGACTTTGCTGGTGCCAACGAAGCGTTCCATATAATTCCAGATGCAGCAGTTCGACCGTTGAGCTACGCCACGCGAGGCTTCTTTCATACCGTGCCAGGTGGACAACCACCGTTGGTTCTCTCCGCGGCGCGCGTTCGTTGGACGGCATGGAGCGAACAGCACGCGACATGCACATGTACCGCTGTCAATCATCTCTCCCCAGTATTGACGCGTCTGGCAGCTGTCTGATACCGGTACATTGATTCTAGGGAGTAAGATTCATTACCCCATCGGTATTCGACCAAACGCCGCAGATATCCTCCTAGAGGAATAAGAATATCACCACTCGCGTCCGAAGCCACATGCAGCACAACACGATGACAAAACTCGCACGCATACCATTGCTCGGTATAGAACATGATTGCGAAAAGCGATCAACGTCCGGAGGATACATGATTGGACATTCCATCGCACATACCAGCGGAACGTTTCAAATCCGCAAAGCTTCCGTCAAAACCTCCGAAGCTGACTTGCGCGCAAGGCCACCTCAACGCCCTCTTTCGTCATCAGGCGCCCAGGCATCCTTCATCGGTCATTCCATGCATTGTGCTCGTCTCTAAAGCTGCCGTATTGGGGACTCTTGTCGCGTTTCTGCTCGTCATCGTCACCGTATTCACGCTCCTCCCACTGTTCGGCGTCCTTGTTGACGGGCGGAGCGCTATCTTCGCCTTCCTCACCTTCTTCTACCGTGAAGGGGTAGTCAAGATTATGCACCCGTTCGGGATTGTGTGGCTCTGGGTTGGTGGGGTCGAAGCCTTCGCGAACCGATTCTTCTTGGTCTTCTTGGGGGTATGTGTGTCTGTCCCCGAATTAGCACGTAACTTTACAGCGCAAACTAGCTATCTCCAACTGTGAGATATCGCGGCTTCCAGCTTGGACGCCAACTCATGAAAACCCTATCTATGAGTTTTGCTGGCTTTGTTTCCCCACGTGCAGGCCGCGTATAGCAAGGATTGTATGCAGAACTACTCACACAAAATGTTTGGGGTTCACCTCGTTCCAGCCAGACCCGCCCTCCTTTCGCGCTCTGACGCGCTCAATATCCTCTGCATCATGATCTTCCACGACCAGATCCACAAGCTGACTTTTGTCTGACTTTCCAGAACTGGAAGAGGACGAGGATTCTTGCCTCAAGAGCTTGCTCACTAGTGGAGATCGGGATTTGGAGCTAGATGGCTCCCCGCTGCTCGAATCGCTTCGGTGCTTGCCTTTGTCGGCAGCATCTTGAATTGCTTTAACCTTGCTCTTCCGCCTTTGCTTGTTGACTTTTGTGGGCTGTAGAAGGTGTCTATTGGTTCCTCCGGTAATAATTCGAGGATTTGAATATAGGTGGCTTTCACGTGTCGCGCGATGCGCTTCGATGACAGGATACTGTGACGGGGTTAAGTAAGTAAGCGAGTGAAGACAAATAAACCGTTTCAAACTCACATTCCAATCACCAAATTCCAACGCTCGTGCATTGTCGAACAACCGCTCGTCCTCTGGGCTCAGCTCTATCTCGTCATCGCTCTCAATGGCGCCATATCCCGAGGCATCTAGCGCACGATGTGCGCCTGGACTCATGGTCCTTGCTCGACTCCCGGAGACTTTCGACAGCAAAGGTTCCTGTTCAGACTGACCCGGCTTTGGTATCCAGTATTTGCCCTTACCTCCTCGCTCGTAGCGCATACCTTCTCTCATCCGGGCAGCCCTTGATGAGGAACCTTCATGTGCCATTACATTGTCGTTCGCGTCGAAATCGCGGTATTCATAATTGCCCCTGCCAAATGTATCCTTGGTGTCTACAATGAGATCGCGGGGTCCAAAGGCATCGCGCAAAGCGTATTTGACAGGCATGCGGGCCGCCGAGATAGTGTCGTCGGCATAGTCATGCCACGAGAAAGCGTACCAATGAGCGAACGAGAAGAAGGGCATCTCGAAGCAGATGAGGGCATCTTGAATGGCAGCGGCGAGGTTGTCCGCGCTGTAGCCAGGGACAGTGTCTGGGATAGCGCCTAGCCAAACCAAGATGGAAAGGAAGAATCCTTGCCAGTATGAGGCAAAGATGATGCCCTTAATACAAAGGAATTTTGGCATTGGTCGGAATGGCCGCAGGTCCTGCAACATACACACCCAGAACATGGCGAGCGCATATAAACTGATGGTAATGCTCAAATTGTATATGATTCCGCTCCAGAGATAGCCAGAAGAGACTCCAATGTATCCTTCGTGGTAGGTGCGGGTTGCTTTCATGATGATGGCGGCAACCGAGAGGATGGGCTTCACCCATGTGTATTGCAGAATGCCGCGCTTGATCAGAAGAAACGTATGAGGGTCCGAAATGTCCACTTTGGAGAAGACATGGTTCAGAGGCCAAAGATGCGACACGGGAGCGCGGCCAGTCATGAGGATAATGAGGGCGCGTTCGCCGCCAATGAAGTTGATCAATAGCTGGAAGAAGGTATAAATGGTGAATGCCTAGCTTGTGTCAGCCGGTACTCGTCGATTACGGAAGTACTACGAACCTCGTAAACGTCTCGGAGAGGGCCTATCCAGAAGGCGGCTTGTATGGATACCAAGCTCGCCCACGACGAGGCCGAGTATATTGGGACCATGAGCAAGATGCGTACCACATATCGCTGGAGAAGCGGTTTGCGATAGTTTTTCCTAGAGAGCGTAAATATCCCAGCACCGTGTTGGAAGGGTCGTCGCTTACGATTGTAACCACACAGCGCTGCGGCCTACGTCAGTGGTGGACAAGCTGCAGATGGGAATGAAGCAACTGACACAAATGTAACTAGACTGGCAACGAGGGCTGCCACTCCGGCGACGATAATGACGGCGCTGGCAAAGCGGTCGCCAGTGCCACCAGGACCTACGTCGGAGGTATCCCGCGGCCTGAGACGATTGCCTGGAGACATGGCCGAGGTGGAGACGGCGGACTGCGGCGACAACAGAGGAGCAATAGCGGGCGCACCTCGAAAGCGACGAGAGGCAGCAACGTTGCCCAAAGAACGAACAGAATCAACAACACAGCGCCGTCATGGTGGCGATTTCCAGGTGCCAGTTTGGTGTCTCGTGCCAGCAGTCTGGCCGTCGTCAAGCTGTGGATAGAGAGCTTGGACCCGCACGCGTCATTAGCGCTACGGAGGGTTCACGAACGCCATGCATATGCACCCCATCCTCTCTCGTCTCTCGCATTCGACGACGAACGGCGAACCTCGATACCACCACCTCGCATACGACGGCCCAATTGCGCACCTTCCTCCCCGCTTCTCCAGGATGTGCGCATTCCCTCGCGGACCACCATGATCCGCATTTCGCGCTCACGATCAATCTGCTGCCGCCATGGCCGGGTCAATTGTGTCGGAGCCCTTGTTGGCGCACACTGGCTTCAACTGGTACGTTGTGCCGCATTGGCAGTTCTGCGCGTGCTAACCGGGGCAGGGTGTTCCTGGTTGAGTTGTTGATTGCTAGTATCCTGTGAGTCGACCATTGTCGGTTCGAGCACCCCTCACTGACCGGTACAGTACCGTTTTCTTCCTCTTCTATTTCAACCGCCTGTTTGCGACCGTCGTATCATATGGAATCCGAGCATACACCTGGCGCGCATACCATGCCTACGTCGATATCCAAGCCTTGCAGATATCGCTTCTAGGGGGTCGCATCTTCTTCAAGGACATACGGTACCATGGCCACAATGAGACGATATTGATCCATGGCGGATACATCACCTGGAACTACTGGTTACGCAGAGTGAGAGATGCTGAGGTGTTCTCCAACGAGCGACCTTCTGGCAATGAGACGCCCAGTACGCATGGCAGCCACACAGAAAGCCGGAGCAGGACCGTGGACAAGGCTGAGAAAGGCGGAAAGCAAACGGCCAAACGACTCCCATGCCGAATTTCCATCAAGATATCAGGCGTGGAGGCTTTCATGTACAATCGCAGTCCGGCCTATGATAGCATAATCGAAGCGATCGAGCGTAAGTCCAGGGGCGCTGCTTCGCCGAATGGGTCACAGGAGAAAGAAGGAGGCGAGCGTGATGCGGATGGCTCGGCTAGGCCTTCGACAGATACGCGCGAAGACAACCAGAACAAACCGAAGGAGCCATCTGATCAGCAAGACACCGGGGTAGCGCGAGCTGAGACAAATCTATCCGCGACTTTCAATACTAGGAAAGACCCAATACCTTCTTTCTTACGACTGCTTCCTGTTTACATTGACTGCAACAAGGGCGCAATTGTGGTTGGCAATGAGCACACTCTGTCCGTCATAACTGCCCAGTTCGAGAAGGCAAGCGGTGAATTCGATGCATTGCCATGTGGGCCTTTAGATGTTTACCAGCAAGTCTTCAACTTTCAGTTTACTCACCCTGTAGTGCATATGAAGCCGAATCCGGATTTCAAAGCTTCCCAGCTCGACTCCGCCGCGCGCTTGAAGCAAGAGGCTGAACAGGGTATGACACAACAAGAAACGGACCAGGACGCCCAGGAGTCGAAAAGGCGCAAGAGGCCGATACTACGTATTCCGCATCTTCCGCGTCTTCCGCGTCTTCCGCGTCTTCCGCGTCTTCTCGGCTTGTTCTCCGAATCCACGGATTCCATCAACACTCATTCCAAAGCCAATATTGGCCGGAATAGCAGGGTGTTGAACCCTCAGTGGCAGTTCCCTGGCCAGGAGCGATGGAAAGGTCTTAGCCGTTACCTGGATGAGAATCAGAATGATGGCCATGGCGAATGGGACCCAGTCGAATACGCCAAAACGTCTCTTATCGTGGATTGCCCATGTGTCAACGTGAGCTTCTACTGGGACGTTCCCGGCCCAGTTCCAAGTGAGCTCGAGAACAGCATGCACATCGATCCGATCCGCCCAGGAGACATCAATGGTAGCGCTCCGCCCGAGTATGGAATGGACATCCAGGTGTACGGAGGGGTTATCAATTACGGTCCGTGGGCTGATCGTCATCGAGCGATCTTCCAATCCATATTCTTTCCTGGGGCGAACGTCGATGCCATTTCTGCCTCTCCTCTGAAGGCGGGTGATCTTCGAGTGTTATCGCTTTTCAAGCTTTTCCTAAGCATCGAGGAGGATACAGTCCTCCGCATCCCCGTCCGAGAGCCATCTAAAGATTGGAAATGGAAAGGAAAAGCGCGCACCTTAGCCGGTCACGACAAACAAGTCACAGACAAGTCGAAGGCAAAACCACGCGCACGAAGGAAATCCGTCAGAGGCAAGCAGCGGGATACTACGGCTTCTAGTCAGAATGTACGACCTTTTGCCTGGATCGACGTCAAGATATCCGGTAACTCTTCTGTCAACTACGTAATGGATATGGTTGCTTCAAGCAAAAGATTCCAGAATAAACTGGACGTTGACATTGTCAGCACGGAGATAACTACCAGTGTAAACCATGGCCTGCTTTGGCGCTCCGGGGCTATTGGGTTAGACTGCGACCTCTCGAACCCTATCAGCTGGAATAGTCTGAGGAAATGGGCGTTCAACATCTCATGTCGAGATCTTGAACTCTTCCTACTGAGGGACCATCTCTTCCTCCTGACGGATCTTGTGGCTGACTGGGGCTCAGGCCCGCCTTCCAACTATTTCACCTTCGTCCCGTTCCAGTATCTTCTGAACATCGACTTCAGTGATTTCAAGCTATATCTCAATACGAACGACTCCAACATCATCAACAACCCGTCGGAGCTCGAAGAGAATAATTTTATTGTTCTGTACGGCCAGCGACTGCAGGGCGATGTCACTATACCCTTGGATAAGTTCAGGCCGCTCCAGAATGAGATAAAGTTCGACGTGCGAGGTCAGGACATGGGTCTTCAAGTCTCTATGTCATCGAAGAATACTTTGAATACTTTTGTCCCGAATAAAGACTTGGCGCAGTTGGGTAGTCTGATCTTGACCGGCAGTCATACATACATGACAGAAACCTCCAGTATGAACACGGACAGACTGTTCATGGATATAAGTGGTGAGCAGCTCAATGTTGAGCTATACGGATGGCTCATTCACCATTTCATGAAGCTTAAAGACAACTATTTCGGGGACGACATGCACTTCAGAACCCTCGAAGAGTTCCAGGGGCTTCCGAGCCAGAGCCTAGCAGCTGATGCAACAACCCCGAATGGACAGACTACGAAGCTCTCGAATGACCTCGATGTCATACTTTGCATTTCAGTCGAGCAGGCGGGCGTACTATTGCCCACTAATCTCTATTCGGCCGACGAGAGTCTCCGTGCAGACCTACCATATGCATCCGCCGATTTGAGATTTACCAATTACTATATGGACTTGATGGTCAACTTCAGTCCCATCGGTCTTTCGCGTGGCACTTCAGTCACTAACCCTGGGCTGCAGCAGGACGCAGGTGGACAGACTGAAGTGTTTATAGAATCAATCGGAATTTTTGGGCACCGTCTTTTCGGTCTTCCTCCGACGGAACCAACTTATGTTTGCAACTGGGACTTCGATGTGGGTAAGATTTCTGGAGAGTGCACATCCGATTTCGTGGAGAAGGCTGCCGGGGCCATCCGTTCCTTTGCATTTACCCTAGACGATGACGAGAATACTCTCCCGATTGCCGACCTTCCCGTCATCCACGATTCCACTTTCCTCAGATTGAAAACGCATGATGTTCACATCTGGCTCCATATCGCTAAGGAGGTAGTACTAGTCAGTACTGGCCATGTCAAGCTAGACTTCAACGACCTCGCCGGTACCACGTTTTCTCAGCGCTTGAATGTTTGGATACCGAGCTTTGCTATTGGAGCTGTTGACGCTCGATCTGCCTCACGTCACAGAACCCGATTCGGCGCGAGACAAATGGTAGAGACTCATGCTTTCGTACAGACCGATTTGACGCTCAATATGCTCAATCGGAAATTGGACTTCACCGAAAATCGCAACAAGCAGCAGGCCCACATACAGGTGCATGACCAAAGGACCAATCGCGCACAATTCATGCTAAACGATTCTTCATCTTCATCGCTTCATGGGCAACCTAAGATGCAAGATACCCTTCGACCGCCGGCAATGCAGTATCCCGAAATTCCCCACCCAATTTTCCTGCTTCAGCCCAGCTCTGGGTCAAGCTCGTCCGCTGCATCGGGATACTCCACTGATCTAGCATCAGCTCGCGGGCGAACTTTGCATACTTCCGTCTCTCCCTCTGTTTCCAGCGGTTCTTTGATGGGCAGTATACGATCCGTGTGCCAGCACCGGCCCAATGGTAAGAGGGCAAGTTCAAATAGAAGTGGAACTCTGCTAGGAAATTCATCGCCTCGGCGGGAGAGCACTGATCGATACTACACTCACTTTAGCGAGGACGAACGAGCGCGACGTAATCTACCACCATCTTCTGTGGCGCTCTCCAGCTCACTCGCTGCCCCATACTTCCCATTGGACCTCATTGAACCCGACATGTCGGAAGTTCCGACATTTCCGACCATATCATCTCGTATTGTGGACGATGGTGATGATGTTGTTGTCTTCAATGATGTATCCTCAAAGCATTTTGACGAATCTTTCGACCATACAAGTCTCCTTGTAGGCACTGGGCCAGGTATACGACTTTACTGTACCCCTGAGTTTGTCCGTTGTATATCAAACTTAGTGGATATCCTCCAACCAAGTCAACCAGAGGATCTGCTAGATGACTTCCAAATAAAAGTCATGACCAAAATTTTGGATCACCAAAAGCGTCGCGAAGGGAAGGGAAAGTCGATCGAGTTCAATGTCCGCGTTCCTTTTACGCACATCCGGTTTCAGAACGAATTCACAACAAGCGGAGGGACTAATGCTGGCAAGGATCAATACGACATCATCTTCAATCATTTGAAGACGACGGCAAGGATCAAAAGCTTCCCAGGAGAACGAGCGGGTGAGAACTCGGTATCACTGCACACAACCTTAGGCTCCCTTGGTTTGTCCGTTACGGAAAGGAGTCTTAGCGGCCCAACTGACGATGTTGCAATTCAGGCAGAAATGAGAGACTTGCTTGTTTGGGTGTTGAAGTCCAAGGCAACATCAATTAACGTCAAATTCAGAGCCTTTGAAACTGCTGCTGCAAGCAAGAAAGTGGAATATCTAGCATCGTTGATTCATCGAACTACACTCCTTGGGGAGGAGCTTGGTGCCGATTTCGCTAAGATTGAGGAGAGACATCAAAGTCGCTTGCGTTACCTAGCGTGGCACCTCACGAGCGTGCAAGAGCAGTTTCAAGACCCGGCCTTCTTGACCAAGGCTTCATATGCCCTTCGTGCAGTCAGAGACCATTTGCGCAGCCACGACTCTTGGAAAATCATCTCCCGATTCCGCTATATTTGGCAGAGCTTATCAGACAGCGAGAAAGCAAGAGCCCGCGACCTCTGTTCTCAGCCACACATTAGATGTCCCGAGGATGCCGAAGAGAAGATCATAGCCATGTGGGATCAGTGGCGTACTTGGGATCTAGCTCACGTGAAAAAAAGTTTGGCCATGAGAATGCTTTTCGGGTTGGCCCTAGGTCAAACAGAAGCATCTCTACCGGTGCCCCTCACTCTCGACATTCGATCTGCGGGCATCAAGCTAATTATTGATCCCGGCCCAAAACAGAGTGAGGCCGGGCTAAGGATCCTCGCTATTAATGTTGGTCTCATCCCCCCTCCGGAACCAACAGGTCTCATGTTGGTAGGCAGTGAGGCCCCCAAACAATCCACGATCGTTCAGATCAATTCAAAGGAAAGTTCGGTACATGTACATTGGGAAATATGCGAACTCATAGAGAACCTGCTCGGAATGTTCCAAAAAGAAAATCTCAAGCATTCGAAAGAACCCGCACCAGAATGCTTGCCTATGAAACAGAAACGAATCATCGACAGCAATCTACAAGTGGTTTATGTCACCGAGCAAGCTGAGCTTTCACTCGACACTATCAACCTTCAAAGCATTTTGACAGGCCGGCGCTTTCGATTATCTATTGTGAGGGCGGACGATCGAGCGTCAGGAGTAGGGCAGACAACGACTGTGCACGTTCATCTAGATCAGACCGGGATGCAACTGCTCTCTCGATCGCGCCTAATACTCAAATCACATTTCGACCAACCAAGCATCTACATCGCTTATCATGAGCATGGCAACGGCGGCTCTATTCCTGATGAGATAAAAGTGGCCGGCGCGAGTCGTATGATTAAGTTTTGGGTCGAAGAAGATATCCTTGGTCTCATCGAAATTGCAGATTCGGTACTCCGGGATGAAGTCGCGTACTTCTACGAGCAGACGACCAAGCTCCAGCAAACGTTTAAAGCCAAGTCTACCGAGTCGGATCACAAGGATAAGATGACTCAATTGCCGAATGTTACTCTAGCTTTGCTCATGGATGAGTACGTCATCGAATTAGCGCTCCTTCGCTCGCTCACCTGGTCGATTGTTGGCGCATCGGGTCGTATCTCTGTGGTTCCCGCCCTTGGTCAGAATGTGACGCTTCGGGTTGATTACGATTTAGCCGCGCATACACACCGAATGCTTAGCGATTCCTTGGAAAGATCCAACATCATCAGCTCTCTAGAGCTGCCTCCAGTCAATGGTCGAATCAAAGTAACGAACACAGAAGGGGAGACCAAAGTTTCTGCTGCGGGGATTATCGAGACCATCGAGCTGCAAGCCTCCGAGATTCAAGCTTTGTTTGCGACGATTAACAAGCCTGAAATCTCGAATGTTGTTGCCGCCATCCGGGAGGATGTGGAGATCTTCAAGGCCCATCTCGAAGAAGTCTTCCCCAAAGCGGCTCACAAACCAGTAATCAAGTCTCCCAAGCCTTCTAGAGATGTTATTTTCTCCGTCCAGATGACGCTCTCTGGGCTCAACGTTCGCGCCAGCGCTCCTGGACAGCATCCCGACTCAGCCACGGCCAATCTTGCGGTGCGCTTATCCTCAATCCAGTTGAAAGCTACCAATATTGGCCCTGATCTCAAAATTCTCGCGTTGCCAGAAGCTGTCGTTCTCCTGCATGAGATTAGCGTCGATCTAACACTCTCGGATGCAGAGTCAATCCGTCGCTGTGGACATGTCACTTTCGGCGCCATTTTCCAAGCCACCGCAAATACCAGCGTAGACCCTGTCCGCAGGGTTTACCGCTTAAGGAGCTCTGGGCTTAAGGTCAACATCTTCGCTGAGACCGCTTCTGCCGTCGTAGATGTCATGAACTATCTCCAAGACAAGATCAAAGACCTCGATCTGTCGAAGGAGAAGAAGTACCTCAGGAGACTACGCCATACCAAAAGCAGAGCGTCTAACAGGCGGGATCAGAGTGTGAAGAGTAATTCAAAGACTGATACAGAAAGTGTAAGCCCAAGTGTTTTGTTCAATTCGACCTATTCCATCGAAGTGCTCGACATTTACATTAGCTGGATCGTCGGTACCTCTGTCGCACCTTTCCCGAGAACCGAGTCTGAAGACCTGGTTTTGTCCTTCAGAAGGATCGAACTGTCAACGCGGAAAGAGGACGCAGCACGCCTGATGATCGAAGATATGCAACTGCAGATGGTCCCTGTCTCGGCAGACAAGAGAGTACGATCAGCAAATTCAGCACTTCTGCCTGAAGTCGTCTTCAACGTTGCTTACAACTCCACTAAGGAAACGCGAAAGATTGCTTTCCACGCTGCTGGTAAATCACTAGACCTACAACTCGCCTCTCGGTTCATTCTGCCAGCGAACGTCATCGAGCGATCAATCGCCTTAGCTGGAAAGAAGTTTCGCATCGCATCCGCCAACTGGAGCATGACTCCCACCACAACTGGGGCCCAGCGAAAAAATCCATTCGGCAACAAGCGAATGTCATCGCTTCTCGTCGATGCAAACTTTGCTGGTGCTGTGGTCCATATCAACGGCAGCGAGACTACTCTCAACCCAGATACGAAGGAAAGTCGCGCACAGCAAAAGGGAAGGTACAGCCAATTCGTCGGTGATGCGTCCAAAAGTAGTCTTGATCTCCGGGCTCCCGGGATAGCACTCAAAGTGGAGTACCAGGATGACGGACAAGAACCTTCCCTCAACGCCGAGCTAAGAGTCGATGGCTCTAGCAACACTCTTTTCCCTACTGTCGTGCCTGTCATTATCGAGATGTCAGAAAGTATAAAGGAGGTCGTTCGCGAAAAAGACGGAGAGTCTCCGGCTTCAGCCAAACTACCAGAGTCAGAATCGCAAGCAAAACCGGCAGCCAAGCTACTAGAAGAAGATAATCTAATCACTGCCGATCCAAGCACCATTCTGGGACGGATTCGCTTGAATCTTGGTCTTAGAATCTGCAAACAGGAGTTCAGTTTGAGCTGTCAACCAATCGCACGAGTCGCAGCGATCACCAAGCTGAAAGACATATACATCACCGTCAACAGTGTCAAATCTCAGGAACACGGCCATTTTTTTGCGGCTTCCGCTGCGTTTGAGAACCTTGAGGCAACAGTCCAGCATGTATACTCTAGAGAATCTACTTTCGGATTCAATGTTGACTCTGTGGTTCTATCCTTGATGAACAGCAAGCATTTGAGCGGTACAAGCGGCATCTCGGCAATTCTGAAAATCAACCCAATGGCTCTTCAGGTCAACGCCCGCCAACTTCAGGATTTTATGTTATTCAGAGAAATCTGGGTTCCTCCAGAAATTCGAAAGCCATCAAAGCCTACAACCCTAAATGCCAGCCAAGAGCCGCAGGAATACCTCATGCAGCGGTACCATCAGGTCACTGCGGCGACTGCGTTCCCGTGGAATGCTAATGTGGCTATTGCAGATGTATCAGTCGAACTTGATCTAGGTCAAGCTATCGGAAAGACATCACTTAATATCCACAACATGTGGGCGTCATCCAAGAAGGGCATTGATTGGGAGCAAAACCTTTGTATTGGTGTTGAGAGGATCGGGATCGAAAGCACTGGGCGCACAAGCGGATTTGTGGAGCTCGGGGGCGTCAAAGTACGCACGTCTATCAGCTGGCCGTCACAACAAGCAGCCATCCGACAAACTCCTCTTATTCAAGCTTCTATCGGCTTCCATCAATTGCGCGTCAAGGCAGGTTTCGATTACCAAGCGTTCATCATTGCTGACATCGCCAATTTCGACTTCCTCATGTACAATGTGCACGAGCAACGCGAAGGCTCCCGCGACCGCCTCGTGGCTATCCTCGACGGCGACAAAGTACATGTATTCTGCACCGCGACTAGCGCCGCACAAGGTCTCGCGCTATGGCAAGCCCTCGAGCGCCTGGTGCAGGAGAATCAGCAAGCGTACAAGCAGTCTCTGAAAGATATTGAGAAGTTTCTACGCCGCAAGTCCTCCGTGGCTACACCGTATGGGCGCTCCGTTTCCCATAGTATGATAGCTAGCAAGCCCGATGACGATACCCTGAAGACCCCGATATCGCTGCATACAGACGTTGTCGTCACCCTGCGCTCCGTTAATCTTGGCGTCTTCCCCTCCACCTTTGTCGACACGCAAATTCTCATGCTAGAAGCCGCAGACGCACAAGCGCGTTTCGCCGTCGCGCCCGAAACAGGAAAGATTCATTCAGGACTTGGTATGACGCTCGGCCAGCTCTCTATCGCCCTTTCTTCTATCTCTTCCTCCAAGAAGGCGAAGCCGGTGGCGGACCTGACTGTGGATGACATTGTGGGACGCGCAAGAAGTGCACGAGGAGGCACGATTCTAAGGGTACCGAAAGTCGTTGCTAAGATGCATACTTGGCAGATGCCACGGAACAATCACATCGACTACGTCTTCAAGAGCTCGTTGGAGGGTAAAGTGGATGTGGGCTGGAACTACAGTCGCATATCCTACATCCGCAGCATGTGGTCCACCCACTCACGTACCCTAGCGTCGCGTCTCGGCAAACCCCTCCCTGAGTCTAACATCAAGATCACGCAGGCCTCTTCAACCTCGTCAGAACCCTCGTCTGAAACCACGACAGAGGGCCAAGAGAAAATCACGGCAGTGGTGAATGTACCGCAAAGCAAATACGAATACACCCCGCTAGAACCACCGTTGATCGAAACGCCCCAGCTAAGGGACATGGGCGAGGCCACGCCTCCGTTGGAGTGGATTGGACTGCATAGGGACCGGTTGCCTAATGTGACGCATCAGATCGTTATCGTGACTCTGTTGGAGGTGGCGAGGGAGGTAGAGGATGCTTATGGGAGGATCCTGGGTAGTTCGTAGGGTAGGAAATGGGTGTAGGGAGTCCCTTTCTTTGCTTTATTATCTTTTAGACAGGGCGTTGTGAGTTAGGATGGAGGCGCGGTTTTGGGAAATGCATTTCTTGGGCGTCTGGGATGCGTTCATATATATTGCGCTTGTCACCTATAATAACGTAGTATAATAGATAATGCAAGACTTCAAATCAAAAGTGGTGGAGCTAGTGCGTTAAAACAAGGTTGGTGCACATCAAAAGTCACAACGCGAACCGGATGGTAGCCCCCTAATGTAAGGCTATTCTACTGCACATTACATATTTACCTAATCGGGTTTGATTTGCTTTAGCTGGGGTCGCAGAAGAAAGCCTAGTCTGAATCGTAATGTTGGGGACTGCCTTATAATGCGGTGCAAAGCGCAGTTAATCTAAAGAATGGAGGCTAGAGTTTGATACTAAAAGTCAACCTAGACTCGTCCTTTCCTTCTATCTAGGGCATATATTTCACAATTTCAGAATTAAGGAGTAAGATCCTAACTGCGTGGGCCCATACGTATGTCAAACTTGCATAAAAAAAAGTGTACGTAAAAAGCTTGTATCAACCTTTCAGCAGGGACATCTCTATGCCAATAAATACGCTTGCTAATCCGCAATTCAACAGCATACCTCCCCAAGACAAACCTTCTCCCACTTGGCTCGACGCAAACATCACTAATTGTCAAAAGCATCTCTCAACCTCTCAAAATGACTTCTAACATCGTCTCCCAACTTCCCTTCCATATCTGTCAGTATCGTACATACAAGACTATAGTTGTTACAAAGAAATCTTTCTCTCTTCCGCGCATCGCTTATCCCCTTGCTCAACTTGGTAAGGTACGCTTCATATTCTGATCTCAATCGGCCGACGGAGACTGACACCGGTTCATCGTCGCCGGCCTCGCTGGAGAGCGCGAGTATGCCGTGCACGAGATTGGCGAATTTTTGAGTGAGGGCGGTGGGCGCGGTGGAAGTTGTTGATTGTGAGGCAGAGGAGAGAAGCGCAGCGCCGGTAGAGGGACGGTTTGGGAGGGACGACGTGAGTTTTTGCAGCGAAGTACAGTGTAGGTCCAGGATTTGTTGGAAGCGCGGCCAGAGGAGCATATTTGTGGCATTGACATACCCCTCCACAGCAGGAACCTTCCTCCTCTGCAACTCGAATGCAAAGTGCTGGTTCAACCTCACACACAACAGCACACCAAGTGTGTCCGTCGTCGTCTCCACCATCTGCTTCGTCAACGCCTGTCCTAGTGCAAACGTCGGCTCAAAGATCGCTGCAAAGGTACGACTTATCGCATGATATGATTGACTAGGTGAAAAGTATGTTGTCAAGAACGTATACTCGAAAGACGCGTTGTCGATGAGGGCGAGGTTGAAACTGCGGAAGACGGTTTCAAGGTGATGTGCCGTCTTTTCTTCCTCGGCGAGGTGGGCGGGAAGGGCGTGGACAGAGGGTGTTCTAAGTGCGTCGACGCGCCGACCGAGGGCAAATGCATCATAAGCAGCCGATCCACCCCTAGCCTGGCCCAGCAGCGTGCCTCCTCTTTTTGCGCCCGGTTCTTCGCCGAGGACGTCGTATCTGTCTAGCAAGTGGACCTTCAGTTTCTCCAGGCTTGTTTTGTATCGCGTAAAATGATTCAGGTAGTACCACCGCATTGTGTAAATGTATGCTTGGCATACTTGAGCTGCAAGTTCGGGTTGGTGTTTAGCGAGGAAGGCATAGAGGTCCTTGTATTTTAGGAAAGCTTGTTGTTGGATTACCTGGGCATTGATCGAGGGCGAGCGGATGGCTTTTATTTGGGCAACCATATAATCCCGTATGCGTTCAATGGCCCGATTGGTAAGATGGTTGAGGAGAGGTCTGATATCGGATAATGCCTTGATATCCGACTGGTCTTTTGTTTTCATGGTTATAGTCTTAGAGCGTTTTTCCAGATCGGCTAGGGCGAGGAGGAAGCCATCGTCAACGGGACCTTCGGCGATCTTCCGGACGACAGCAGGCGAGATGCTGATGTCTTCGACTGCGGGGCCGAGTATCTTCTCCACAACTTTGCGGTTTTCGAGTTTGGTATTTAGTGCGCTCGACTGGGTCTGTAGAGATTCAATCTCGGCAGACACAGCACCGAGGTCTGCCTGGAAGTTGGTGAGATAGGTCTCAACCGACTTCAGAACCTCATCGCAAGCTATTATCGATTTGTGCAGGTCTTCAAACCTGTCCTTCTCTTTGTCGACTGCAACCACGATGAGCAAACGTGCAGAAGGTGGGGATGTAAACACGTACATTCTTCGACCGATTGCGCGCTATATGTATCTACAGGAGAAGACTGCCGTGTATCCGCTGCTGGCTCGGCTGCGAAGTCCTGCAGGCTCAGGCCCCCAAAGTCTATGTCAACCTCCACCTCGTCCGGCTTGCTCAGCACAGCTCCAGCGCCTCCACTCTTCGAAGCGATCTGTTTTCGTGGTGGTCCTCCCATTATGGCTTCTAGCACTTGTAGGGGGTTAGGCACAGCCGGGGGAGGTGCCCCTGGTGGCCGCCGGCGTGCAGCGCCATTGGGTATTCGCGCGCCCGCAGGCAGGCTTGTGCTCGAAGATGTAGGAGATATAAGTGACAGAGACGATGACCGCGGGTTTATGCCAGGCCTAGGGGGCAAAGGCATAGGCCCCGCCGGATATGGGCGTCGAGGAGCCGGAGAGTAGGAATCGCGGCGTGGCGGAGGCGTGCCCGAGGGCGTAGAATGGGCGGAAAGCCTATCGAGGCCCCACATCCTGCTCGATTGCTCGTTTCCTGTGCTTCGTCAAGGGCGCATCTGGTGTGTCAAAAGCGTAAGCAATGGACGGGTCGAGTAGTCGTCCGCAGTTCACAGCTGCGGTTTGTAGTTGATCCGGGCCGGCACTAGACAAGGGCACCGCTAGCGTTCCGCAGCCCCTCCTGCCCAATGTTCAAAATCCTCTTCTCGTCTTCTCTATATTTAAAGGCCCCCCTCGCCCACCCCACTACCGAACACACGACCCTCCGTCCAGCCTCTTCCTCGACCCTTATCGCGTCCACACTCATTATCCACCATGGCCGACAATGATGCGCAGGTACGTTTGTGTCTCCCTCGGCCGTTCCAGAGCATTTTTACCCCGCCTTATCGATTGCCGCCGCATCTTGCGCCCAGGCATCAAGCTGTCTCCACACACGCCTTCATCGAGCAAAAGCTAATCGCATCCTGTACAGCATGAGCACACGTTCGAGAGCGCCGATGCCGGCGCCTCTACGACGTACCCGATGCAGTGCTCTGCTTTGAGGAAGAACGGCTTCGTAGTCATCAAGAACCGCCCTTGCAAGATCGTCGAGATGTCCACCTCCAAGACGGGCAAGCACGGCCACGCCAAGGTTCACTTGGTCGCCATCGACATTTTCACCGGCAAGAAGCTGGAAGAGCTGTGCCCTTCCACCCACAACATGGACGTCCCCAACGTCCGCCGCCAGGAGTACCAGCTCGTGAGTGCACCGCTGCCCCATATCGCCAACTGCTGCTTACAAAGACTAGCTCGATGTGACTGACGACGGCTTTTTGTCCCTTATGTCCGACGATGGCAGCACCAAGGACGACGTCAAGAACCCGGATGGTGAGGTTGGCGACAAGATCAACAAGCTCTTCAACGAGGAAGGCAAGGACACTAGTGAGTGCACCGAACCCGCGAAGATTTAGGCCAGGCTAATAATGCAATAGATGTCATCGTTCTCACTGCCATGGGTGAGGAGACTGCCATCGACGCGAAGGAAGCCCCCAAGTCCGGTTAAAGAACACGATTTCGGAACAGTCAGGCTGGTGGCGGGAAGTGGAGCGGCCTGATAAGACACCAACAAAACTCCACGCGGTTCTTGTGGGGCCGCAGCGCGTACGGTAGCTTTGTATTATCTCAATGCTGTCATGCGCTCTCGCTGGTGGCAGCCAATACTTGTGGTTCTTCGGAAGGGTTTGGGCTTCTTGCATTGCCGATTTTCATGTAATGGGATACGTACCACGCATCTCTCGACACTATATATCCTCAACGGCAATGTTAAAATGTGATGATGCTATGTTAAACATGGTTCTTCTCATTGGTGAAAATCGTAGTGAATGTGTGCGTCTATTTGTGGTTAGCGTGAAGCGAATTTGACTCTTCCTCGGTACCTGGTAGAAAAGACTGCTGCTCCACGGAACAGTGCTCCACCCCCATCCTTGGTTAGGCGCCAACCCAAATGAGTCGACTATTTGTGCAGAAACCCGAACATGGACGAGGGCCCAGTCAAAGGGCCCATTTGCGGCATTGAAAATTGTCGGTCGAGAAGATATGAAGAGGGCGAAGATGGGTATCTCTATTGCCAAAACGGGCATCGAAAGGGTGTATGTAGGGTGCATCAGATCTTGGGAACCATAGCTGATGTCTACGTAGGAGCTGCTCGCCGGGGAAGACGACGACGTGTTCGAGTCCGCTGCGAGAACTCGCACGCACAAGAAGGACCAAGATGAGAAGGAGAAAGTCTCCAAGTGTGAGTTCCTTCTTCTTTTAGTGTACTCCTAGCATTTCGCTTGAGTGGCGCTGACATCATCGCGCAGACTTCAAAGGACCAAAAGCTATAGATTTGTACTTGAAATGCCTACAGCTAATCCTGCGGCATCAATTGTGGTTCTTAGTACACGAAAGAGGGCTTCCGGTAGAGCTCGAAGTCGTCGTTCAGGACTTATGGGTGCTGCGCATTCTTCAATTTGAAAGCAAAATCACAAGTGAACGGCAAGAGTTCGTTTCGTCGCAGGCCTTTACTGCCTCGGACACAGAAACAGAGGCCGAGACGAAATCTCTAGGTTTTGGGAGTCGAGAGAAGAAGCTCAACGAGACTCCGAATCTAATTGATTGTCTCGCACTATGTTACCTAGGGGTCATCACACTTAGACTCCCGGTCACACCTGGCGACATTTATGCTTGGACGACAGACGGAAAGTTGGTGTATCGGAGAGCTATCAAACTTCTTCCGGCTGCTATGAGAGACCGACTCCTAGCGAGCTATCATGCAGTACTGGACCCCAATTCGCTTCTTAGCCTCAAGCGATTCTACACTACGCTCATCGACCTTCAGGTTGGTTTCGAGAGGGAGTTCGGGATACTGTGGCCGCCCCTCAACGCCCCTGTGCTTCTTTTCCGCTATCTGAAAGAGCTCGCTCTGCCTCTGGAACTGTACGATGCGACCATTCGCCTTGGTAGTTTGCTTGATTACGATTTCGCTCTACACACGGATGGCAAGAACAAGCTGGGTGTACGACACATACCTGAAGCGCAACTCATTGCATGTCTCGTAGTGTGCGTCAAGCTTTTCTATCCCTTTGATGGGGAGCGAAGATATCCGAAATCGATCTTGGAGCCAACGACAACTGCGTTGAATTGGAAGAGTTGGTGCACGATTATCAACAAAGCAAAGTTAGAAAATCGAGGAGGCGACCTTCGCTATACGACGGAAGAATTGACGAAACTGCAAGAGAAAGATGTGTTCTCTATGTCTGGGAACCAACTTGATCAGTATCTCGATTTCTACCTCAGCAACTTCCTCGATGAGACCCATATCGAGGCAAATGAGACTAACGACGAATTTCGGAATGCACTGTATGATATGTTTCCGGTCACCGCGGCTGCTCAGCCGCTACAAAACCAGCAATCCGACAGCGTGGAAATCGAAAAGCAGTTGGAGGTTGTGCGGGCAGTACAGGGAAGAATGAAGCTAAATCCAGTGGTTGGAGAAGAGGAAGTGGGCTTCGGAATTCAAAGACCAGGCCGGGGTTATGTGTCGTATAAGAAAGAGGGCAACCTCCCTGAGCACGCAAAAGCGTTCTACGATGAGCTAGCTAGAGTAGCGGGTCTGTCGCTGGATATGCTGATTATGGCTGTCTTTTATACGGATAGAAGGATTGAGAAGTGGAAGATCAGCCAGAGTAAACTGGTAGTTAGGTAAATCCTGTTTCACAAATCGGCCAATGCATGCTTGGAATGTTCACGTTAAAATGTTTTTGGGACTACCTAAAAATAAAAATCTTTGATCAAGCTAGCAATCGCGGACTGGTGGCGTGAAGGGCATGGCACGTGATGGACTGCACAAGCCACCTCGCTAAGCTGCATTTACTAAGCACACGGCGATTTCGAACAAACCAGCGACCTCGCCTCCACAACGTCAACTTCAGACAAGATCGAGCAGCACCGACAACATGCAGATCTTCGTGAAGACCCGTACGTAAATGACGAAGTGCTGTCTATATGGTGGTGTACTAACTTACGGTTATAGTTACGGGCAAGACCATCACCCTTGAGGTGGAGTCTTCCGACACCATCGGTACGCAGACCCTTTTGCGCCACCTCTTCCTCTCCCCCTCTTCTCCTCCGCCATCGTAATCGCACCGCGCATTTATCCGCATAATCGTATTTTAGGGAGGCACGTATTGACAGATCGGTAGACAATGTCAAGTCCAAGATTCAGGACAAGGAGGGCATTCCTCCGGACCAGCAGCGCCTGATCTTCGCCGGCAAGCAGCTGGAGGATGGCCGCACCCTCTCCGACTACAACATCCAGAAGGAGTCAACTCTCCACTTGGTCCTCCGTCTCCGTGGTGGCATCATTGAGCCCTCGCTCAAGGCTTTGGCCTCCAAGTACAACTGCGATAAGATGTGGGTGTAACCAGGTTCATGAACTCGGAATACGAGCGTTAATGCGATGTACAGGATATGCCGCAAGTGCTACGCCCGCCTACCACCACGTGCCGTCAACTGCCGCAAGAAGAAGTGCGGCCACACTAACCAGCTCCGACCCAAGAAGAAGCTCAAATAAACGGATCGCGCATCGGCGTCTGGCGAGTGTGGGGATGGCGAAACGAACGATACGACGTATGGGAAGGAAATGGAGAGCATGCGGATATGAGCACAGGTTTCCTCGAGATGTGCTTAACGCTCCACTTCTTGCTTTAGGGACCCGGCATGTAGAGTGAATCGATTCTTCCACCTTTGCTTGACGAATGCCGTGCATACATATATACATAATCTTCTCTATGAATAAGCTTGATATCTAGCTTTCAATCGCGTTTTCAACAGTACTTGGATTCTAAAGCATATAATAGTGGCGCTCGAATAACCACGTGACTTCGCGCCACACCCGCACCACGTGTGACGTCATATCCAAAGAGCGTTACACGAACATCAAAAAGAGTAAACAGTCTCGTGCTGCCTGAGTGTAAATCCACAGGTGCACCTCGCTATCAGACATTGGTGGCCCGCAGAATAGAGAGCACAGCATTTTAATAATTCCATCCTGAATTTTTATTGAATACAAGTCATAGCGTTTGTCTTATCATCGCAAACCCATGAAGGAAACAGGTAAGCAAGACGCAGCTGAGACGTAAACAAAACTTTTCCATCATCACCGTCACCAAATACTCTGAGAACTACCCGATGTATCGTGACCACCATTTGAAAAGAAAGGTATGCTCGTCAGCATTTAGTACTGGGAAGAAAAGGTTGAGAGCAACGGTTCGCCCCGTCGATGCCAGACATAGTCGAATCGAGGCAGTACACCGAAGTGATTCATGCCTAGAAGCCTTGTCAATCAAGGCAGCCAATGAATGAAAAAGAGACGCGAGACATACCGGATCACAAGCCACCCCACAGGGATTTTGGCAGTTAAGGAAAGTGGGAAAAACCCAACAGCGCAGTGCGACACTCCATCCGCTCCGACTCTCATCGAGTCTTAGGAATGAGAAAACCGAGAAAATGCACCAACCATCCCAGCTCCGGGTATGCATATGCAACCCTAGGAAAGATAGTGGTACATGCGCGAACATTGACAAACAACGAAGATTATTTGGTACATGTGCAGAGAAGAAAAGGAAAGTGGAAAAGGGAAGAATTTGGAAATCGGAAGTGGTATCGACAACGCCTCGCTATGCAAATGAACATGTGGTTTGGGTAATCCTCCAACAGCATGGTAGCTGTTCGTGGAGTGGTCGTGGGAAGTGTTGTCTAGTAGCAGCTGATAGTGATGCGCAATGGTGTATTTTGGTATGGAAGCTATGCGTTGAGCTCAACCATCAGCATAGACGCTCGGAGCGGAGTGTAACGGGTTGTGCGTCGCTACTATTAACGTTTGCGGTTCGATTTGAAATGACTTAGACGCGAGGCTTCTTCCAATAATATTGCTAGAAAATGTGAGCAGAAGGCGCGGAAATCATGCGTGTTCGATAGCTCACCTTGTGCTGCCTCCTTACAGCTCGTAGACCAGTACCACCACGCATACCAACAGTGACCGTCTCTCGCCTCAGCATGTCCTGATCCAGCTCGGGTAGATAGTAGAATTCGTTTTCGAGTGGCTGGCCTGCAGCATCCTTGCCAGAGCGAGGAATCTCACCGATGCAAGGAGTGTCATCCATGAGCTTCTTCAAATCCTGCCTGCTGAGCTGAGGAACTGGGGTTGAGGCTTCGCTGCCGTGCGAGCCCTTCTCTTCCGAAATCTTGGGCACACAGGCCTTGAGCTCGGAGGGAAGGTTGCCGTAGATGAGCGACAGAGGCTGCGAATGGAGACGAGAGTAGGCTAGCTGATTGACAACGTGGTTTTTGATGGGCGACTCCTTGAAGCGCAGCGACTCTGAAGAAGAGGTAGCATGTGCGGGGGACGATGATGCCAAGGCGGCGCGACGGCGTCGTTGGGCCGAAATGCTAGGCTGCGTCGGCGTAGTAGTTGAGAATGATGCGAGGCGCGGGAGAAGATTCTCGCCAAAGGGGCCAAAGGAATGGACGACCGGATCGTTCTCCTCGTCTGCGTCTGAGAAGTCGTCTGCAGCAAATGACGAGAGCACGCTAGCCTTCGGGTCGACGACACTAGCGTCTGGAGCAGAATTGGACCGCGACTGTGAGGGCCGGATGAAGGTCACGTCGGCAGGCTGACAGTCATTGGGATTGACATTTTCATCTTGAGCGTCCTCATCCTCGAAGATCTGCACAGTGCCAGACTGAGCCGGAGCCTGAGCCGATGGTACCGGGGCGGTGGTGAAGACAGGCTGACGTATGGGGCTCTGGGAGACTGGCGAACGTGGGACGACAGGCGGGCTTGACGCGAAGTGATCTTGGGCGGTTTGACGGGTGGGGGAGAAGTCGTCTTCCGAGTCCCATGACAGCTTCCTCGGTATAACGGGCCACGCGATCATAACGCGGGTATCTTGAACATCCAGCATGATCTCTGCCTCTGGGTTCTCCGACATGTACGTGTCGCCCTTGCTCAGCTCAAAGACGCGGCCTTTGCAGTGAACCTTCGCACCGTTCCACCCCAGACATTCGACCTCAATATACCCGTTCGGGGAAGACGCGGTTGGACCGTGATACGCGGCTTGGACGTGAACGCGGGAAATGAGGCGATTGGCAGACAGCTGGTAGTCGGACGAATTGGAAGACCGTCCCATGCGAACAATCTCGCCATCAGCGGGCAGGTCTACGGTCGGCACCGCGCCGAGGGGCTGTCGCTCCGAAAGCGCGGAGATGGCGCGGTTAAGTACCGGACGCACATTCTGCGGCGATGAAGCCAGGATGCCGGTGGAAGATGTAGGTACCGGTGTGGGATAATACTCGAGCTGTAGCTTGGGGTAAGTGGGAGAGCCCTCGAATTTCCGCTTCGCGGACTGTGGGCGCGGGAATGGGGACGACGACATGGGCTCAAAAGCGGGGAGAAGCGAGGGCTTTCGCGTATGCTCCGAACCTGAACGCGATTGTTCTGGCTCCAAGGGCATCTGCAATGCCTTGCTCGGGGAGGAGTAGTCCATATTGAAGACCACGACGCGAAGTAGACAGCGTGTCGTGCGTCCGTCTACGCAGCGTCGTGGATCGTGGCAGGCCCTGGGGCTGGACGAGAGGCACTAGAGGCGGCTACGTGCTGAGAAGATGTAGAGAGGAGAGGAGAGGAGAGGAGGTGGGGTGGACAGGCTGGTCAAGAAAAAGAGGCCATGGGCGATTGGGGAGGCGAAGGTCACGTCGAAGCGGCCAAGGTGGAGAATGTGGTCTCGCGTTACGTGCAGTGTGAAAGACGCGCTTCGCGGCCGGAGCTCGGACAGCTTCACCAAGCCCAGCCTGTCCCCTGCAACGGGGCCATTGCCCTTGATTAAATTATTTCTAAAGCTGCAGGCTGGGCGTGTCCCCAGCTGTCTTTCGAAAACACTGCTCTACCGCATCTTCTGGCCGCCATTGCTCCCTTCAGCAGCCCTTTTGTTCGACGTCGATTCGGCGAGGCGGAGCTGCGTTCATTAGGTCCATGTGCACGAGCACAACTACTCACATGGGTCTTCGCTATAACTCGCTCGCTCGCTCGGTTGCTGCTGTGCCTTCTTCTCTTGTCCCGTCCCAGCCTCCGCGCTGCACTTAGTTGGTTCAATCCAGGATAATTGGTAGCCCGCTACGCGCTTAGCTGTGATCTTGCACGCAGCAAACAAATCCTGGCATCCTACCTGCAGTCCCCACTACAGATGGAGCGTCCCTTTGGATACCGATTCAGCCCGCTCGGCGATTATGTGTCAATTCCGGTATTCAAAGATCCGATACCAAAAAGTGTGCCATCTGGGGTCTCGATTCAGCACTTAGTACGCACAGCGATTTGCTCGAGCTGCCAGACCCTCGCATGTTGGCATTGAGGTAGCAGCGTGCAGTAGCGACTGTTCCATGTGGGACGAGGCATCATGATAGACAGCGTCACGCAGCGTAAAAAGAAAAAATTCTCGTGCAGCATCCACTTCGCTTACTGTACTGGGCAGGACTGTGCGTGCATGCACAGTACGGTTACGTGACGTGATGCCGAAGAAGCGGTAGAGACGCGTCGAAACCGCGGTCGTAAGATGGAGGTTGAGCACGGTTGTGGGTGGTTTCGGCTTGAAGCTTTTCGGATGACAGCCTGCGGCCTTGCTGTGTACGGGGAGCGACTCGACCGCGACAAAAGAAATTTGCGGCCCCAAGACGGCGATGGTTGTCTCACGAAGGCCATCTTCGCTTGCAGCAGCCTTCTTCCCCAAATTGCTCAGTCTGGATGCCGCTGCGAGAGGCGTATTTCGCTAATATAGTGGCCTCGTCGCAGTAAGCTGGCATGCTGGGTATCACAAGCTTACAGAGAATTGAGCGCCCGAAGCACATGGTTCAGTATGATTCGAGGGCGGCTCGTCGGCTCGGTCAATTGGCGTGGCAGGTAGTTTGCAGCAGAGACTCCACCGGTTGCCGGCGCTGCAT
The DNA here is from genome assembly GCA_030770425.1 of Darksidea phi. NCBI lineage: Eukaryota > Fungi > Ascomycota > Dothideomycetes > Pleosporales > Lentitheciaceae > Darksidea > Darksidea phi. Next base: position 99,799 of record JASJFT010000077.1, read on the forward strand.
ATCGAAATCGCGTGGTTGAGCGCGATCTGGCTGTCACGCGCTGATTGGCCAGAGCTATGTGCCGACTTCCCAGAACGGCAGTCACTCCCTTCCCACCCCGCCATTCGCACGGAAGTATGTTTCCCCGCTCCGACGAAATTTCTCTCCAAATTTCATGCCGAGGCGGCCTGCTACAGTACTCCGCAACCATGGCGAAATCAAAGTCTCTCGTTAAATCTGAATCGAAGCAGGAGAAGGTTGCGAGTGCACCACTTACGCCAAAAGCTCCGAATGGCACACCATACCAACTGGACCCGGCGCAGGTCGAGCGAGCGGCGACAGCGCTCGTCTCGCATATGAAGCGGCATGCGCAGGCGAAGACCGAGAAACATGGCAAGCAGAATCTGGCGGCGGATGAGGACGAAGCGCAGGGCGGCGAGGATCCCATATTTTTGAGTGTATCGACTAAGCAACATGTTCACGATACTAGTCGATTGAAGCCGACCAAACTGTACGGTCTCAAAGTTTCGAGCCTTGCGGTGCAATGCTAATCCTTGCAGCCCCCTACCACATCCCATATTTGCCAACGGTGTCCGGATATGCATCTTCACCAAAGACCCTCAGCGCACCTACAAAGACCTCGTCGCTTCTGACTCCTTCCCCGAAAATCTCCGCGCAAAGGTCGGACGGATAATCGGCCTTGACAAACTCAAGAAGAAATGGAAGACTTTTGAGTCGAAGCGTCAGCTGCTTGCCGAATACGATGTGTTTATGGTGGATGACAGAATCATCAAGAGCGTTGCGGATTCCCTAGGCAAGACGTTCTACGGCACGAAGGCGAAACGTCCGGTTCCGGTTAGACTCACCGCCGGCGCAAGGGTCGACAAAAAGAAGGAGGATGATAAGAAGAGGGCGGAAAACATCGTCGGGACTGCTCAGGGTATTGCAAAGGAGATTGAGACTGCGCTCAATGCGACGTATGTCAGCATGAGCGCTTCGGCAAACACCTCGATCAAGGTCGGCAAACTCTCCATGACACCTCAACAGTTGAAGGAAAACATCGAAGCCGTTGTGACGAAGCTGGTTGATCAGCATATCGAGCACAAGTGGCGAAACGTACGCGCTCTACATATCAAGGGCCCCAGCACGAAAGCTCTTCCTATCTGGCTCTCCGAAGAGCTATGGGTCAACGAAGAGCAAGTGCTCGACCAGGCACCCAAGCTTATGATCAAGGAGGGGGTGGGAAGGGGCGAAAAGAAGAGGAAGTGGGATGAGTGGGAAGCAGAGATGCTTGAGCCGGAGGAGATTGCCCAACGAAAAGCGAGCAGGAAGCCTAAGAAATCGAAGACGAAGGAGCCCAAGGCCGTTGGCTCGATAAGCAAGGAGAAGCGGAGCAAGCTCAAGCGGGACGCACTGCAGTCGGTGCAGACGCCGCTGATCGCTGGTTGATTCTTCTCACGATTCTTCTTTCGTGCATTGGTATGGCGTTGAGGCGCATAAAAGGATAACGAGTACGTTTACGTAGAATACCATGCCTTCTCCTATCGTTCCATCCAGTCCCTATTTACCACAAATAACATACCACTTCTCTGATATATTCGGCGCAAACCCTGCCGTTCGGTTGGTCTAATACAAACATGACACACCCAATCAACTGAAACCCAACCAGAACCCATTCCAGTACGCCACAGAACAAGGATAAGATCAAGACTCGGTGCGTACTTAGTCGCGCGAATGTTTCTAAAGCTCAAGCTGCTCTTGCACATCTTCAATAACGCTACTCCAGCTCGCCTTGGGTGGAGAAAAGTATGTCTTGAAAACGTCTGTAAGGACCTCGTCATCTAACTGCATATGTCCACCCTCCGTGGTCTTAAATACCAGACCCCCCTTCTCATCCAACTTCTTCAACCCAATCCAATCCTCCTTGTATATCGTCCTGTTACGCAAACCGGTGACCTCTCCGCTAGTCTCATTTGTGTACGCGAACCAGCCACTCTCCTTCGGAATCACCGTCTTATCGTCCTCAAAGGTGTACATGACGAACTTATCGAGACTAGCGAGGTTTTTGGCATACGTGGCGTTCTTGAGCGCGCGTTCATTGTTGATGTCGGCGAGGAAGTTGGAGTTCTCGAGATAGTCGTCGGTGGGTTCACCGGTCGTTTCGTTGGTGGCCTTGAAGTATTGGGCAGGAACGAGGTGAGATTGAACCCAGTGGCTCCAGGTGTTTGCTTTTAGAATGCCGATGTATGCCTTGCACAGCCAATCCGTCGCCCCGCATATCTGGTACTTTGCAATCCCGTTATGCTGGCTTCCAAATGTAACCAAGTTCTTCACAGGAGGGTTGTTACACCTCTCCACATAGCCCCGTAGGAACTGTCCTCCCTGCGAGAAACCCAACGCATTCACACCCGACGCTTTTGATAAGATGGGATGTGAAGCAAGGTCCTCACACACCTGCGCAATCTGTTCCGTCAAATTGCCCAAAAACGTTGCAGATTTGTCGCTGTCAGGGTCTTCGTCCAGACGGATGTAGTATACGAAGGTGCCGGGATTTGTTTCGATTGCGAGGTCGCCGACAGTATGGAGACCGTCTGCGGCATAGTTGTCGCCGAGGCCGTGCCAGATGAGCAGAGGGAGCGGTTGTGAAAAAGGAATGGATTTTGCGAGTATCGTGGGGATAAGGAGAAGCGTTGAAATCGGTAGTAGATGTAACATGTTGGCAGTTGTGGCGGGGGTTAGTGGGAGGAAGCGTGATGTTGGACATTGAGGTGATACATGTCGTTAGCATAGGGTCGGTTCGTGCATAGTGGTCATAGCTTCTTCGCCGAGGACTCTGGAAAGCGACGAGCCAACAACTTGAACCTTCATACCTTACTGAACCACACCCAGCGTCTGAAGGAGAGACCGCAACGCGATGGAGAAAATCCATATTCACATTTACGCAGCACCTCTCTTTATATTCACATTCATGCAGCACCTCTTCTTATGTAGACGATTATTCAATTAAGGTATATATACAGGCTTGACCTCTATTGCTCAGCAACTCCCCTACTATCCTTCCATCTCATCTCTCCGTCCTGTTCCATTACCATCACTCTATCCAGTAAACGTGGCAGTCACACCCCGACTCGGCTGCCCCGCATTCTTCTTATCCGTTGCAACATTCGTATCTAGCTTCTTCTGTTCCTCGGCAATCTTATCCGCCCTATCCCCTCCCCGTGCCTGACTGATCATCAGGTCCATGACCTCCAGCTGCAACTTGAGCACTTTATTCTTGATCTTGCCGTTTGTAAGGGCTGCAGCGGCGTCGCCCGTGGTGGCCTCAATGGCGGGGTTGAAGCCCTCAGTTTCGGCCGACTCGGCGACTCGACGCGCCTCGGAGATGATTTTTTGGTCGTCGGCAGAGACGTTCGCGGGATCGGTCATATCGATCTAGATTTTGGTGAGTTTGTGTTGGGAAAGAGTAGTAAGAGGGATATGGGAAGCATACCGGGAACCTTGCCAGAACCTCAGCTCGCGCATTACCGGCCGTGCCATCCGAGATTTGGAAGTCGGCATAGGATTGTTGTGTCAAAGTGCGCTTCTGGTTCGCAACAGGGGTCGCCAGAGTGCGGGTAGCAAGAAGTCCGGAAAGAACGATGAAGGTGGAGAAACGCATGGTATATACTTGTTGGATGGAATATGTACATAGAAAACGAAGTATGAAAACCAGCTGGGCTGGGTGAACGAATGACAGCTCAACTATGAGAAACAAAAAGTATGTAACAAGAAACGAAGAGAGAAGCGAAGGTGGTAGGTGAATGCTACAATCAGAGACATATCCACCTCTTATACCACGGGTCCATTCGTTCAGCTTTCCCTTCCTGGTCTTCTGCCACACCTCATGTCCAAAGCTTAACACATCATGCCCCCTTGGCGTTTATAGCCCGTCTCAAATCTGATATGACATCCCGCACCACACACGTCCGAAGGCCCTGTTGCGGCGTGCGGTGTTTGAGCTTGGCGCATGGTCAAGCTTTTTGTGGGGTGCTACATGTTAACCGAGTAACTTCTTACACGACTCTGAACTCGCATTCGTGCCTTCGACCTCCTCGTCCACGGGATTTGGCTTAGCAACGGGCGGTAGGCCATTTTAGTTGCTGCTGCGGCGTCGGTAGCGGCAGAGCAGGCATCCGCTGGCAATGGACAGCGCGAGGCATTTATGCTCATTATTGGTGCACTTCTAAAGCTACGCGTTGAACCCGAGCGATATACGGCAGAGGCGGCCTCGTTCGAGTTCCAGACATTAGTAAGGAAAGATCCATGCGCTTTCCACTCGGGCGTTGAAACGAGCTTTGTTGGAGAGAAATGCATGGTCCCGCGCCCTTTTCCTAAACAACTCAGTACCGGCTGCCGAACTTTATAAATAGAGACGTACCAGTTCTCGCTCACGGAGTCCGTAAATGTATAATGATAAAGGCTTTTGGTTAACGATCCTCAGATAGAGCCCTATGCAACCAGCTTTAAGGCCGCGAAATATTTTGATTCTGGATACCTACGATACATCAAGAATTGTCTTTCCGCATGAATGACATCAGACGATAGCTCATTTACACAGCCACCAAAGAAATTTCCAATCGTTGCCTAAGAGTGGTCTTGTTCTTCGTCTCATCAAAGCTTGCTGCTCGACTTCTTCATGCCCTCTTCGGCACTCTTGTAGTCCCAGCTTGGTAACTACATTCAATGTTAGTATTCCCACTTCATTAGCCTTCATGATCTCATCTCACTCACCTTCATCGTGCCGTGCTCATTCAAGTGCCTGTGCATATCAAAGCTATTCCATAGCAAGTGCGGTTCGTGGCCCCATCCCTTCTTCAAACACTCAAACTCCGCCTTGTTAAAGTAATCCTCAAGAATAGGCACATAATCGGGATGTGCGCACTTCCGGATAATCACCCTCGCTCTCTCTTTAGGGCTCAAGCCACGGACGTCTGCGAGACCCTGTTCGGTGACAATAACATCGAGGTCGTGCTCTGTTTGGTCAATGTGCGTGCACATGGGCACGATGCATGACACGCCGGTCGGGTCCGTTTTCGAAGGGCGGGTAGAGGGCGTGTGCATGATGGAGTATTTGGCCGAGCGAAGGAAGTCGGCACTGCCCCCGAGTCCGTTGAGCATGCGAGAGCCCATTACGCAGGTAGAGTTTGCGTGTGCGTAGATGTCTACTTCAACTGGGGTGTTCATCCCGATTACGCCGAGGCGCCGGATGATCTCGGGCGAGTTGGAAACTTGCTGCGAGCGGAGAAGCAGCTTTGGCGCATACTTGTCCCAATTTTCGTAGAAGCGGTGGAAACCGTCGGGGGAGAAGCGGATCGATGTTGCCGTCGCGAAGTCCAGGTTGCCCGAGTCGAAAAGGTCCAAGAAGGAGTCTTGAAGTACTTCTGTCCAAACGCGGAGATTTTTGAAATTTGCCCCTCCAGACTGCAGCTGTTAGCTCGCGTCGTCGAATATCTGCCCCTAACTTGTCAGGTCGGAGATTCGAGGCTACTTACAGCCAGTCCGCCAACAACGGCGTTGGCAATGTTACCAATCCCACTTTGCAACGGCAAAAGATTCTCCGGCAACCTTCCATGCTTAACCTCGTGCTTCAAGAATTCAATCAGATTCGCAGCAATAGCTCTACTCGTCGCATCCTCAGGCGCGTTCGGCATTGTCTGATCTGGATAGTCGCTCTCTACGATCGCTACCACCCTTTCCGGATCCACAGGGATATGCGGCGTGCCAATACGATCCTCGGGCGACATGATGAGGTAGGGTTTGCGGCGGGGTGGGAGGTCCGTCATTGTGATATCGTGGAGACCTTCAAAAGAGGGAGCGGAGGTATTGACTTCGATAATGATTTTGTCGGCCATCTGGACAAGTTCGGGAGATGCGCCAACGGAGGCCCCTGGGATGATACCGCCGTCTTCGGTGATGGCACTTGCTTCCAAAATGGTGACATCGAGCCGGTTATTAGGTTTGTTTAGGGTGTAGTATCCGTACATGAGATCTACTGGGAACATGCTCAGATGTTTATCGAAAAACTTAATGTTGCCGTTGTTGATGCCCTTGGCGATCTCTTTGCCCACTTGATGCGGTGAACGCCTCTCGATCATGTTCAGACGCGCCCATCTGTTCTCGGTCTCTGCTCCGGACGAGGCGCCGACGAAGAGGTTGTACTTCATCTGCCCTTGCAGGCCATTTTTCTCGACATGGTCTGCTAGAGCAGTGGGGATCTTCCTGAAGCTCGGTCAGCACTTCTTGCCATGTTTAGAGGTGGCTAACGGTAATCGAACATCTCCCCGTCTATCTCGAAGCTATCATCTCATACCAGTCTCCTGCTGCGAAATTGTGGGCCGTCTTCAACCCACCCGGAGAATTCTCGGACTTCTTCCGTCTCTTCCGCCCAGCACCACCTCAACCCCAAGAAGCAACGAGCGCACCTTAGAGGTTTTCAAAGGAACAATCCAGCTACTCACTTTGGATAACCTACGCCTGTGAACCCGCTCCAACCAACGTATGCTCCATTAGGAAAATGATGCAGCAAATCCTCTGCCTTTGCAACCCTCTTCAAATAACTCGGTCGCCTGACTCTGCTCTTCAAAGCTGCGGATACGGACATCTTGCCAGTCCAATGTCTTCCAAAATATCGGGAAACCCACTATCCCACCGTTGTTTTCAACCGTTGTGAGCTTGAAGATCGGCGATCCAGATAGCTTCCAGCGAGAGCAATCGAGCAATTGAGCACGCCGCACGAAGAAAAGCGGAGAGCGAGTAGAGAATAGAAGAGAAGGAGTTTAGGAACCCGGAGGTGGGTTTAATCGTCTCAGCACCATGACTAATTAACCGCAATGCTCTCCCCCATAATCCTTGGGATTCCTGACCCACAACGAAAGCATGACGTTGTAGCTGTGCTTCAACTCCGGAACGGCTAGCCCCCCGCACGGGCCTAAAGTGGGGTTACCGGAAGGCATCAGACCACCGTCCAACCACCAAGCACGATGGCGAAGTACGTCGTCGTGAATAGCGTTGAAGATCTCGATACCCTGTTATCCAGCCACGAATACACAATCATCGACTTCTGGGCAACATGGTAGGTAGCCCAAAGCTTTCAGGTCCAACAGCCTCCTCATTCCCTAAATAGGTGTCCCCCATGCAAAGCTATTGCACCAGTCTTCGAGAAGCTTGCATCCGAGCACGCGACAAATGAAAAACTCGCGTTCGCCAAGGTCGATGTCGACACACAGCAGCAGATAGCGAAGCGTTACGCTATATCGGCTATGCCAACATTCCTTCTGCTGGAGCGCGACCAAGTCAAGAAAGCTGTGAGAGGGGCGAATGCAGCTGCAATCAAGTCGTTGATCGTGTATGCGCGGAAGAAGAACAATGGCGAAGAAGTATCCGAAGAGGAGGAGAACGCGAATAGCCAGCTGGAGTTCAGTGGGGGTGGTGGCGGGTGAGATCTTCCCACCCTCTTTCCTATGCGCCAGTGCTCAGTTTGCTGATTCTGCTCTTGTATAGTGGTATGCTTCTGCCGCTTTTGTTGATGGCCCTCATAGCGTGGTATTTCTACTCTCGCTAAGGATGACGTCAAACAGACGGGGGTCGCAATTCAAAGGGATGGTTGGATGGTGGTGAAGCATCGCCTAGATTATTGTGCAAACCGGTCAGTGAGGAATTTCCGCCCTAGAATGCCAAAGCCTACGGTGGTGTTTTGTGGGACTGCCGAGTAGGAAATTTGATCTCAAATACCAGCACGACTATTCCTACGAAAAGAAGGGAGTTTAAAAGTGAGGGGAGCGATTGGATTGTGTTTCGTCAATTGTCTAAGGATGTGCTCTAATTCAGATAAAGCACTCGTCCTCCCCAAAAAGAGCGAAAATCCCATCGGATACAATGCAAATCGAGTGAATGCCAAGTTCAATGAGATTTCATGAAGTTCTGACAGTCGAACATTAGATGTAGAAACTAGGAAGCCTGCCATTCTTGGGATATCTCGAGAACGGTTGCTAACGGGCGTCTCCATCAAGGTCTATACACGCCTTTTCACATCCTCTCCCCCATCCCGCGCCTTCGCCCTCGCACCCTCCTTCACCCTCTCAGTCTCCTCAGCCCTCCGGCACACCTCTCTCAGTGCCTCTAGCTTATGTCCATGCCTCTCGCCTTCAGCTATCACCTCCTGCAGCGTCTCAATATCCTGCTTCACCACCTTCCTGCCATGATGGAAAGCATTAAACTCATGATAAGACATGGGCAACGCACCCTGCGCCAACATCTTGAACCCAACCTTCGCAGTGGTCCAAGAGCCAAACACCCACGACAACACCCAGCCCGCCCATCCGAACCGCGGCAATGCTAAAATCTCTCTCTGCGCGCGGAGCATGAGCGTCCAGAGCTCCTTGTTCGCGTAGAGGTGTGAAAAGGGCCCGAAGCCGTCCACGTTCCATGTCACTAGATGCAGCATTCCCAGGATTTGCACGTGTGTGAGGAAACCGGGTTGGATTGCAACCTTCAGTTTGCCATTCTTAGCGTAGGTTTCCTGTAGCGCTTTTGCAAGCCGCGGTCGTGAATTGAAAGTCATGAGTCCGACCTGGCCCGGGAAATATGCATACAACAGATCGGCCTGGGCGACTAGGTCACGATCGGCCGAGGGTGGGATCGAGATCTGCGGTGTCGGTTGGTGCGCAAACATACTACACGCCAGAAACAATCTATCTTTTGAAATGCCCATGGAAGCTGCGTAGTGATCTTCGATACCGAGTCCAATTGCATCGTACACAACGAAAGCAGGCGTGTCGCGGATCAAGGCACCCACGGCCTGCAACGTCGCCGTGCCGCCCTCTGAGCGCGCCGTGTGTCCATCGAGCGTATCGAAGACGAAAAGGAATTCTTCGCCTGCAACTTCGCTTGTCGATTCGATGACACGGTAGTTCTCAAACACGTGCAGAGCGTTTTCTTTATAATCGTACAGTCGTTTTGGTGCGAGAAAGGCTGGTTTGCGGCCGGGTCGTACGAGGTAGGTTATTTCAGCGCCGGATGAAAGGTGGTATCCTTGCGAGAGTCCCACGGCACCGCAGCCAACGATGAGAATTTGTGGTTTCGACATGATTTGAAAGATTTAGAATGAGAGATGTGGCCAAATTTCTTGGAAAGCGACTTACCTTTATATTGCACATAGTGCAATTGTTTATACGCAACATCTAGTCCGCCGCTTACACATCGGTGGTTGCGAGGATTAGACAGGCCCACCATCAGCACTTAAGCAGGGAGGTTTAGGCCATGTACTTTTCAACAAGATATAAGATGGGAAACGATAGGTTTGACAGGCAGTTGAAGAGCCAATAAGTACAGAATCTAGCTAGAAACAAGCAAACCGTAACTAAATTGGGTAAACCATGCAAATTCTAATGCGCTCTAAAACATCGAAAGTTTTCTGGGAGAACAGTACAAGCTCGGCGGAATCGGTGCAATAGTTGCCCCTCCGCGTTTCGTCCGGGCAAACTCACTTTCCCGCCGCCATCAACCTCCCTATGAATAATCGTCCGCGCATCCTATTGGTAATAGTATCAGACGTCTGTCAGAAGGCTGATGTTATATTCATATCTCATCGTGGCTCAAGCGAACTAGCGCCACATTTATGCATCAACTAGTTACAACAAAGACGGTCTTGTCATCAACGATATGTATAGTCGTAAGACAGCCATTCGTATCTTCATGAAATCTCCAATGTAGCGGATGCTTGTGAAAGAATTCCAATAATCTCGACAGAAGTTCATAAAAACCTTTTCTTTACATCAGGACGAACAGTGACCGTAACGATAGCTCAACCTCCAAACGTCCAAAGTTCACTATGAACAGCGATATAACAATGCCTTCGATGCAGTAAGAATATATGCGGGTATCGCAACAACGCCACCCATGCATTCGTTCGTAATCTGGGCGAACCCGACTCATGAGTCGTCCAGGACTCGGTCAGTGGTCTCATCAACGCGACCGTTCAGCGCGATAATAGGCTGCGGGCTGACTGCTGGATGCCTGTGCATGTTGAGGGTGCTTGAAGTCTTCGTCGCTGATAGGATGTGCTTCAAACATGACGCGACGTTGGGGAGGAGCAACCTGAGGTCTCTGGGTTTGATCGCCCATGCTAGTATGTGGAAGATGGCTGGAATTATTAGGACTACTCATGAAGAGTAGGGTGTCCACAGCATCTTTCTCGGCTTGCTGACTAGGCATGCGTAGGATGCCTGCTCTGGGAGTAGCGGGTGTTCTGGGAGTTGTACCCATGTCACTATAGTGTTTCCGTTGACCCGAGCCAAGCAGAGGCGGGGGGTGGTGCGAGGCGCTGGAGCGTCGCTTTCTTCGAGTACTGAACTCGGCAGCGGGACCAAGCACTGCACCGGCATCTGAGCCAGTGACTGAGATAAGGTTCACAGCAGCACTCATGGTAGGTTTAGTCCCTGGTCGCCAAAATGCTGTGGCAAGGGTCAACAACGAAGATTGCTGGAAGCGGGGGAGCACATACATGATGGAGTATTTGCAAGAGACCTGGACGGATCTGAAGGTGTACTCTGGCCTGGCGACATCACCATTTGGTCAGAGTTCTCAGACACACCACTCGGCCGACGACGGCGCTCCGATACGGTGGGTGATTCGAAAGTAGGCCGGGAGCCATTGCTCCTACTAGTAACAGACATAGGTGACCCTTGCTGAGATGTCTGCTCCTCTAGCTCTTCAAGTGACTGCTTCTCCCAGCCGTTCTGGACTTTGACCATGGCGTAGGAAAGGCGCGTCCTTAACTGCGCGGATAGCTGCAGGGTACGTCAGCCACGCGCAAACCAATCCAGGGCCATGTCCCAGCACTCACCTCTCCAATGCGAGAACTCGAGCTCAAATCCATGCTCTTGGGCCTCTTATGTCCCATTGTAGGCTTGGCAGAGGTATCGACTGTCATGGTGGAGCCTTTCACCGAACCATCTGCACTTCTCTTGAACCCTTGGGCGATAGGAGAATCGACCGAGACGGGGCTAGCTGCTGTGTCACCAGTGGGCGGCGCATTTACAGTGTCGATCCGCTTTGGTGCATCTTGACCGCGAGCGCGAATCGGCGACGCTGGTATCGCTCGCTCTATAGGCTGCTTCTGGCTTGATGGTGCGGTGGAAGATAATGGCGACGTGAGGTCGGTTTCACCGGCTGTGGATGTGGAAAGGTTGCTCGACGACGACGGCAATTGAGGCGCAGAGAATGTACTAGACGCCGCGGACACGTACGATTCCTGCGAATCCAGTAGCTCGTGTTCGTAGAGTGATGGCATGGGCGCCGGTTGCGCGACGTTGATATTCTCTACAGGCGTAATCATCAGCGTGGTCCGTAATTCAGAGATGGCGGCGGTGCGGGCTAGCATACCCATCTAGTGGGGTAACAACAGCACAAGACCCCGCCTAATCTTCGAGCGATGAGTATATCCAATTTATTGGGATACAGCTGGGCTGGCTGAGTCCTAAGTAGAACAATGGTACAACGAGGTCTTCGCCGGTTGAACGATATCGGAAGTGGTTGGACGCGAAGACCCTGTAGGCACGGCTATGCACGCGCCGGGATGACGCGACGGCAAGCGGCTAACTGCTGTTCAGGGGGAGAAACTGTTCGTCGGAGGGGAAAATGATACGCGCAGTACGTTCAAGAGGACCAATGTCGCGTCGTGGAGGATGGGAACAAAGAAACCCGAATGCCGTGGACGGGCCGAGTCGCGATAGGCACGAAGTCATATGATGTGTTCGCCGCGCGTTGAATATCGTCTCGGTTAACCGCGCGATAGCTGGCGCAAAATCGCAAACAAAAATGCCAATGTGAACTGCACAATCGCGCACGTCGCTGCGACCCGATGGATCTGAGAATCCTGAAGGAATGAGATTGCAAATGTGGTTGCCTGCGTTCGGTCGCGCCGGCCAGAACAAGCCGCAAACACGTTCCTCGAGCTCGTCAGAATTCCACGCTTGCGTTGGTGAGCAAGCCCGTTCGACTTACAACAAACAGATCTTGCAACATTGGAAGATGCTCACTCCAGTGATTTGCTTGATAAGTATGTACGACAGCGGTAGGCATGAGCAAACTGGGCGCCGAACGCCTGCACGCGAACGTCCAACGGAACCGCCCCCAGCAATCATTACCCCTTGAATGCTGTCAGGACATGTATTACGAGCGGATTGAACATGGACGATGTTATGCACGGAATTCGCGCTGGGAGAGCGGTTAAGAGTGAGTGCCTTTCGTACGTCCATCTTGGAATTTTCTCTGAGCGTGTGATGATCGTTCTCTTGAAACTAGTCTGCCACATTGAGAGATTCTAATGACTAGTATGATACGCCATTTTCGTTGTTGCTGCGATGTTTGGGAGCTGGTGACGTGCTTGGGAAGACATCAATTGGCACTATACTCTGCGTGCGGACAAAACTTTATCTTAAATTCAGCAATCATCAATCCTGTGTGCCCAATCCACGTACCCAGAAATATACACCTCCAAAACCATACAGAGCCTATTCAACGCCAAATCAACGCGCAAAACTCCGCCTACCTAGGATGTTATGCTACACCACTCACATTGCGGTATGTCAATCCGTGATCCTTCATTCCCCATCGTCCGGCCATCTGCACACCCCCACCACGACCTTCCTCCGCGATCTTGCCGCTCACATCGCGTCTCCGGCCTGGCGTGCCCAAATCGGATTCGTCGAAGCCGTAATCCACCCCAGACCTGCTCACCACCCTGGGAGACTGAGCCTTGACAGGCATGTAGCCCGTTTCGCCTGTCTTTCGCACGCTGGCAAACGACTTCTTGTCGAGGCTGAAGGGTACGTCTTTGATCTTTGGCGCAGATGGCGAGTTGGTGGTATACTGTTTTGCGGAGCTAGGCAGAGGTCCTGAAGTGAGTCCACTCTTGGTTGGTGAAGTGTTTGGAGAGTTGGCGGCTGAGTTTCCCCGAATCGCTTGGGTAGCTGCTTTCAAGTCTCCATAGTATCGTGATTTCATAGAGCTCCTTGTGGGTGAGCGGCTGAAGGTTGCGTCGCTAGACAGAGAGGTCACTGTCTGTGTTCTCTGCAGCTTGGAAGGTGGAGGAATATCCTTGGGTTTCTGGTAGACTTGTCCTGGTGGAGGGGTTGGGGGGTTCATTCGCAGTGGCTGAGGTAACATCGGAGTCTCGTATTCCTCGTCGGATACATCATCGTAAGTGGCAACGGTGTTGTACCCTTGCTTGCTCGGGGTGAACGACGGCTGCGTGGGAACTGAATTTTGTCTCTCTTCAGGCTCCTGCGACTCTCCGTGGACGAACCAGTTGTCCGATTGCAAGGTTTCGCGGCTGCTTTGCAGAGAGATGTCGCCCGACGTTTCATGTTTGTGACCAGTAGACGGAGGCGTATAGAAGTCTTGCTTAGACGATAATGTGACGAATGAATTGGGCCTTGAGCTCCTTTTGATAGCTTGTTGGGCGAGGAGAGATTTACGTTGCGCCAAAGTCTCGTCCTCATCCTCGTCCCTACGGTGCAGATCATTCCGATGATTGAGCTCCACCCGAGACTGTCGAGTAGACGTAGGTTGCGAATACATGGAGAACCTCTCACGGGATTGCTTGGCCGAGTTCGGAGTGTGCGGGGAGTAGGCCATTTCGGAATTTGTACGCGTATGCATGAATGACATAGCTTTGCGGTCTGGAGAGGGGATTTCTCCGCCTGTAATCAAAGGGTCCGCTTGCGAGTTTCTGTTATTCAGCGTGGGGTTTGAGCTCTGTGTGCTAAACCGCTTCTCTTCCTGAGTCAATGGGGTGTTGGCGGAGATGGAGGAGTTTTTATACTTGTGCTTGGTCTTACGACGTGAGGTCAAGTTCTCTTCCAACGGGTTCATATCCGGAGGAAGACGAGCAATCTTTCTGAAGATAAGAACCAGGTACAAATCCAGAAAGAGCGAAGCGATGTGAAGGCCAGCCACGGCGGTCGCCGTGAGCCACGCCGTCTGCAGGACCTTGTCCGTCTCTTCATCTGTTGGGAAGAAAGTCCGCCATCGTCCATCTGTACCAGCCTCCATGTTCAAATTGCGTTTTGCCAACAGTGCCGTGAAGACGTAGAACGGTATGAAGCCAGCATCTGTGACCAAGGCAAAGAAGTGATAGCTGGCGGAGCTTGCGGCGGGTCGCGACTTTGCGTTCCTCAAGAGGTGGTAGATGGCATAGAGGGTGACTACGATATCGACGCCGGGCTGCTAAGTTAGCTAGATTTTCTCGCAAGACGTCGTAGGCTTACTGGTATCCTCATGATATATCCCTCTGTCGTTTGCGCACCCTTGATGAAGATGCTGCAGAGAAGAGCGCCCACCGCGCCAAGCAGATTGAAGAGCCGCAGGGCGAGCTGCACCCATCGCACAATCTTGATAGTTGTCTTGACCTTCAAGCCCATGGGCTTCACGTTGGTTTTCCCGTACGGAAGGACAACATAGCTGTCCGGATGCTTATTGAAGTTGATCAAAGGACCATCGGGCTTCTTCTTCGTCGGCGACGGTGGCTGACGACTGGCCATTGTGACGGCCTTCGGGTTGAAGGTGTCATCCCCTTGGGGCGCATTGTAGAGGTAGGGCTGCCAGCGGCCCATGTTGAGCAGAAGGATGGCTCAGGAATGCGCCCTCGATGCGCGACCGCGAAGAATGAACGAGGTGTACCTGCGCTTAGCAAAGGGATGCTGGTAGAGAGTGAGGGACAGGGGGGGAAGATCATGGCGGGCTGTGTACATAAATACGCGGTTGCCCATGACAACAATCGATACTGAATTCGGAGGTGGAGCTGCGCATGACGCTGAATCTGGCGACACTCTCTGGCCTAAAACTGCTTGATTGGGGTAGTTTCCTTCTTTTCGGTCTCGCACTTATGCAAAGCGCGATGGTGGGGGGGGTGCATTACAGCAGTTTTGTTTGCGCCTGGGTTGTCTCGCGATCACCTCTAGATGGAAATCTGACAAATCGAAGAAGTGTGGTGCCAAATCTGCGCCAGATCTCAGCATGAGATGACGACGAGCTTTCACCCTGTGAAAAATCACCTCTTCAAGTGTCAATTGACGCTGCTTTTCCAATCGCCTGGTCTTAGTCAGCGAGTAACTTTGGCAAGCGATGACTCGCAGCATCTTTCGGCAACATGCAGTCTTCCAAACATTTTTCCAGAGCGCCGTACATGTGCGCTAGCTGTGCCCAGCGCATAGCAGCAGCCGCACCACGATTATCACGCTCCTACACCTCATTGCAACGACGCTATCGAAGTACCGCTAATAGTAATGCCTCGTCTCTCCGTCCTTCGATAGCAGCGCCGAGCTCTGCGCAAACTCGATGGCCATACCTCTTTCGCAATGACTACGGCACGACGACCCCCAAGAAACCTCTCCGGCTTGCCATTATTGGCTCCGGCCCGGCAGGCTTCTATACAGCCCATCGTCTGATGAAGAAGGTGCCGGATGCTATGGTGGACATGTACGAACAACTGCCTGTGCCATATGGTCTCGTCCGTTTCGGTGTTGCGCCAGACCACCCTGAGGTTAAGAATTGCGAGGATACTTTCGAAGAGGTGGCCGCCTCGCCCCGTTTCAACTACATCGGCAATGTTAGGATTGGTTATGATGTCGAGCTGGTCAAAATGAAGCCGCACTACGACGCGATACTATTCTCATACGGGGCATCAGAGGATAGACAACTGGGTATACCAGGGGAGGACCGGCTTGGCGTGTTTTCTGCGAGGGAGTTTGTGGGGTGGTATAATGGGCTGCCAGAATTCCAGACTCTGGATCCAGATCTACAGGCGGGGGACCATGCCGTAATTATCGGACAGGGAAACGTGGCGCTGGATGTTGCGCGGATACTCCTCACGCCAGTTGATATGCTGCGTAAAACTGATATTGCTGGACACGCTCTTGAAGCTCTATCGCGGAACAAGATCAAGTCTGTAAAAATTGTCGGCAGACGAGGCCCACTGCAGGTAGGCTTGCTCCATAACCCCGTAAAACACTCTTCTTACACTATATAGGCATCGTTCACTGTGAAAGAAGCACGTGAATTAATGCATATACCCAACGTCGCGTTCGAACCAATCGATCGGTCGCTCTACCCACCAGACATCAAGAAGCTCCCTCGAGTACCAAGACGTATAGCAGAAGTCCTCGTTAACGGAACACGGTCCAAAGCTCAAGACAGCCTCAAATCATGGACTTTATCGTTTCTCAAAGCCCCGAAATCTATGGACGCTGACGGAAAGTCCAACCATCTTACCTCTGTAACATTCACCAATCAAATATTTGCCCCGGGTACGGATACACTCTCGAAGTCTGCATTGGTGCTCCCTACAGAAGATACTACCGTTTACCCGGCGGCTCTAGCTTTCAGATCCGTAGGATACAAGTCTGCCCCTCTGCCTGGTCTTTCCGACATCGGTGTCCCCTTCAATACAAAGCTCGGTATCATCCCGAATGACCGCTACGGCCGTGTTTTGACTACACCAAACGGGCTTGCAGATGCGGGAGTAAGTCACGTTCCAGGTGTGTATTGCGCTGGGTGGGTGAAACGAGGGCCAACCGGAGTCATAGCAAGTACTATGGCAGATGCATTTACTTCTGCCGATGTACTCGCGCATGATTGGGAGACTCACGTCCCATTTTTGAACTTCTGTGGAGGTGGGAATAAGAGCACTGGGCTGGGTTGGGAAGGGGTTAAGGATGAAGTGTTGCGAAGGAATGTGAAGCCGGTAAGCTGGCAGGACTGGAAGAGAATTGACCAAGCAGAACGGGTGAGGGGCAAGGAGCTTGGTAAAGAAAGGGAGAAGTTCGTAGATATCGAGGACATGATGAGGGTTCTAGATGGTTGATGGGGGCTTTGTGCTGTCTGATATGAAAATAGTCTGTACAACATAACGCGCTCAGCGCAATTGCTCACTCTCCTACACATTCGCCTTCTACGACATTTTTTCTAGAGATAATAAGCACCTTGATAATCTTCACGGGGAAATCGCTAATCGATGTTCAAGAGGGCAGAATGTGATTGGCCGCAGCAGATAAAAGTGAAGGCTCCTCTTGTCTGCTCAGTGTCAGGCCAGTCATGGTACCGTATCTTAATGTATCCATGGCCCCTACTTCTCCATCAAGCGTCGCACCTTCCTCCTTCCCCTTCTCACTCATTACGAACACTATCAGTTCTGGAGAACCAAGACACTGACCTTCTAAGACACTTTTCCAACCCAGGTAAGTAGCTCAAAGGCGCAAAATAGTGTGCCCAAACCTATCTCGCAGTCCAAATGCTAAATCAACCACGACAACCCTCCAGGTAATATGTCTAGACGTCGCTCTCGAGTAAATCCGATCTAAGACGCTATATGGCATTGTAGAAGATAGGTCCTCGCCAGTGGTGCTAAAAGACAAGAGCTTTGACTACTTGGTTGGGATTGGAGCCATTATCGGGAACATGTTTCGCAAGCGTACGCGGATGATGCGGTGATTAGGCTTGTTTAGAACAGAATTGGTGTATATCCTGGTATTATCGACGTCCTCGTGTCTAGTAGCAACTTGGTAGGGCGTTATCGCTACCACGGAGGGTGGCGTGTAGGTTGAAAACCCGGCCAAACAAAGTGCGGCTTGTTTTTCTCATAGTAGAAACACAGTGTTCGCCTTCAACCTACCCCTATTTAGTGGTTCTCGATCCCAGCTCAACACATTGCTGTGTCATTGTACCCACCATTCAGATGGTCAACAACCGAACCCGCATGCCGCTCTCTTAGCCCTCAGTTCACTCCTCGTTTGGCTCATCTCCGCCTCGCCCTTTCCCACAAGCGCATCAGGCCCAAGCTCACATATACGATAACCACCCGGGAAGTACTTGTCATCCCCTGGAATCTCGCCTCCAACCAACCATCTCAGACAGGCTTTCCAGCCCCATCTTGTAGAGAGCGACGGTTTGATATACCAAGGGTGAGCAATGTATCCGAGAAAATGGGAGCGGCCGGTCTGCGCATCAGGCTCGGTGAACCACTTGACACGCAAGAAAGAAGGCCTTGGTAGGAAGAGGTGGCGTAAGAGGAACTTGCGGACCTCGATCAAGGCAAGAAGTAGACTAGTGTATATTGCCAGTGGTTCCTCTAGCCTGATCGTATGGTGAGTACAATGTCAAGTAAAAGGGAAAGCTATCGTGGGCTTACTTCATGGCTGTTCGAAGTCGTGGTTCCAGCAGGGAGGAAGCAAGCTTGTAGCCCGAAGGCTTTAGGGAAACCGGTACGTTGATAAGTGCGATGTCAAAAGTAGCGCGGGCCAGTTTTGCATTGGATGCATCTGGTACCATCTTCTCGATCTCATATGCAAGACTCCAAGCCGCAAGCTCTTCAAGCCAGTGCAGGCCATCTGTCCATCCAGTCTTACTCGAAGGAAGCGAGTCATACGAGATATCCATTGCTTCACCCAAGTCTTTCCAACATATTCCCATCGCACATCTTTCCAAGTCTGTTAGATGCCGCCATTCGAACTGGGATGTCCACCGTATAGGTTCCAGCACAAACAAGCTCAAGGTATACAGCATGTCATCATTTGTAATTCTGCCCGCTTTTGTGTACCTGCCGCGGAGGTAGTTCATGCGCGCTATGCAATCCATAGTACGCAGCGAGTCCGGCTTGTTGAGGACTACTTCAGTGATGATAACGCCGGTATCTGCTGCGCGTTTGGAGGCCGTAGTAGGGCTGGAGAGCTGTCCGGTTGCCACCAAGAGACTAGAGATTGTGGGAATGCCGTATGTTTTGAACAAGGCGAAAAATACCGAGATAGAGAAAATAGAAGGAAATTCTAGTTCGGCCAGCGAGAGCTGAATTGCATGGGCGTCGCTGAGGGTCATGCGAGCCCAGGATGCCCTGCTACGATAGCCAAAGCGACGGGCAAGGCCGTTTTTCCGTCGGTATCGAAGAGCCCGGACGAGCAGCAAATAGCCGCAGAAGATAGGCGCAAATAGTTGCCAAAGAAGAGCCATAGTGAGGTTTGGTGATGTTGGAGAAAGCAATGAGCTATAGACTTGTGGTGTTTTGTCTTTGGCACAAGCTGCATTCCAACCTGCCCTCGAAGCGAGACACTTTTGGAATATATTCTGGCCCAAGGCACGCTGGCTTCTACTGGGAATATTGGCGCCAGAGGTACCCATGCTTTTTGTATGCTGTCAATGGGCCTCCGCACAATGGTTGCTGGACGACATGGAGAAGTTTAATTTCGACCATACACGGAGTGGTCTATCGAGCTATCTTTCTACGCTGATAGTGGAGGTTTCGAGCTCTAGCTACTTGACGGAGAAACGATCACTATCACGGCGAAGCAAGTTTACTTTCTCGTTCAACACTAATTCATCAGTCTAACTATCATAAATAAAAAGCAGATCTGGAATAAGAGTAATGCCGACCAAGTCGCAAAGTTTCTTGCTTGCTCTTAAACGACGTGGCTGATAGTTCAAATAATCGGTCATGTAGCTCAACACCTCTCAATAACGCCCCTAGAGCTCGCCAGTATCTCTCTCGCTCTTACATCTCTAAACACGCTTTGGTTCAGGATGCATAAGCCTTTGGACGTTGAAACAGCTACGGTACTGTACACCGAGAGCAGCCTCGAAGAAATCGTCGCAAGCGGCGGAGATGCTTGGTTAACAAACTACACAAGCACTCCACTTGACTTCATAGAACCACAAGCTTATATCTCACGCAAGTGGAGCCCGGCTCTTTTCAAGAACATCCTACTGTGGGGTCTTCAGGGTCGCCCTATCGAACGCATTCCTAACGACCGCGACCCTCAGTTATCCAGCGTCTATGAGCATCTTATACTCGGCATCGCCAAAGCTTCCTTTGCGAGCATACATCTTTTGGATGGAACTTCAGCTTCGAAACACATTGGGAAACATGGCTCTGGAGGGGCAACTGTCTTGTCATGTGGGCCTTGCTAGCAACATACGGCACCACCGAGGTGGTAGCCTGCTACCTTGAGAATTTTCAGAATCTCGGTATGGATACAATGGGAGGGTACAAGCTACGATGGCCGGCTTGTTTGTGGTTTCTTATCCCTGCTACACTGTATGCAGGAACGAGACTTTGTTTAATTTTCGAGGTGCTGTACAGTATGCGAAGCCTTCTGTCTGATGCTTTTGTTCAGGTACGAGGGATAGATTTAGTACTGCATTTCTAGTATTAAGCGAGAAATTGGCAAGGTTAGCATGTGTGTATGGTAAAGGTTACTGGGTAGTTTAATTTAAGAGTTGTATGCTGCAAAGGCCTGATTAGTAAAAGGGTAAGAAGGCATGTAGGCTAATGGCAAGATACAATTATAGAATGAAGCTTCCACCAAGCTTCCGTCGATAATAGTCCAACACTGCGGCGTTACACCAATAGTAAGTAGTAGGTTGTATCCCTAAAAGGGTTATTGACTTCTTATCGTATTGATATCAACATTCGGCTTTCGCCATATTCATGTTTCGCAGCGAGGTGACCTGTATCGTGGAGAGTTGCCTGAACATCATCCTAGTATACCTTGTGCGCAAACATTACTGGAAGAACCCACTATACAAGCGGCAATAAGCAAAGGCATGGCGATGGCGGTCATGAGGCTTAATTAAGCGACCGAGCAATTAGATTGTGGTCACCAAAGAGGCACAGGTTTGTCAGCACCAACTCGGTGTGGACTACCACACGTCAAACATTCGATATGGTTGCAATCGCACCCGTCCAACGGCGCGCTTGTTCTTCCTCGCCCACATACGCTCCATCTACTCTTCGACAATCCAAATGTCGTTATCCCTGCCAGTGATCAGACGGCCGCTGTCGATCAAGATGGTCACTTGTTCCTAGAACAATGTGCGAACAGGGCTCCTTGGCGATCGCCTCGCCTTGCCTGTCGTTCCCAGTACCGCCCCACGCTGAATACCCAATATTCTCCACACCTGATGAGTCTACCCTCCCACTTGGATATATACACGGTCGACGGGCGCGAGAGTCATCTGCTGTTGCCGCAATAGCGGCTCAGCTTCGCGGCAGGGAAGGCGTCTGGCGGTGGGAAGGTAGCTAGGCCAACGGCAGCTCATCACGGACAGGCACACCCCACGGCGCCGAAAAGCGGGAGCAGAAGCAGGAGCAGGAGCAACTACGATAGAAAACGTTTAATGTACCGACGGCCCTCTGGCCCGCCTTCACGACTCTCTCGACCCACCAGCACTTTTCAGACGCGACGGCAGAATATGTCAATCGGCACATGGTAGAACAACACGGCTTAGGAACACCACGGCCAGATAGAGCGCATTAGGCACAAGGAGGGAAAGACGGGAATGCGCCCGTGCAACGTCCAGCGACTGCAGAAAACCACCCCAACCGCACCTCCGAGTTCGCCGCATCGCCCGCGCCGACCGACAAGACACGCACTGCAATGAGCCCGCTGGCGAGGGACACAACACCAGACAGCATGGCTGAAGGCAGGAGGCGGTCGCGACTACGGGATCCTTGGGCGTGCTCCCGGTACACATTGGCGGTGACAGTGCTGGGCTTTGCATTCCTGCTGCTAATGGCGCGGTCCTTCCTGACACGGCAATTGGACACGAAGGGGTGCGACATGTCCTACATGCGACCCGCCTTTGTCAACTTTGACAATTTTGATACAGAGCATACCCGCTTCGCAAGCAAGTATTCGCTATATCTGTACCGGGAGGGCGGCATTGACGAGGACATCAGAGTATGCGCGAACAGCCTCAATTGGAGAACATGAGTTAACAATAAATACAGGTCAAAGGCGTGCCTGTTCTCTTTATCCCTGGAAACGCTGGTAGCTACAAGCAGGTACGATCGCTTGCTGCCGAAGCTGCCTACCATTATCACAATGTCTATCGCCATGATGCGGGCGCGAACAGCGCAGGAAAGAGGCCGTTGGACTTTTTCTCTGTAGATTTCAATGAGGACATTACCGCCTTTCACGGGCAGACACTACTCGACCAGGCCGAATATCTCAATGACGCCATCTCTTACATCCTGTCCCTATACCATACTCCATCGCGCTCTCTGCGCGACTCGGACTTACCAGACCCCACTTCGGTCATTATCGTGGGCCACTCCATGGGAGGCATGGTCGCCCGCACTATGCTTACTATGCCGAATTATCAATCAAATTCCATCAATACCATCGTCACCCTTTCGGCACCCCATGCGATCCCTCCGGTCTCGTTCGACGGAGACATTGTACGTACATACAAAGGTGTAAATGACTACTGGCGACATGCCTACTCGCAGAAGTGGGCCATTGACAATCCCTTGTGGCACGTCACTCTCATCTCAATCGCAGGCGGTGGGCTAGATACGATCGTATCGTCGGATTACGCAAACCTTGCATCCTTGGTACCCGAAACCCATGGTTTCACCGTCTTCACAGCTTCCATACCCAATTGCTGGACTGGGACCGATCACCTATCTATCACGTGGTGTGACCAAGTGAGGAAAAGCATTGTTCGTGCGCTATACGATGTCATCGATGTTGCGCGGCCAACGCAAACCGTTCCACGTGCAGAACGCATGCGTGGGTTCAAGAAGTGGTTTCTCACGGGTCTTGAGGATATCGCCGAAAAGACATTACCTCACAAAGAGCCGAGGACACTACTTACATTGGAAGAGGACAGCGCAGTTATGTCTCAAGGCGAGAAGCTGGTTCTGCGGAGTATTGGCCAAGCCAAACAGAAACCAAAGGCTTACCTATTACCTGTACCGCCACAGGGCTCCATAGAAGGCCGAAAATTTACGCTCTTGACGAACGAAAAGTTAGATTTGGAAGGCGAGAATGGCAAGCTCGAAGTCCTCTTTTGTAGCGTCTTTCCAGTTCAAGCAGGCCAGTCAGCAACACTCTTCCAGATGAACATGGATCTTTCTAGGGATAGTTCCGGGTCAACCAGACTCGCCTGCAAAAATGCTGCTGCAGATGTTATCGCCCTTCCGGCCTCTACTCAGCATTCCTCGTTCCCCTTCAAGAATGACCAGCGACCATTTTCCTACTTGGAATATGATCTTGAGGACCTTTCAGAGCATCAATTCATTGCTGTGGTCGATAAAGCTGGTGGACATGGCAACGGCTGGGTCGTTGCTGAATTCAGCGACTCTGCTGAAGCTGTCTATCGCGTGGATACAGGCCTGCGGCGCCTCCTGACTACGGGACTCAGCCTACGACTTTCCGCGCATCGTCCTTTGGTGATAGATATCAACATCCCGGCCCTACACTCTAGTCTCCTGGCATATACCCTTCGTGTGGGTGAGAGAGCCTGCGATAAGGGCGAGCTCTTTACGCCTCTAGTGAGACAGTATATCACCGATGTGCACGAAAGCAAGTTCTTCGTCAACGTCAAGGAAGCCAACATCAACCTTCATGGTGTCGCGCCGTTTATGCCACCTGCGTTCTTCGCCAAGCAACCCTCGACTGGTTTATCGTTGCAGTTGTGGTCAGATCCAACGTGCGATAGCAGCACGGAAGTGTCTCTCAAAGTCGACGTCCTGGGCAGCTTGGGGAAGCTCTGGATGCGTTACCGCATTGTCTTCGCGGCCTTTCCTTTATTTATCGTCGCTCTGGTCCTTCGTCAGCAATTTAGGGTGTACGACGAAACCGGCGTTTTCATGAGCTTTGCCGAAGGCTTGAACGAGTGTTTGCAAACGTCGCTACTTTTTGCTCTCGCGGCTCTCACTTTCTTGTCTATGTCCTTGGCAGGAAACCGTGGTCATGTTTTCGAAAGCACTCAGCACGCGTCGCTTAACGTTTCGTCCAGCAGCGTTACCGGCCGCTTCGGGTATACCGATCACGAGCTTCTCCTGGGATCCAAAGATCCGTTCTTCTGGTTTCTAGTACCTCTATTCGGGCTGATGTGCGTTGCTATATGCGTTGCTGTCAACTATGTCGCTCTTGCTATCATCTACATCTTCGCAATGCTTTACTCCGTCATTCCTTCGTCCGTTATTCAGAACAACGACGGAAAGCGGACGCCTGCGGCGTTTGCCGTGACATCTACCAGGCAGCGCATCATCACGATCAGCATTCTGTTGTCGCTGGTGTCCACGGTGATTCCTTACCATTTTGCTTACATCGTGCTCTGCATTGTGCAGTTAGCCACGTGTGTACGTGGCTGTCGACTAGCAAAGGATTCGGTGAGTTCCAACCCTTCACTCCTTCTTGCAAGTGCTGACTGTAAACAGCGTCTGGAAACGGACTACAATTTCTACAACTACACACACTCCATTTTTATCCTCATGCTCTGGATCCTCCCCATCAACCTTCCGGTCCTCGTCGTCTGGGTGCGAAATCTAATGTTGCGTTGGCTGACACCTTTCTCGTCGCACCACAACGTTCTAGCGATATTGCCCTTCATCCTCCTCGTCGAAACGGTGAGCACCGGTCGTATGGTGCCGCGGGTCCAATCCCGCTTCTGCGTCTTCACCAACGTCTTTCTCTTCTCCGTCGCCGCATATGCCGCCGTGTATGGGGTTACATATGCGTACGTCCTTCATCACCTCGCCAATGTACTGTGTGCTTGGCTCATTGCGATACACTTTGATGTGTTATCTCTCTCAGTTAAACGGATACGAAATATGCTCGAGACGACGATGGATCCGGATAGCGACATCAAGAAGCGGCCATGAACAAACATCTTTCGCATTCGGAACGGCTCCTTGACGACCATAGATTGCGCTGTTAAAGGATTGGACTACAAGTGTACATGAGACTTGACTTTGTTTCCCCAACTCCGGAGGGTCACAGTGCTGGCGGTATAATATCCTTTCCCGTCCTTTCCTCTCAGCATTTTCTGCATCGACGTTAGGTGGTGTTCCATATTACTCATGATCGGCATTTCCCAGCGGGTTTTCGAAGTTGTGCGATTTATTTGCCTTCTGGCACAATTCCGGTTTGAGCGCTTTTGCATACGAGCCAGCGGCATGACATGGTCGATGGGCTGGGAGTAATTGATTTTCGCTAAAAGTGTGATCGTTGCCTGCGGTAACGGATTCTAAAGAGCCAGCGTGACGCGGGGATAGGCAGACGCATATTGGATGATGTTTACCCTCTCAAGGCGGCGAGAGGAATAAAAGAGTCACGCGTAGTGATTATTGGATGATCGGAGATGAAAACGCCGCTTTGGATATTGTACATAGTAATGGACTGTCTTCATGAAGGCGTCACTTCTGATCCTTTCGATTGTTTGCAGTGAGATGGTGCAAAGGAGCTTGGTCGAAAGCTCCGGAAAGCAAAGATTGCAGCCAGCCTGTTGCCCAGACCTAACGAACACATGTATTTCTCGCTGGTATTTAGAGACGGAAGATCTATATATTCATTTTTTGAAAATAATCTTGGCCGATCTAGATACTTCGTATACCTTTTCGGATGGAATCCTTCGGCGAGCCTGTCTTTCAAAGCCGTAGGGTGTGGTACATTTAGAAGGTAGCATATGAAGAGTGGTGGAGGTAGAGATTCAGTACGCATGCATAATGGAAGATGTGCATATGAGGGGTGTCCAAATAAGTTCTAGTAGTCGCGGGATTGTCAGTCGAGAGCGTAGTGAGACTTTAAGCAGGTGTGGGAGTCGCTGCGATGCTGAGAAGGGGGCGCAAAGTCCACGAAAATATTGCTGTACCACACGCATGCCAGAAGAGAACATGCAAGCTGACCAACTCCTCATCGAAACGCCCTTGAATGAGCATTTGTATCGCTCAATCCGACGCAGGGACAAGTAGGAGTGGATACTTGGTTATGACCTGCAGCGGCAGCACGCCTCCATGCAGGTCACACCGCTCACAGGACGAAAGCGTACAAGCGTATTGCGGAGAACCCTAGGCTGCGGAGAGAAGAATCTGGGGCATATCGATAAGTTGTGGGGATTGCTCGAGCGCATGGCTGAAGGACATGCTGCTCAGCGACCTGTGCAACCGTGATGGGAACAGCCAGGGCTCGAGCGAGAGCCACAGATGATTCTAAGAATTGAGATTGAACCGGAGAGTCCAGCTCTTCTTTTTGCAGTGCAACTTGCGACTGCAGGATTATTTTCTGCCGAGAACGAAGAGTCAGCAAAATTTGTAGAAGGCCTTAGATGAGCGGTTCGCTGGGTTAAAGGCGCTAGCCCGGGATAGTAAGGCCGCAAGCCAGAATGGCGTTCAACTCTCACCGCATCTCATCGGGGACCAACATGGATGCTAAGCGCGCATAGCGGAGTATTATGGCAAGTAAATGCTCATGGAGGGTCCTAGGGCAGCCTCGGCCAGCTGCTCTCTGCTGTTGCTGTTCTAGCACGCTAAGCGCCCGTTTCAGAAAGGATACTTCGGCAAAGATGGTCAGAAGGGTGGCAAGAGTATCCGCAACGGCAATTTTGTATGGCGTTTGACTTCGGTGGGACCGGGAGGGTACTTTGGGCGAGGGTCTGGAGCCTCCGTTTGCAGCCGTAGCGCCCTGCGAATAGGGCCAGTCTATAGGAGCGGATGCACTGCAACTGCTCCAAACAGGCAACTGCGTGGTCGAATAATTGGATGCGGGCGGGATAGACGACGGACCTTCTGGTCGTTCCGAGTATACCTGACAAGCAAAGCATATTGTGGTGGTAGTTCCACGATCAACGGGACCGTCGTTGGAAAGGCTGTGGCATCAGCGAGAGCGCATTCCAACGCCGTGAAACGACTCTATTTGTGGCAATTTGAGATTCGAGCTGACCGCCTTTCAAACACCCCGGCCAGCGATTCGAGTTTTGGAAACGCACTGCCACCGCCTGTGCTTTCTTCGTGTTCTCCTGGTTTTGTCTTTCTCCCGGCAGCTTTTCTGGAGTAATCTTTCCCTTCTGCTAGTTGACAGTGACCGGCAGACTCGGCGGGAATGCAGTAGCGTCATGGTGGAGCAGGATCGGGAAAGAAAGTTTCTGGCGGGCAAAAGCCTCTTCGCCATGGACGTCGCAGAGGCGCAGAGGACGACGGCAAGGCAGCGGGGCGCGACGGGCTGTTGGGCAGGGAGTAGGGGACCGTGCGCACGCTTATTCGCAGGGGTCTTATCACTAGCACCGAAATTTTTGTGCGCGCTCTCAGAATAAAAACCCACCGCCCCTCCATTTCTGCTCCTCACTCTCTCCCCTCACTTCTTCCCGCTCGTGGGCCTTTCTTTTTCAATTTTGAGTTTGCAAACGGTACGAGTGAGCTCGTCGCGTCTGCAGCCTTGATACCCGGATAGATTTCCATCTTTCACCCACGTTTGGCGCCTCAGACCGCCACCTAAAAGCCCCTCCGCTTTGTCTGTCCTTCACAAGGAACAGTTCAGCACCGCACATCCTCTCGAACCAGCCATCTCCCACCAAATCTCAGCAAAAATGGCTCCCGCCGCCACTGATGCCCCGCACAATGCGAAGACCATCAAGTCCGAAAACTCCAAGTCTCTGAAGGTGTTGGAGGAGCTGCTCGGCAAGTTGACCATTTCGAAGGCCCAGGACGAGATCAACGCCGCGGCGCTCGACCTTGCCACCTTCATCAATGGCGATATTGAGGAGGGCGATGCCCCCACAAAGTAAGTCAAAATTCTGAAATTTTGGGCGATTCGCCACTCCGCACCGACGGCATGCTGACGGCGTTTCCAGGGCTGTTGAGCTGCTGCGAAAGCAGTTGAACAGCAAGAAGGATGCTGTCGCTCGCGAGCGTGCGCTGGACGCCATCCGCGCCATCGCCCAGCACTCCACCATCTCCCCTGCCGTCGAGCCCTACCTCATTGCCCTCCTGCCGGACACGCTGGCCGCTGTCGCAGACAAGATGAGCGCCGTCAAGGTTGCCGCCCAGACCGCCTCCGAGGCCATCGTGTCCGCCGCGAACCCCAACGCCGTCAAGGCCATCATCCCCCACATCATCCACTCGCTGGAGAACACACTCAAGTGGCCCGAGAAGATGACGGATCTCAAGTGCATCGAGATCCTCACCAAGAGCGCCCCGGTTCAGTTCGCCCTCCGCGTGCCTGACCTGATCCCCGTCATCTCCGGAGCCATGTGGGACACCAAGCCCGAGGTCAAGAAGGCTGCGTACGCCACTATGGAGAAGCTCTGCGCCCTGATCTCCAACAAGGATATCGAGCGCTTCATCCCGGAGCTGATCAAGTGTATCGCTAAGCCGGAGAACGTCCCCGAGACGGTTCACTTGCTCGGTGCTACCACCTTCGTCACTGACGTCCATGAGCCTACTCTGGCCATCATGGTGCCTCTGCTCGAGCGTGGTCTCGTTGAGCGCGAGACTGCCATCAAGCGAAAGTCGGCCGTTATTGTCGACAACATGTGCAAGCTCGTTGAGGACCCCCAGATTGTTGCTGCCTTCCTGCCTAGGCTTATGCCTGCGCTCGAGAAGAACTACGAGACCCTCGCTGATCCCGAGGCCCGTGAGAAGACCAAGCAGGGTCTTGACACCCTCGTTCGCGTTGGTGCGGTGAAGGATGGCAAGATCCCGGAGATCTCCAAGACCGGTGATGTTGCCGTCGTTGCCGCCAACCTCAAGGCCGTCCTTCCTTCGAAATACAAGGTTGATGGGAAGCTCGAGCCCATTGTCAACTACATCGGCGCTATTGGTGGTCAGCTTCTTGACGAGAAGGACTACGAAACACTGAGCTGGCAGACCAACTGTGGTCCCTTCGTCGCTGCTCTCATCGGCGATGAGGATGCCAAGTCTGTTGTCGATGCTCTCCGCAAGAAATCCATTCCTGGCGCCGCTGCTGAGGATGAGGTTGAGCCTGATGAGGAGGAGGGCGAGGATCTCTGCAACTGCACCTTCAACTTGGCCTATGGTGCCAAGATTTTGCTCAACCAGACCCATCTCCGTCTCAAGCGTGGTCAGCGTTATGGTCTGCTAGGTCCCAATGGTTCCGGCAAGACTACCCTTATGCGTGCCATCAACAACGAGCAGGTCGAGGGCTTCCCCAAGCAGAACGAGGTCAAGACTGTCTATGTCGAGCACGATCTTGATTCCGCCGATACTGAGCAGACCACCATCGAGTGGACTATGAAGAAGCTTCAATCCGTTGGTATCAACAAGCCGCAGAGCGAGGTTGAGGCCACACTTGGCGAGTTCGGATTCAATAAAGAACAGATCGAGGGCGTCATTACCGCTCTTTCTGGTGGCTGGAAGATGAAGTTGGCTCTTGCCCGTGCCGTGTTCGAGCAACCCGATATCCTCCTACTCGACGAGCCGACCAACCACTTGGATGTCAAGAACGTCAAGTGGCTCGAGGACTATTTGACCTCATCGCCCTGCACATCGATTGTCATCTCCCACGACAGCAAGTTCTTGAACAACGTTATCCAGCACGTTATCCACTACGAGCGCTTCAAGCTCAAACGTTATAAGGGTAACCTCGATGATTTCGTCAAGCGTGTGCCTTCTGCTCGCTCGTACCACGAGCTCAGTGCCTCCGACATGGAGTTCAGGTTCCCCGAGCCAGGTTTCCTTGAGGGTGTCAAGACTAAGGCTAAGGCCATTGTTCGGGTCACCAACATGTCCTTCCAATATCCCGGTACCGCGAAGCCTCAGATCTCCGACATTAACTTCCAGTGCTCTCTCGGTTCGCGTATTGCCGTCATTGGCCCCAACGGTGCCGGCAAGTCTACACTTGTCAACGTCTTGACTGGCGAGCTTGTCCCCACGTCCGGCGAGGTCTACCAGCACGAGAATATCCGTATCGCGTACATTAAGCAGCACGCATTCGCACATATCGATCATCACTTGGACTCAACACCATCTGAGTACATCCAGTGGCGTTTCCAGACTGGAGAGGATCGCGAAACCATGGACCGAGCCAACAAGATTGTCACCGAGGAGGACGAGAAGGCCATGGACAAGATCTACAAGGTCGAGGGCACCTCCCGACGCGTCATCGGCATCAACTCGCGTAGGAAGTTCAAGAACTCGTACGAGTATGAGTGCTCGTTCGCTCTGGGCGAGAACATTGGCATGAAGAACGAGCGATGGACTCCTATGATGACTGCCGACAACGCATGGCTTCCACGTTCCGAGCTTCTTGCCTCGCACGGCAAGATGGTTGCCGAGGTCGATCAGAAGGAGGCTCTTGCCAGCGGTCAGTTCCGTCCCTTGGTCCGCAAGGAGATTGAGGCCCACTGCGCCAACTTTGGTCTCGATGCTGAGTTGGTCTCCCACTCTCGCATGCGTGGTCTGTCCGGTGGCCAGCGTGTCAAGGTCGTCCTTGCTGCCTGCTCATGGCAGCGTCCTCACTTGATCGTCCTGGACGAGCCGACTAACTACCTCGACCGTGACTCGCTCGGTGCCTTGTCCAAGGCCCTGAAGGCTTTCGAGGGGGGTGTCATTATCATTACTCACTCTGCTGAGTTCACTAAGGATATCACCGAGGAAGTCTGGGCCGTCATGGACGGAAAGATGACCCCATCCGGCCACAACTGGGTGCAGGGTCAGGGCGCCGGCCCTCGGTTGACGGAGAAGGGTGAGGAGGAAGAACAGTTCGACGCAATGGGGAATAAGATCGCAGGATCGAGTAAGAAGAAGAAGCTGACTTCGTAAGTACCACCCATATATTTACCTGGTAGACAATGCTAATACGCATACAGGAGCGAGATGAGGAAGAAGAAGAAGGAGAGGATGGCCCGCCGCAAACGTGGTGAGGAGGTGTTCTCGGATGAGGATGATTAGGCGGCTCGCATGTGTGCAAAAAATTTCCTTTGTCTATCTCTAACGTTTAGATGTGTGCATGCAGGCTTGTGCCCTGGGCTGTTTGGCGTCCGCCTACGATAGTAATGTGAGCAGGAGGATCATGGTCGGCGTCTGGATACCAAAATACAGCATGACGGGGAATAGCTTACGATTCACTTTGATCGATTTCAGCTCGGTAGAACGATACAAGAATAGATCTCAATACCACTTCATTCCATTGTTCATGTTTGTGCTTTCTGTGTAGGTGTTAGTAACGAGCGTGAGTATACTTGGCATGATGCCAACTTCATCGATTCTTAAAACTGCACTTTTAGTGGACTACAATATTTAAAGATCGTGCCTTTCAACTTTTAACACAACGGTCACCGCGATGACCATGCGCCGCTCATCGCCAATGCTGCCCTAGTACTAGAAGAGCTATGTTCTTTGTATTACTAGCGTTAAGAATAATTTATCAACTAGATATAAGATGGTTACGTTTGAATACGTTAAAATCTCTACATACCTAAGAAAAACCTTAGTGGGCTAGAAGAACTGCGTTTTGCCCTGATTCTCCTAGCTCTGGCATGTTATTACATGCGTTATGCGGTAAGGAAAGCAAATCAAATAATACTTAGTCGTATGTCTGCTTCTGCTCAAATATTATCAACGGTATGGTACATACCTAGCGACATCGGCGTATATTGGGTGTTTATATAGAAGAAGAGCAAGAATAGAGTAGAAAAATAATGTTTCAAGACATTGTTACGTTGGAGTCCAAGAGCCGTAGGAGGAGGCTGCTAGCAATGGTTGCGACGGATGCTAGGCCAACAGCAATAACTGGTGTATGTCAGCCTTTGTTCAGAAATGTACTCGTTCCATTGTGCTCATCTTGATACCGCCATCAAGAGCATGGGGCATTGTCCCCAGTTAAAGGTCGCAAACAAGAATCAGTGGAGGGCTATGTAGGAACTATTAGGTTCAGCGTGTTTTGCCTTTCTACCAGATCCTAAATGGCCTAGCTACGCGTCGTTGAAGAAGTCTTGTTCGCTGAAACTAGGGTGTCTGAACGTCATTGCCGTTTCTCCTTGTACAAAGCCAACAATATACTTCGTGCTCAAATTGTTTATGCGTTTGCTGCTTGCTCTAGCTACTTGTATGCGCCCGTTTATGCCTTGCATTATAACCAAAGATCAAACTCTGATCGCGGCTGTCTGCATTCCGTGACTCCTCCTCAAAGACGAAACAGCAAACCATACTTAGCCCAATGGTCGATAGACAGTTTGATGTTTTGATGAGTGACCCATATTGCGAACAAACTATGGTGTGAAAGTGGATACGGCATCCTCTAGCTCTAGTTTCATGAGAATCTCATACGGCATCTTTGAGTGAGGGGTGGAGCAGATCGTGTACCGAACCCCATGTGTGCTATCGCAGGCAAACATTGTTTGTGATAAATATATTCAGTTTGAAGACAAATCTTTCGAAGCAATCCTCTAGAACGTTAACCTTTAGCGCTAAGAAGACGCACAAGCTTGTACTACTTATCACTAAAAAGTTCTTTTCTCTTGATATTGAAGCGGGCAGATTATTGGAAGTAAATTATTGTCGTTATCGCGTAGCTGATATTAACATCAAGTACGAATTTAGTAAAGGAGCACACTGCAAAGCATCTGAGCCGAAGACTTCTAAATGCTGCGGAAAGATAATAACGGTAGTAGACTTTGAAGCAAGCGAATAAATATAACATAAAGGTTTGCACTAAAAACAGAGGTATGGATAAAGGCGAGAAAGCCAATGAGTCAAACGGTGGTGGGGAAAGCCGCGCCACCAGATGAAATAGAACCTCACCCCAAAACAACAACCACCGACCTATGAGAGGTATCCGAAGGGCGAATATCCACAAACATAGAATATACAAAGTAGCATTTTGTAACAACTCAATACTCCCAACACACTTCAGTCTACCCGTTACATTCCAATACACCCTAAAAAGCAAAACCTACAAGAGAGAAATAAAAGAGAATGGATAATACAACAAAACGCCCCTCTTTTCCCCAGCACGCTCTCTAGCGAGAGAAGAAGAAGCCTTTTGTAGAAAGAACCCAAAAAGTGGTGCTCCAGAGGTGCAAGTGAAACGCTACAAACACTTGCAGAGAAGAAATCTAAATGCCTTCTTGTAGAGAAACATACCCACCCCCCAGCTACCATGAGAGGGGAGCGAAGAAGAAAGATGCAAGGCCACAAACCATAACGCACTAAAGCAAGGATTCCAACCCTACCGTCCTCGACTCCCTCTCCTTCCCATCACTGGACTGCCTCCAAAATTAGGACTTCTTCCTCCCAATCCGGGCGTCCTCCCTACCTCCATCATCCTCACCCCCTCCAAACCTACACCCAACTTTCCCTCAAAAATTCTGCCGACCACCCCCTGGACCGCTCTCTGCACACCGCCTTCCAGCTCTGTACCCAACAGCCCTACAACGAGCGGCGCAAAAACTTCGACATGTTTCTCGAACTCTCCTTTGGGGAAAGCGAGGTAGTTGTTAAGCACGGTGACCACGACCGGGCGCCAGGTGACAATATTGCGTTGCTGTGTTTCCTCGTCGAGGTCGATGTACGAGGCGATGATGTCTTCGCAGAGGGGCAGGAGAGCGGTTTCAGTGTCGTCGCGAGAGGCGGCGCGGTCGGTGGAGGTGTCGTGGTACATACGGAAGAGGATGCTTACATATACCGACGCTGAGCCTGATTCTTGTTTGAGGAGATTGGGAGGCTGCTTCATGAAACCTTCACGGAAGAGGCGGGTGCGAAGATCGCGATCCGCGTTGAAGCGCTTAGCAAAATGATAACTCTTCTTTAGTACTGCCATCAGCCGGAGTAGTTCGCCCGAAGGAATCTTTTCATATACAGCATCGTTTGTGAAGAGCTCCTGCACGGTCTCGATCATGAGGAGTTGGAGGACGCATTTTGTGATGATTTGATTAAAGAAGCGACGACGAGCAGCAGTCACGACGACGGGTGGTTGTTGAAGGTTAGCGTCTTCTGGTCGGTAATCTTCCAGTTCTTGGATCTGACGTTTGGGTAGAGGAGACGGCATACGCTGCTGATCGACAGCAATGTTGCCTGGCGAGTCGGAGGTAACGAGAGAAGGGCGCCGCGGTTCTGAGAGGCCATTGATGCCCAGGGCATTTTCGGATGGCATCTCTTCCGCTGGAGTGTGTAATGACAGTTCTTTGGGAGGCGTGGCTGCAGTCGGTGTCTTACCATCAGTTATGTCGTTGAAGCTGTTCGGGTTCTGAGCTTGTGAAGGCGTGCCAGTCGTGGCAGCAGAGAAGAGTGCCGACGCTTCTGTCCGTTGGAAGAGGTCAACGAACGCCCTCACAATCTGATTCCAGTGCCGAGGTGTGAACTTCTGGACGTTCTGCAGGATGAGTTGTTGCAGACAGTTACTGCCAATTCTCGCGAGGGTATCATTCTCCTGGCAAATACAGAGTGCGAGAAGATCGAGAAAGCGGTCCAGCATGTATTCCAGAGATTCGAAGAAGTGTGTAAAAAGCTTAATCATGTTGCGTAACGCTTGAATCATAGTAGTCGACAGCCAGACAGAGGTCTCTTCATGATTGAGGACCTTTGACATCTCCGACTTTGACTTGAGCACCATGAAGATGGGGTAGAGTAGCTGGCGCCAAAGCATATCCCAGAAGTCGTGGGGGAAGTCGCGACCATAGGTTATCAACGTCTCGAATAGATAACTCAGAGCTCTTGATCGAACTTCCAGGTCTTCACCGGTCATCAGAACATCATGGAACGCAAAGAGCACGGGAAACCAAAACTGTTCTTCTTGGGTCTGTCGGCTCGGCTGCTTCGGTATTGACGATCCCTTGTCGGATTCTTTTACGAACCCAGCTCGTTCGGACAACGAGCATTCAGGTGTTCGCAGCATCTTCGGCACGGATGATTTGAGGAGCTCAATGGCTTGGAGCGACTTCTTCTGGAACTTGTAGTTCTTCGAGAACTGCGTGAGGCAGACGATGAGATCGGCAAATGCGGCTTGAGAAATCACAACACCGAAGCGTGTGTTGTATACCTGCGATACGTTTTCAAACGCAAGGTTGACGATGCCCTCTGTTCTTGCGTAAGTTGCTGCGTAGACATGCATTGTGTTACGAAAAACTCACCATATGGTTCATTTGCAGCCACAGTGAAGACCCCGAACATAGTTTTCCATCCTGATCTGATGTTCTCTCCGCGCGCCTGGATCATCTGAATTAGGCATCGGAGCACCATGTCTTTGACAGAAACATTGGTCGTGTTGCTTATGATGTGCTCGAACGGCTTGAGAAAGTCTTTTTGAAACTTGAACCCGGGAAGCTCCTCAATTTCCATGAACTTCATTGAGAGCTGCCGTAGCGAGTTGAGAGCGAAGTAGACGACATTTGTATTGGCGTGGCAACCAACCTCGACGAAGTGGGCACCTAATACTTGCCAGATGCTTGTCCATTCAAAACGGACACGGGTCATGTTGTAACCACTTATCTCAACTAGCTTCTGCAAGCTGTATGTACGAGGTGATTCGCTTTGACCTGAGGATTGGATTTCTTGCCAACTGACCTGAGTCAACGCCTTTATGAAAGCGACAATCGCTTCTCCAGACAAGTTCGCAGTATTGGTGAAGATTCGATCGACGCCCCTCACGATGTCAATAGATCGACTTATCTCGGCTACATCGGCTTGGAAGTGGACGTTGCTGTTCTGGGAAGGTACTCTTCGTCGATGCTGCGGCACGGCAAGTGACTTGCGCGCCTGAGACGAGCCCTGAGATTGTGACTTTAAGACATCTGGCACCGAGCGCTCGTCGATACCCGCTGATATAAGTTGAAAGCGGTCGAGCTGAGAGATACACGTGAGTATTTCACGCCACGACTCTCGTAAGAGATCACCTTCGGTATGCGCAATGTCGAGCAGTACCTTCAAAGCCTCCATGTTCTTAGCTTTCATCTCACTCAAGTTGTAGAGGTTGGTGAAGCGCGCAAGGAACGCAACAAAGGCTTGCCGTGAGCTCTCCACGTTGAACAAGCAAGAGATGCGAATGGCGAGCCTGATACCCTCAATGCACAGTCTTACAATCTCTATGTTATGGTCCTGCGCCTGAGCTGATAGTGCGGTGAGAAACGCCATCCAAGTGACTTCGAACATCGGTCCGACATGCTTGGATGAGGATGCAGGGATGAACTTCGACACCGGGATGTTCTTAGTAGTCTTTCTTTGAGCTCGCAAAAGCTGTTTGTACAGTTGCTCAGTCTTGTTAGCCATGGCTTCAGAAGCCTGGACGAATGCCTCTCGTTGCCAGTCTCGCCCTCCACCAGTGAGCGCCTGCCCAACAGCAGCGAGACCTCCAGTAGGCTGAGCCTGTATTAAGCCTTTGTCCGCAGCAGCTTCTTGCTCCGTGTTAAGCACAATCTCGTTGTGTGCGATCTCCTCAAATATGGCTCGGAGATAATCCTCAGGTAGATCAGCGCCATCGTTGATTCCGCGATTGTTCTTAATAAAGTCTTCGGGTGTCATACGGGCGCCCTTCATCTTCTTACTGTGCTGATCTACATTCAGCATGATAACTGAATACGAGAGAACATATGCAGTATCGGCATTGGCATAAGCATTCGGATTCCCGGTAATGTAACGTTCGGCAAACTTCAGCATGAACCGGTCGATCTTCTGTGCCTCGCCAGGAAGTCGAAAGCTTTGTAAGAAGCGCCGCAGAGCATCCGTGAATCGCGTCTTGCTGAAGTCCATCAGGTCCACGAAAGCGTGCATAATGGCGATGTTCTCAGGGTCGCCTTCACCTAGGAACTCGCCAAGCGCTACTTTGTCTAGGGAGTCGTTGTCATGGAAGAACCGAGCAATGTCCTCAGGAGATTCCGATGGGATGAATCCCTCTTGAATCAACGCCTTCAGTCCGCGCTTTGGCTTGAAGTTGAATTGGCGCACCGCATTTGTGAGTGCCGTCTTTTTCTGCTTGGCCTTTTCCAGTTCACCGTAGTCGTCCTCGGCCAGCGGCGTTACCGTTCCTGAGTCCACACCAGTTTTAGGGGACTCTGTGAAGACTCTAGTATCGATTGATGCCCTCAGGTTGTCAACGGACGCCCTCAGATCAGAATTTGAATTCCCCGTAGTGTTAGCTAGAGACTGCTCAGACCAGTTCACGAGTGACCGTAATATTTCTACGAGAGCTTCCAACGACTCTTGCTTCATAGCGTACTCCGGCGGAAATGCGTGCTCAGTCTCGTGAGGCATATTCATCGATGCAGTCGAGAGCGAAGGAGGCAGGGTCCCTCGCGATTGCCAGTCTGAATGTCTTGCTTGTTTTTCGCGCTGCTCTTGATATGATTGCTGCTGCATAGGAGTGACGGAGACGGGAGTACTGGAGATTTTCGATAAATGCTCAACAACACCCTGGTACATGTTATCAAGCGCAGTCCGGTCGCAGTCGTAGTTTAGGTACATTTCGACCAACGCGCGAGGATCCGCTGCTAACCTCCCGAAGACATTCAAGATGTATTGCTTCTGGAATGCCGGTGCAGTCCGCTTGTCTAGGATAGCCAGGTATATCTCCTTCATGAACACCTCGACTTCCTTCTTGAGCATCACTCGCAGGTACTTGAGCATTTGCCAAAAGATTTCGCAGGCAACTTCGAATACCTTGTTGACGGAGCTTGCGCCATTTCGACTCAAGCTCAGGCAGAGATATTGTTTGATCGCTTGAATGAACGAAGTAGGCTCGTCACCACTTCCGCTTCTAATCGTGGCATATGGCGAGGTAAAGACGGCGATATTGTTGTGAAGAATGGTGTGGATGATGTGTAGGGAGAGGAGCTTCGATCGCATGCCTTGCGATCTCACGTCTTGCGCATGGTCGATCGTTAGACCCTTCGTGCTAAGCCGACACATGGCCCTGAAGACAAGATATGCGTCCTTAACAAAGATCTCGTCCTCTTCCTCCTCCTCTGAGCCCTCGCTCTCCTGAGGATTCGGGGAAGCTGCATGGCCAGAGACCTGTCTTGACCCAGGCTTTCCTTTTATTCGCGTTACTAGCGTGGGCGCATTGTCATGTATTCGGTCGTCATTGAAGCTCATGTTGTTTTCGAAGCTCTGAAGGGTGATTTTGGGACCAGTGTGCTTGTCGACAGGCTTATCGCTAGGCTCTGCAGGTTCCAGATCATCCTGCTCTTCCTCGTGGCTGTGTCCATTCGTGTCTGGAGTGGCGGCGTCTCCCGCACTGCCGCCCACATCTTCTGTTACATTCTCACGGGATTGCTCCTTTTCATTCAATGAAACCCGGGAGAGATTGTCTCTGGCCTCTTTCGCTGCGAGTCGAGATTTGACCCTCTCGAAAACGGTGCCTACCATCTGAGTCAGTGCGCCTTGCGCCACCTGCTGGTTTGCGCTCGATTTGGAGAGCAGAAAAATATTGTATGTTAACCGCACAGCTTTCAGCAAGCCAGCCCCGTGTACCACAATCTTGTCGTTCAAAATCGCCGCTAGCAGCGACTTCACAATTTGAAGCTGTACATCCGGTGGCGTGGCCTCTCCCTGAAAGCAGTCGCATATTGTGTCTATGGCCCTCTCGATCAGGGGCGGACGCTCGTTGTCGCCTTGAGGTTCGGAAGGCACGGAAAAGTAGGAGTAGCTGATCAGCTTGCCGATGCAGTCAAGCGCTGTTATGGATACGGCGACGGTGGGCGCCTCGGAGGCTAGCTGGAGCGGCTCGAAGAGGATCTCAGGGTTGATGCGTGCCGGGTCGCCCTCCTGCTTGATGGCAGCAAAGGCCGTGGCCAGCGCATCGTGGAGCTTCTTGTTCTTCTTCGCGTCTTTTGACGCCGCGATTGTCTCCAATGCCGTAATCACAAACACCAGTGAGCTCCGTGTCGATGGCCTCGGACCCGTTGTGGCTGCGGTTGCTGCGGTGGACTGCGAGTCTGTTCTTGAACGGTTGTCGCTGTGCATGCGCGGCTCGAAGAACTCGGCTGTCCGCGGCGTGTCTGATCGGTCCGGTAGATTCAATGTGGGTGTAGATGCGGTCGGCGTGGACAGATGCGACTGGTCCTGGAGTGCGTGCGGCGTCGTGGGAGCCTTCTCGTCCATGTCCTCAGATGCCGACTCGGAGCCTGTGTCTGCATTCCCCTCCTCTTCTGCATGTACCGGCACATCCCGCAGCTCCCCGTTTGGAGGCTCTTCCACCATCTCTGCCCTCTGCGGTGCCCCTTCAGTGTCGGCCATAGTGGGTGTGAATTTCACGATGCCGCCGTGATGCCGGATCGTTACAATGTTTCTTGTTTCGGTGAGTGTCTGGCGGGGCCTCTGCAATCAAATCATGGCGCGGGCAGGAGCTCGTAACGCTGGCCAGGTGCGACTGCAATGCGTCGTGCAGTGCAGCAGTGTCAACAGACAGGGGAAGTGGGAAATAAAGAATAGAATCAGCCTCAGCAGGGCCGGTGTCAAAGTGTCTTCTGTCTTCCGCCTCGGCCTCCTTACTGATGTTCCGAATCCCTGTCAGCTACCAGCTATGCGGCGAGCTGTGGCTGAGTGTGGCTGCACTCGATTTCGCTCATCGGGGACGGAGCGCGCTTGGCGGTGCTGGGAACGGGGATCCGACAGCTAACCCAACCCGACTTTTCTGTTGAGAGCAACAATCATCTTTGCAACACTGCCTATCCCCGGAAACGAGCGCGAGCTCTCCTCTCCATCTCCCCATCCGTCGTTCCCGCCTCCAGCTCGTGCCTGCTCTTCTCCTTGACGCCCGCGGGTGAAATTTCAGCAGCCGCATCGGCATCTTGTCACAATGCCGGTTACAACGACGCTTCTATCACGGGTCGGGGGCCAATTGACCTCGAGAAGCTCAATTGCTCTTCGGGGCTCTCTAGGCGTGTCGAGCAGACGGACGCCTGCCCTCGCCGCCCTTGCAAGATACTATGCTTCAAAATGTGAGCAACCACATCCCCATAAGCCCCGAGGCACTCGCAAATAGACACGATAGATGCTAATTAGGGCCATCTCTAGCCTTCCCGCCACACACGGTCGTCAGCATGCCCGCGCTGTCCCCGACTATGACTTCCGGGAACATCGGCACATGGCAGAAGAAGGTCGGAGACACAATAGCGCCGGGAGATGTGCTCGTCGAGATCGAGACCGATAAGGCGCAGATGGACTTTGAGTTTCAGGAGGACGGTGTCATTGCCAAAATCCTGAAAGACTCGGGCGAAAAGGATGTCGCAGTCGGCAGCGTAAGCACATCCTTTCTTTTCTTTTCAAGACAACATATTCTAGGTTACAACCGCGCGAGGACTACAGGATGAGGTTCTATCCGAGCATGCTTGGTCAAGGAAACATCACAAAAACTAACTTTTCACAGCCGATCGCGGTCTTGATCGAAGAGGGCGAAGATGTCTCTGCTTTCGAGTCTTTCTCTGTCGAAGATGCTGGTGGTGATAAGAAGGCCGAGAAGCCGTCCAAGGAGGATGATGCTTCCGAGGCCAGCGAGCCACCGAAATCAGGATCTGGTACCGCTCCCCCGGCGAAAGAGGAACCAGCTCCCCAAGCCATCGAGTCCGATTCGAGCGGCAAGCGGTTAGAGGTTTCCCTCGACCGCCAGCCCGCCGTCGCCCCGGCCATCAAGAAGCTTGCTCTCGAAAAGGGTGTGCCTCTCTCAGCTATTAAAGGCTCGGGACCTGGAGGAAAGATCACTAAAGAGGACATTGAGAAGTACAAACCTGCAGGCGGTGCTCCAGCAGCCGCAGGTGCCACGAGCGGTGCACCTACTTACGAGGACACGCCGGCTACCAGCATGCGCAAGGTCATCGCGTCCCGCCTTACCCAGAGCATGCAACAGAACCCTCACTATTTCGTCGCCTCCAACATTTCCGTCTCCAAGCTCCTCAAGCTCCGTGAAGCCCTCAACGCCTCCTCCGAGGGCAAGTACAAGCTCTCGGTCAACGACTTCCTTGTCAAAGCTCTCGCCGTCGCCGCCCGCAAGGTCCCTGCTGCCAACTCATCATGGCGTGAGGAGAATGGCGAGGTCATCATCCGCCAGCACAATGTCGTCGACGTCTCAGTCGCTGTCGCTACCCCCGTCGGCCTCATGACCCCTATCGTGAAGAACGTCAATGGTCTTGGCCTCCAGGCCGTCTCATCAACAATCAAGGACCTTGGAAAGCGCGCGCGGGATGGTAAGCTCAAGCCAGACGAGTACCAGGGTGGAACCATCACCATCTCCAACATGGGCATGAACTCCGCCGTCGAACGCTTTACCGCTGTCATCAACCCCCCACAGGCCGTCATCGTTGCTATCGGTACTACACAGAAGGTTGCGGTACCCGGCGAGCTTACCGAGGACGGTACGCCGAGCGTGGAGTGGGATGATCAGATCGTCATCACGGGCAGCTTTGATCACAAGGTTGTGGATGGCGCGGTCGGTGGCGAGTTCATGAAGGAGTTGAAGAAGGTGGTAGAGAATCCTTTGGAGCTACTTCTATAGTTTGTCTTGTAATCTTCAGGGGGGGTGGGGGAGACTTTTGTGGATGGATGTGGATGTGGGTCGTGTAAGCTTTTGCTAGCGGATGAGCGGGTAGTTTTTCTGGGAAAGTACTGATATCTTGTACAATGAATGCCAGTCTCTCTGTTCTTGCATGTTTGCCTTTTCTTTTTGTAGTAAAAAGGGTAAGTTTGATGGTAGGATATATAGACTATATAATAAGAACCGAAAGGGTCTCTGGTTACCTTTGGTAACTGATACGCTCTCGAACTTTGCAAGGGCTCACCTCAAAGGGTGCCCTCTTGCGTGGAAAGCGATCTCCAAAGAAGGGAATTGAAACGTCCCCGGTGTTGATGTTCGTGACGTGTGATGGGATTTTTGGATTTGAGGGATACGGCTACATTTGAGATCCTATGATTTTACTCTTGTACGTTTCAGATTTGCTTTTGACTTCACTTTCACTTTTTGTAGGGTGGCGATGTAAGCCAGAGATTAAGAAATGAGCATGTGGAGCACCATAGACTTGACCCCTTCGTTGCTGCGAAATTGTGTTGACGATTAACCGCTTCACACTCAGATACATCAAAGCTCATCTACCCGCCCACATGCAGGAAGCAGCGCCAAAACACAGCTATCAAGCCCTGCACATCCTACCATCTTGCGTGTAAAGCCCTGCTCTTCCTCCACCACTTCCTTGCACAACCCATTCGTCACTCCCAACGCCACTTATTACCCAAAATACACCATAGGGGTCCCACTTCTTCTTGACTTTCAACAATCGAGGATAGTTGCTTCCATAGAAGGAACTCTTCCAGTCCGGCTCTTGCATGTCGCCTTCGTTCATGTATGCCCCCGATCCAGGAGTTATGTCGCGCCACGTCTGCATCCACTCCTGCAATCTATCATGCCTTCTTGTCAAGTCGTCAATTCCATTATCATCCCCTACGATGACGTTACTGCCATCCCAATGCGCACCGATCTCGTATCCCTGCGCATGCATGACAGTTCTGCGGAACGCGGGATGGACGGCGTTATCTGGGTTTCCGGATACAGCGAGAGTGGGCGCGTAGTTCATACCGTGGAAGTCGTAATTTCCCTCTTCGACGAAGGCGCGGATTACTTCGTGTGTTTCTTGCAAGGCAGATGCAGTGGCGAAGTTCGAGCGTGGCCACAAGCGTGAGGCTATGAGGGTGTGACCGACTTTGTCTCCCATTGCGCGGCGGCTCAGGGAAGGAGGTCGATCGTCGTCCATCTCTGGAACCATAA
This sequence comes from Darksidea phi, assembly GCA_030770425.1. NCBI lineage: Eukaryota > Fungi > Ascomycota > Dothideomycetes > Pleosporales > Lentitheciaceae > Darksidea > Darksidea phi. The sequence goes on from JASJFT010000077.1 coordinate 142,293, forward strand.
CAGTCTGGACTTGCGGAACCGCTATTGGTACTCCGACTTCATTCAACCTTTCCAACAACGGTCGTACAAAAGCTCTATACTCAGCCGCACTCTTGCCAGGTATCGAAATCGACACCGTGTAGGTCAAGCCTGGTACGTCTGGTTTGCTAGGATTGGCACCGTGGCGGATAAAATTGTAACCTAGACCTCCCGCGTCACAGATAGCGATGGCATATTCCCAATACGCTTTCATGCCCGCCCAAAAGGTCTCTGTGGAGAGGCCAGTGGTGGTTTGGTTGCGTGTGGGGATGGTGGAGAAGGATATGCTACCGGAGGCGATGGGGGTTTGGGGGAAGGCTTTCTCTACTATCGAGGTTACTACGCCGAATGTACCTGTTAGGTATGTTAGCTGGTCTAGTACTGTTATTGCTTCCGAAATGTATTTGCCTCTAGGCGTTGTCGCTACCTAGCAGAATGGCACATTTATTTTGAAAGGCATTGATGTAGGAAAGAGGTTGAAAGTAAATTCTTGAATCTTACCTCCGCCACCCCCCCTGAACGCCCAATATAGATCACTGTTCGTTTCTGCGTTAGCATTCACCAACCTTCCGTCCGCTGTGACGGCATTGATCTCCAAAACATGATCGGCAGCCAACCCATAATAACTCGTGTAGCCCGAATGACCAGCACCTTGGAAAAAGCCGCCAGCAAGTCCAACATTTGCTCCGCCAGCTATAAGGATAGTTGCATTGGTGCCCATCATGAGACGGCGTGCATCTTGCGCCTGCGTACCACCGCCGACAGCTACGGCTCTTCCGGAATAGGTGGAGGAGACGTAGGTAGCGTTGTAGGTTAGGCCTTTGAGATTGTGGACCCAGATAGAGAGTGCGTGGCCGCCGATGGATTTGCCATTGAAGTCATGGCCTCCGCCTCTTCTTTGCGTTAGTGTGCTCCTAATTGAACGTGTTACATGTGAGGAAAAGCTACTAACTTGATGACTAGCCGGATATTCTTATTCCGCGCGAAGTTCACGGCTAGTTGCACATGTCGTACGTTCAATGCATCCACAACATACACTGGATATCCTCCTTGGGTACATGTTGAGTTTGGCTGGCTTGTGGGAACGCAAGTGTTTCCAGACGCCCACTGCGACATGATACTCGTTGGATCGCTAGAACTATTCCCAGTTAGCATCCCTTTTCCATTTCCTTTACCAATTCCCTGGTCTTCAGCTCAGCATACACTTACTGCATTCCAATGTTACTCCATGTCCTCTTAAGTTGGTCACATCTTGTCGTATTATATAACGGCCCTTCATAGCATGGCGTAGCAAGTGGGACCGGTTTCAATAGCACCCCGCCCAATGTCTCGTTAAGTTGTGCCCATTCTGAATCGCTCGGCCAGTCATCGTCGCCTGGGATAACTCTACACTCCTTCCTTGGAGGAGGATTGGTAGGGTCGCCAAAACGGATTGCCGGATAGTCGCTGGTTTCTGCTTCGGTCAGTTGAACGTTTTCATAAGCGAAGTTGAGCGCGAGGACTGAGACCGCGAACGACATGGAAAGGAAGCAGAGCAACATATTGAAAACAATCAAGCTGCAAAGCGATATGCGAGGAGGCAAAACGGCGCGTAAATGTCGAAAGAGATATCGGATACCTTTTACAAAAAGCTCAAATACCTACCTACTCTGCCTTACATGCAGAAGTCTGGAAGTCAATACAAAATCCCGCGTTCCACGCCATACGCTGACGAATTTTTGGGTGTGTTAATATAAATGCTCGTGTGGTCTCGTATCTGAATGCTGCCGAGGGGGTAAAATACCCTTGTCACTGCACGAAGTACCGTTGCATCTCGAAGTCCGCGGCCAATCGAGCCAACAACCGCAGATTGGTCCCGAATGGGAGACAGGGCTGCAGAACGAACGCCCTGCTGGGTGCGCGTGGGTGTAGTGGAAGTGCAAGATACAGGTTGGTGGTAGCGGAGAAACGGGGAGCGGATTAATAAGATCTGCCAGTACTAGAGCTGCGTGATGTTTTGGGAAGGTGTTATTGACAGCAGATGCGATAACTGCTAAAGACCGGTTCATCGGAGAGAAGAGGGCCGAAAGGATACGATATCTGGACGGTCTTGGAGACACGTGCTCTGAAATTTTCTATAGAGTTGTGGGGGTACTATCATAGACAGTATTGCATTTGGTTCTGTTGCCCATATGCATGATTGGGCCTTGTAGTTGCCGAAGTCAAGGTTGTATACAGTGCCATCAGCCCTGCGGCTTGTCAAAGTGATGGACATCGTATCTCATTACGACCTACGTGCACATGACTTAGAGATACAAACCGCGTGCGATTTCAAGTCAGCGCGGCTTCTGGTATTGGGAAACAGATACTAATATGCCTCGGATAAGATTTGCCGACTTCGTACCCCAACCTTCGGGCTAAACAGCTGGTCAGGCGTGCAAAACAGTTAAACACCTTCAACAAAAGCTCGCCGTCCCCTTGCTCTAGGCCCAACTCTCACGAGATCCACCCCCATCTCCTTATTGCTCTCATCCCATCCTTCGTCACAAACTACCCGTTTTGGCAACTCTCTAAACGGTATGTCTGAAAAAGCAGAGTGACACAACTGCATATTTAGAATATGGAAAGCCTACATTCCGCTAAGAATTTCAAGACGTTGTTGCCACTACAATTCGGGTATCCCGCAACGGCCAAAGCCTGGTCAATCTGCTCCGATAGTCGCCGTAAGCCAAGCGAGAGGCGCCACGAGAGCATCCTCAGCCTCTGAGAACATAATCAGACCATGTGTAGTGATTAGAGACTGCCTTCCAAGGGACCGGCGACAGCGCCGAAGGAAGATGCTCAAAGCGTTATCGGCAACCGTCTGGGAAATGCGCAATAGACCGTGTAAAAGAGGTCTCGGGGCGATGTATTTAGCGTTCAAGAAGAGGGAACGGATAGACTGGAAGTGCGAGTGTGGCATCGATATTCCAGCTAAAATGATGCTATTCAAATCAAAAAATGGAAAGTGCGATATCGATGGATGAAGGTGAACATTTGGGTTGGATTTGCATAGTGGAAGTCTCTTTTGTAAGGTCCTTACGAAGCACAGCGGGAGTTTATACACAGTAGAGGTGCTATACCCACACCTTATACACGATAATAGAGCTGTAGAGCTGTACACAGTCATACCGACAAGGTGATGTTTCGAACATTGAGGTGACGAGCAATGATATGTGCTGCCGAGCCGCAGAGCGTTGGGGGTTTTCATAAAAGGATATCATAGGTGGTGTCCAATAAAAATAACAGAAGCTGTTTGCGACTTGGTAAAACGTTGTAACTTGGAGCAAGTGTGTACGAGGTGCGATGCAATAATCGCTAACCTCTTCTTCTATCGCTTTATTCCGAGCTATCTTTCCTCCACTCTTTAACACTACATCTCCATACACCCACATACTCTACAAACACTCCGTCGTAAATTCATCGATCGTTAACTCCAATTTCGAACTCCACATTCCAGCAACGTATCCAATGCACGTTATGCTCCGAAGCGTCTTGATTCCGTCTAGGAATTCAACGCGATCTTTGGGTTGGTATAGTACCAGCTTGTACGATGGATCATGCCCATCCCCACACTTGTCGTGAGTAATCGAGTGGTTAACTCCTATACTCGTCTGCTATATGGGTTCGCAACTTGCAGGCTCCACTGTATGTTTGTCCAGGGAGGAGATCTGGTCAAGTCAACTCACAACCTCAAACCTTTGTCACAAAATATGAAAACTTACATCACACCTCCCCCTGGTGTTATCGTACTCAATCCTAGCCCCGCTCATCAAGCAAATCTAACCCTCTTCCCAATCCCCAATCCTAATCCCAATCCCTCGCCCTCACTATCACTCGACCCCCACCTCCGATGCAGCACCGGCGGGCTCCTCCTGCCTTGCCGCGAACCCTGTCTTCTCCCCTGCTGTACCCTCACTTTCGAATCCATCAAAGACCGGCTTTCCGTATCTACATCTTCCGGCGAGTGGATCTTGATCGATGGGATCGAGCTCGTGCTCGAACTAGAGGAGCGCCGGGAGTGCATCTGAGGGCGAAATTGGCGGAAAGTCGAGCGAGGTGAACTTGAAGGTGATGAGGATGGGGAAGAGGTAGCGGATTGGGTTGGCGACGAGGAGTATTGTTGTGGTGGGGTAGATGGCGGAGATGGTGTTTCGCCGTTCATCCATTGCCAGAGGGAGTGGGCGATCTGCATAGAGAGTGCTGAAGTCATTCCGGGCGATTCTTTGGTCGCAGGCTTCGAGGGTCGAATTTCAATTGGGCTTTCGTGGCACGATCCAGCCGCGCTCAGATTTGGTACTGCTTTGTTTGTTGTGATTTGAAAAAACCCGCTCCAAACCATCTACTCCTCCACTACTTATACAAAACAGCATTCGGATCCCGTATGGAGAGGCCACGAACCGTGCATCTCACCCTCGCCTCAAAACCCGGCGAAGCACACGATCGCGCCGACGCCACATCTTACGGAGTAATCGCAAGGTCCTTCTCTCAGCCCTGCTAATCGATCGAATCGGCGTAAGCGAGCCTACCAAAACCCGGCCGTTCGGGGGGCGTAGACGGTGCAAGCGTCAAGTCGTGATGATGGTGCTCGACATACCCCTGCGCAACTCGGCGCACCCAACCAATCAGATCTCCTGTCCGCATGACGCCAGCCCCATTCTCAAACAAAAAGTGCCCGAAGAATCATATCTTCCTCCGACCGTGCTACTTCGCCTCAAGATACAGTACCACAAAGCCAGTGGAGCCATTATATCATCGATCCAACCAAAACTCTCCGGCGCTTGTACTCAAACCCTAAATCTAGAATTCTACCCAGTTCCGTTCAACTCATTGCTCCTCCTCCTTCTCCTCCTCTACTTGTACCCCAAAGAAAGGCCCATGAAGGCAAACTCCTCAAACCTGACGTGAAATCTCCGGAAGCGCTACAAGTCGTGCAGACCTTAAATACAAGAGAAGATAAGACTAATTGCTTACCTCGTCGGGACTGATAATACCCGATGAAAGCACCTTCGTGGTAAGTAGTGAAGTACAAGGGTGTCCCGTCGAGTGCCATGCAAGGACATGTGAGGCCTTTGAGTTTATCATTACCCGGAGCGCCTGTTTCTAGCGTACGGGTTCGTTTTGTCGATTTTACTGTTGGAAGGACGGCTGCTAAGAACACGAGGGGCATGTCAAAGACGTAGGCATAGAAGGTGGTGAGGCTGTCTACCACTCATATTCTATAAACGGTATCGTTAGGCCACTGTATACGGAGTAGAGAAGTGAGGGTGAGTAAACTTGAATAAACGTATAGGAAGCGACGGGCGCCACAACCAAAACCCCCAGTCCACACATGGTCCGTTCGTCTCCAAACCATCTAAACCACATCGCACATCCTCTAATCAGCGGCCGTTAGGCCTAATTTAAGACATCATATTGTACTACCAATGATATAGCCTGCACGATGCATTATCTCAACCCATACGATGCAAAAGCCCACGTCAACGTCCCGACTCAAACCAAAACCACCCCGGGGCGCGCCACACCATCAGCGCAAAGACCGTAATACTCAAAAAGTATCAGACTTAGCCAACATTCTCCGCCTCCTTACTCCTCCCTTTCTCTTTCTCCCGCTGTTCTTTCTCCGCGTCAAAAAACAAGCTTTCCCTCTTCGAAGCACTAGCCTCGACATCCGGCGGCGCCGTCCGCGCACTATTCAACGGTACGCTGTAAGCCAAGCCATCTTTATCCCTCTTGAACTCCTCTGCTCGCTTGAGGTCACCGGGCGAAGGCTCCGCTAGCGTAGGAGTAGTTGCCGTGGTCAGAGCACCCGAAGACGACCTAGCCGCGCCCCAGCCCTTTTTCTTTTCGCTGGCCCAGGCGCCCCATGAGGAGAGGTAGGCGCCGGCTCGGTTGGAGGCTGCTTGGATGTTTGCTTGGGCGTGGGAGAGGTCGGGTGGTTGGGGTTTCCCTGAAACATATTAGCCTCGTTTCTACACTGTGTTTAGAATTTTGAAAAGGAAACTCACATCGGCCTCCAGCTGCACCAGCGTGTTTGTCTCCGATAGGGCTATTCGGCTCACTCTCCCTCGCTATCCTCTGCTCCTCTGCTCTTCTCCTCTGCGCCTCGCGCATGGCCTCCATTTCCGCCCAAATGTTGTTAAACGCACTGGAAACCTTCTTCTGCCCAACGGCCAACTGCTTTCCTATAAGTTCCCTACTCTTCTCTAACCGCTCGTCAAGATGCATCTCGGCTACTTGCCTAAGCGCCAGGCGAGAATCAGCACACAGATACCTACAGCGATGGTTCGGAAAGTGGAATCGGAGAACAGACTGCCAGACTTAGTTGAGCCTGGGCAGAGCTGTAAGGGGGAAAAGAAAAGGGCGACTTACTGTGCTAGACGCCGTTGCACGTCTTCAATAGACAAGCCGCCGGAGCAGGGGTGCTTGGGGTCGACGATATCGAAGAGGTGGGAGTCGGTGAATTTATCCCATATCCTGTAGTTTTCGGTTTCCATCCAGGCGCGGATGTAATCATTTGAAAATTCGCTTGCAGGGTCGCCGTCATGATCCACTATGATTGTGTCTTTGTGTTTGTTTTTCTCTTGATATTGCTTGTATTTTACCGCGCTTAGCATGGCGAGTAAATACTCCTCAAACTGCATACGAATGAACTCCTCACTACCTGCGTACCCGTGATCTTTGGGACGACTAGGATTCGACTCGTCCCAAGTGTCGGTAACGGTTTGTGTCAAGAAATCAATCCATCTTCGATCGGGCGTGGAGAGGACTAAAGCATGGCGAAGAGAACTCGATGTGATGTTCATATTATGTTCGTCAAGGTTGATCAATATATCGCTATACCGGTCTCTTTGCTGTAACAGGAGCGAGTTTGTGGAACCGACGATATAAGACTTGGTATCTTGATCTGCAAGCAAATCGAGCTGCTGAAGTGGCGTATACGGCCCAAATAGCGAGCCTTTTCCAAAGAGCTGTAGCGGAAGACCCATGTAAGTAAGTACTGCACCAACATCAGCAGCGATCATGAGAGAAGGTTTAAGATACCCACAAGAAGATCGTTCGGATGTTTTCAAAGAAGTAGGCATGACAAGCTTCTCTTCAAACGAGTTGAATCTGGGATCAGCGGAATCTTGAAGATGGCGAATAAGGCCGGGTATCAGTGAAATTAGAGCGAATTGCATCATGCAAAGTCGCTCGCAATGCGAGCCGAAGAAGAGCATCTGTGTTTTGTGAGCGTCTCCGGGGTGCAAAGCCCTGACGTTTGTACTTACTTTGGGCTGAAGTAAGGCACATTTGAAAAGAACAAGAGTGTGCCACTTGAACTCGTGAATCAGCTCGCGGAGGGATATCCCTGTTCTCATCAGCCATGGCCCGACCCTTTACTCTCCCAACAGCGTACCCACCAAAGTAATGATCCATCTCCCCCTCGAGGTTTTTCAGCAACGTGACCAAACTCTCCTGGAACCTCTGCATAATCTCAATGTCCGTAAAGTCCTTTTGTGCAAACCACGCCGCAGTAACAACCCCCAGCTGCGCCTTAATAGCGCCAAAATGCTGCGGGCTGTCACTTATAACCACTACTGCCTTCTGCACCGTACTCCGCGTAACCTCGGCGGGCCGATCGATCAATTCGTTCGCGTCGAGTTGTCGTGTGCATGATATGCCGAAGAGAGACGTGGCGGGGTGGGTATCGGAGGCGGAGCCGCGCAGCGTGAAGTAAGAATAATCTTCTGTGGAACTGCATGGAAATCAGCCATTGCCCGTAGGGGAGGAAAAGTGTAGTGCATACGCATGCGCTCCATCACTCAACGCCATGAACGGCAGTAGTCCCCAATCGTTCTCAATCGCGGGATCAGTGCCCTCGTCTACGCCCAGCCATGTTTCAACCTCTGGTCCCCTACATGCAATTATCAGCAGACCGTTCCTTCTCACCCTCTCGCCAGCCTTCCTACTCTTGCCCTCCTCCCAGCACTTACCGCGCATGATGGAAGTCTACTATGCACACAATAGGCGTAAACCCCGCCATCTCTGTTCCTCTCCAAATCCCCGGGGGTCGTTCTGGGTACTATCGTCGTCTCGAATTCGCAAACGGAGCGAAGGCCATGGAGCGCACACGTCGAATCAAGGGGCGTGAGGCCAGATGCGGGAGCTTAGCTTGGCTGGTGCTGAGTCGTAAAAGTTGCGCGACGGAGATGCAAGTCTGGAACGCTTCAGCCCTGGGCGCGGCTTAGTTGATGTGCTACAGGGATTGGGCGCTCAACGGCATGTGATCCTTAGAACTCGGATGTTGATCCGGGGATTGCTAGCACCGCCTTGGGCTAATTTTACGAGTATTGTGAACGGACACTTCTGCAGTCATCTTTTGGTTTTCGGCAATGGGTGGAGAATAATGCGCAGCCTGAAAAGTGCCGTCCTCTGCCTCACCTGCTCGCAACAGGGGAGATTGGAAAGACCATCAAACAGGCACCTACTTTTGGTTGTATCATATTCTATGGCCCCAGAAAATAGAAGCAGAAATTCAATAGGGACGAAGCAGCTTTCCGGAGCAGGCCGAGGTAAGATATCCTTCCATTCCGCGTTAATCGCCTTGGCATTACAGCCGTCCTTGGGCACCCCCACGACGCCGTGATCCCGCCGTGTATACCGCCCGAACGAGATCCGATCCAACACAAAATCGCCCTTCGCTACCTTCTATCCACGTCCAGAGATATGGAAGGGAGAATGACAGAAAGAAACGCGTATAGCCTACGCCGAGGAGATTGATACTGAATGAACCCCATGCACAGCTTCTAAACCCGGTTGCATACGTATCTGATCAGCTGCCGTTCTCCTCGCCCTGTGGCGCGGCATCCACGTTGTGGTAGTCGAGGATCTCGGAGTACCTGCAAGGTTGTTAGTCGACATGATGCAAAAAATCAGTTCAGATGTACAAACATCATGATTTTCCACGTGTCTACCGGCAGGTCTGCGTCGTTGAAAGACCAGTCGAACTTCTCATCCGCAACTGGCTCGTCGGAGGGGTCGTGGTACGGGGCGAGGTATGGGTGGGCGAGGGCCTGCTCGGCTCGGACGCGCTTCTTGGGGTCAAAGACTAGCATGTTCTCCAAGAGATCGATGGCTATGGACTGTCAGCGGGTCTCGTTGCGAGCGATGTGGGGTGTTGAGACATACCGGCCGGCTCGGCGTTCTTGAACTTGGTCGATAGAGGCTGACGCTCACGCTTGGGCAGCGATTGGACGAATCGTAATGTCTGCGGGAATAAGCAACTGGGGTTTTTCAGGGTGACGGTGGGAGTTGTACGTTTTCGCTGCAGATGCCCTGGATAACATCATCTGGAGGAGTGCCCAAGAGCTCTGTGATGATGGAGAACTGGTTCACGTGGTCCTTTCCGGGAAACAGCGGCTTGCCCTCCAACATCTCTGCGAAGATGCAGCCTGCGCTCCAGATGTCGACCTCGACGTCGTATTTCTGCCACGTGAGCATGATTTCGGGCGCTCGGTAGTACCGTGTTGAAACATAGCCTGTCATCTGGGGATCTTGTATACGCGCCAATCCGAAGTCGCAGATTTTCAGATCGCAGTTCTCGTTGACCAGAATATTGCTAGGCTTCAGGTCGCGGTGGACGACGCCGGCGGAGTGGACGTATTTCAGTCCGCGCTTCAGGAGTTAGCGGACTCCTGCCATGTGCATGTTGCCACGTACCAAAATCTGGTACAAGAAGTACTGGATGAATTGCTTTTCGAGCGGTCTCGAAGTGAGCAGACGGTGGAGATCGGTGCCAAGGAGCTCGGTGACGAAGTAGCTGCAGAGTCAGCGTGAGCGGGCGAGCGGCGGGGCGAATACGTACATGTCCTCGAGCGGAGAGATGAAGATATCGCTCAAGCTGATGATCTGCCGTTGGTCAGAATCGCAGTTCGGCTGTCGTGAGGGGTAGGTTGCCCACATTCTCGTGTCGGAGATGCTTCAGCAGCTTCAATTCTCGATACGTGCGCTTCGAGAGGACAGGGGTGCTGAAGGGCTTCATGATCTTCTTGATGGCCACGGCTTGGTTGGTGAGCTGGTCCTTGGCTGAGCTGCGACGCCGTCAGTCTGCCGTGTGGCGCAACGAGGGCAGAAATCCTACCAGACGAGGCCAAATGCGCCCATGCCCACAGGCTGCAAATCGGTGTACCTTTGCGAACGTCAGCCCAGCGGGAAGCGCGATGTGGGGTATGTGCCGCACCGGCTCGTTATCTCGAACGTCGTGCCGAAAATCTGGGCGCGTACGAATTCAGCCATGGTGGGATGCGAGCGTCTCGAGACTGCGACGGGCGGAGGGTGGAGCGGGTGTGCAGGATGCGAAGGCGGTGTTGTTGTGGGGAGTGTCGCGGCGCTGGCTCGCGGTCGAAGCGGCGGGCTCGGCAGGGTAGGCGGCGGGATTGGATCGGGGGCGAGGGCCGCGGACGAGGTATTCACCCAGAGGCAACACCAGGACTGGAAGCAAAATTTCAGATGCTGCGGGCAAGGAAGATTTCTTTGACGGCGGCAGTGGACGCGCTCGGCAAGGGTCAACAGAAGGGCCGAGGAGGGTGGCTCGAGGAGGGTGTGGCGGGATGCGATGATCACTGCCGGGACAGGTCAGGAAGAGGCGGTATTTATATGAGTGCAACAGGTGGGAAAGGCAGAGAGGGGTTGAGGGGCACAGCGCTGGACGACTGGCGATGCATCGCAGCGGGCCCTCTCGCAACTGAGCACGAAACCTGATGGGGGCATTGGGGGGGGGGGCATTGGCGGGCTACGTCATTATGGGAAAAGAGACAATTCCCATGGCGCCCGTGCACCAGCGGTGTGGCTGTTTGCCGGAGCAGGACTTTGGATACTACTTGGAGCCCCGGACGGAACACGCTATTGGGCGGCCTTTCTCTCGAGCGCGCTTCTTGCGAAGGTACGTGTAGAGCAGTGCTTGGACCTGTCCCTCGTCTGGCGTGGCCGAGGCTCGTGCGTGCGCCTGCACGTATATGGCGGAGGCGTTCCGAAGCGTCCTCACGGACTGCAGTGCGCGCGTGTGGACGTGTTCAAACGTCTGGAAGCACGCCCAAGTCACTAGGAGCACCCTCGGTCGCCCGGGGGGGGAGGGGGCAGGACTGGGAGGGCGGAGGAAGCTACTCGGACCTGCATGCGGCCTGCGTTCCATGGCGACTTGAGACACCAGACGCCAGACGCCAGACATCAGACACCTACCTGGCCCTCCTCGCGCTGCCCATGGGCGTCTGAAACACGCCTCGGCCACGACTGGCTGCAAACAACACGTGCGGGCGGGCTGCAGAATGTGGGGGCCCAACAATGCCCTTTTTCCCTGGCGGCCCCTTCCGGTCCACGCTGTGCGACTCGGGGAACAGCCACGAGGGAGGGCTCGGCTTCCAGCATCCATCCGCGCTCCAAACCCTGCTCCTGCTCCTGCTCCTGCACGACACATCCCATCCCATCCCATCGCCCCGGCGTCGAGCTGCCGCCAGCGTGACAGACGCAGACAGACGACAGCTGCCGGTTCCTGGCGGGCGTGTGTCGGGCCAAGGGAGATATGACACTTCTTGAAGGGCAGGCTGGCACACGGGGGGCAGACGGCCGCCCGGCTTCGGCGACGCAGCAGCGCAGCGGGCCTCCGGTAGGTGGAGATTCTCGCGCTGCATTGCGCGTCTGGCCGGCGGCATATACAGGTAGATTGTGAGGTGTAGCAGAGCCGGTCTGGCGCCGACGCATAGAGGCCTGTATTTCCGGCCTGGGCTGGGGGAGTGGGAGTGGGAGTGGGCCCGACCAAACCCCGCCGCGTGGGGACGGGGGGCGTGCCGTGCAATCTTAGATGCCATGTAGCGTCGCCGACGAACGTGCGCTCCTTAATATAGCAGAGGGAGCGGCTAGCCGGCGCAGGCCGCCCCCTGGAGCATCATCTCGAGCAGAGGCACTGCTGCGCGCGCGGTGGCCGTGATGGCTCTGCTCTGCGCTGCGCTGCGCTGCGCTGCTCAGCCGTCCTGACTGCCCACCGCAGCAGCCCCGTCTGGCGCGCGTGCTCAGCGACAGGCGGTGCGTACGGAGGGAGCGCGCACCAGCGACGTGGAGCGACATGTCCAGATCTGCTGCGCATGACGATGCGCGAGGGTTGTGCGCAGCAGTGCAGTGCATCTCCCCCAAAGTCATCTCTGTGAGGCCAGACGGCCTGCCAATTACGGCTCTGTTTGTGCCCCCAAGCTGTCCAGCGACATGCCCGCCCCCGCCTCGCCGTGTCCCGGACGCATCCAGCAGCGCCTCTCCCTCGTCGGCGACGCACTGCGTCTAGTTTGCCCAGGTGCTGCCGTGTTTGCGCATATCTATGGGTGGCAAGCATCGCCGCCAACCGCACTCACCGTTGAGCAGTCCACCGGCGGCTTAGCTGCACCTGCCCGCCCCCCAGACCCAGATAATCGCCAGGGCTCGTCCAGCGCGCCATCACACCTGCACTCGCTGCTCCCAAGTGCTGCATCGCCCTCCGTCGCCGTCGCCCCCTCTCCCCCTCCCCCTCCCCCCTCCCCCCCCGCTGCATGTCAACAGTGAAAGCTTCGCGGCGCCATCCTGTCGTAAACGGTCTGCCGTCGGCCGTCGGCCGTCTGCCGTTGCGCGCTTTGGCTCTGATCTCCCGCAGCCGTCCACAGCAAGGCACACTCCCACGCACTGACCCCCCGGCTGCTTGGGCCATCTTCACCCCCGACCTTAGACTACAGCCGCGACCTCGACACTCGACTCAAGCGACCCATCACCCCTCTGTGGCGGCACCCGCAGCCTCCATCGCCAACGTCGACGACCACCGGTGGCTACCGCCGTCCCGTCGCCTTCGCAGCACGCTGCTCCCGCGCCGCTTTCGCCCACGCCTGCGTCGGATCGAGCCGACGGAAGCGTCACCGTCTCCCGCAAACCCTCGCCGACGCTGCGCCGTCACGCGGCAGCCCGAACTGAAACGCTGTCTCGCCGGCTGCTCCATCTCTTGGAGCTCCTCTCTCCTGCGACGCGCTGAGCCTAGCGCTCCGCCTTTGTCCCTGCCCTTCCTCGCCCATCCTCGCGCGGCCGCGAGCTGCACCCACCGCCAGCCACCATGGGTATCTGCATGAGCAGCAGCAACGACGATGTCGAGCAGAAGAAGCGCAGCCAGGCCATTGACCGCAAGCTCGAGGAGGACTCGCGCCGGTTACGGCGAGAATGCAAGATCCTCCTGCTGGGTAAGCAGCTGAGCTCTGCCGCTTTGCCCACGCACGCTAACCACACCCTCCAGGCTCCGGAGAGAGCGGCAAGTCGACCATCGTCAAGCAGATGAAGATTATCCACCAGAACGGCTACACGCAGGAGGAGCTCGCCATGTACCGTCTGACCATATACAAGAACGTCATCGACTGCGCAAAGGCCCTGATCGGCGCGATGCACCAGTTCGATGTCGAACCCGAAGAGCCCGGCAATGCCGACTACTGCCAGTATCTGCTCGAGTACACCGTCGACCCGGACCCGGAAAAGCCTCTCGACCTGCGGGTAGGGCAAGCCATCACATCCGTGTGGCACGATGCGTGCGTGCCCAAGGTGCTCGAACACTCGAGCGAATTCTATTTGATGGACTCGGCACCATAGTATGTGACAGGCACCCGGCCATGGCCCATCTTGCTGACCAATGCAGCTTCTTCGACGAGGTCATGCGAATATCAGACCCCAATTACATTCCGATCGAGTCCGACGTCCTGCGCGCGCGTACCAAAACGACCGGTATATACGAGACACGGTTCACCATGGGGCAATTAAGTATACAGTACGTGGCCTCGCTCTGGATGGATTCGTGGCTGTCTGGCTAACGTGAAACTGCAGCATGTTCGACGTGGGCGGCCAACGGAGCGAACGCAAGAAATGGATACACTGTTTCGAAAACGTCACCTCCATCATCTTTTGCGTAGCACTGAGCGAGTACGACCAGGTTCTGCTAGAAGAGAGCTCTCAGGTACGCAATCTAGCCCGGGGCTACCGAGTCCGCTGCTAACAAAGCCAACTAGAACCGGATGATGGAGAGCTTAGTGCTGTTCGACTCGGTAGTAAACAGCCGGTGGTTCATGAGGACGAGTATCATCCTGTTCCTGAACAAGGTGGATCTGTTCAAGGCGAAGCTAGCGCGTTCACCTCTCGGCAACTACTTTCCCGACTATTCCGGCGGCAACGACGTCAACCGCGCCGCCAAATACCTGCTGTGGAGATTTAACCAAGTGAACCGAGCGCATCTCAATCTCTACCCACAGTACGTCCATACCCACTCCCGGCGCAAACATGCTTCGCTAACTGGCGCAGTCTAACACAAGCGACCGACACGTCCAACATCCGACTTGTCTTTGCCGCCGTGAAAGAGACGATACTGCAGAATGCGCTGAAAGATTCAGGCATCCTGTGATGACCCCCCATTACTGCTCCTCCACCGATTAGGCTACACATCAACCGCTGTGCATATTCGCCTCCGATCCGCTACCACATACACGTAATACACCACGCTTCACGACCACTCGACTTCGGGTCGTGCTACATTTGATGCACTTTTGGGTCACGAATAAGGATTGGGATATATCATTGGCTCTTGTCATCTTGCAGAGCGCAGCATTGGAGTTTTTCGGCGTTTTATGTTCCACGGAGGCTTCCCGTTCAAAGCTTTGATTGCGCTCTTACTACCCCTCGGCGTCGGTTTTCTTCTCTCGAGCCCATACCAGATTTCCTTGTCTCCACATGTCATAACCCATTCCCCCCTTTTTGTTCCGGTCTGAAGAAAAAGTTATGGTTCTCCCGGGAAAGCCTCACTCTGGGCACCCGCGATGGCTTTTTGTGTATTCTGTCGCAGATGAAGTGCGAGTTGCTTTCTGGCCGTGAGCGGGGATTGTACGCTATAGTCTTTCCTTGACGATGATTTCTCCATTCTTCTCTAGCCTTGGTGGAAGCAGGCCGGTCTTCAGCACCCGAGTTTCGGCGTCACGACTACGCACGCAGAACGATACGTAGAGCACCAGCCACAGCCCCTCTCGCTGAAACGCGCGCCAGCGTCGAACACAACCAGTATTCAATGCAACTGGCACGAGGTCGTGCAAACTACCTGGCATCTGTCTGTTCTGTCGGAAACGGGCTCTGCATGAATGCGGGCATGCAGTGCCTTTGTGTAATGTTCTGGATCTAGAGAAGACGTCTTCTGGATCCCAATGTGAGCTGGCATTGACGGCAGCTATGCGCGTATGAGATAGAGATGATAGGGAGAATAGTGTTGCATTTTAAACGCTTTGTTCCACCATGCTCGAATGTTGAGAACCCGTCTATATCACGACGTGCTTACAAGGCACACATGGAGTAGGCTACGACAAGACGTAGATGGGCCGACAGCTAACCTCACGAAACTCTGGGGCTGCCGTCAAGCTCAAGAGACGAAACGTTGATTTCGCAATCGACTACGAAAGGGGCTAGCGGATGTGGACAGGGATGAGGCTGAGCCATATTGGAATCCGTCCGGAAAGTCGGCGAGTTTCTCACCTCAAAGGACAACGTTGCAAGTTTTGCGCACTCGAGTCGTTTGCGCAAATGAGCACACCGCTAGACTAAAGTAGGAAGAGGGGTCTAGTATTGGCGAGACATGTTGACAAATAATTCGATTTGAGTGCGGTTCCAACCCACCTTTCTTCATCAATACATGAATATCTATCGGTTTCCACTATTTGCAGCTCCTCTGCCGCATCGGCCATCTCACTAAGCGCTATGATATACTTTATTGAACACCTCATCACGTATGTACATGTTCGTCGCGACACAGCCAAGTCCAAGTCCCAAACCGCAATCCAGATAGATCGCCGTTTAGCGCAAGACGGGGCTTGAGAAGGGCGGACGTCATGCGCTTTCCCGAGTATTCGGCTCAGGCTTTCCCGGGATTTCCAGAAGGGAAACGATGCGGAGAATAGGGGAGCTTTGCTGCACGTTGGGGGGGAGGTAACACAGCGTGTGAGCTGTGGCGTTTTCCCTTTTTAATCTTTCTCTCTCTCTCGATGCGAGGGGAGTAAGCTCAGCCATGTGCGTCGGGGACCGAAGGGAGGGAGGTGCAGCGGACTTGGCGCGTGGAACGAGAAACGGCGTGCTAAGCGGGGGACTTGGTTGGAGAACGGCGAGTAGGAACGGCGAGGTTGAGCGAATTTGGAATTTTGAGGGGCTGCCGTGCTGCTGCCGTGCAGCAATCGGCGTTGTTGGTACAGTGGACGCCGGTTTATGTTGGACGCGGGCGCAGAGGGCGGAGGGGTAGGTTGGGACTGCGTCGGGGCTGTGGACTTGAACTGGGCTGGGCTGAACTGGGCTGGGCTGAACTGAGCTGGGCTGAACTGGACTGGACTGGACTGGACTTAGGGTTGGCGTGAGAGAGCTATGTGCAATTGGTTTTTGCCTGATGGGGGGGTTTGAGATAGGGCGGTTTCGGTGGTGTTGGTTCGCGGACCGAGAATAAGATAGAGAGAGAGAGAGTGTGTGTGTCTCAGACGTTGCCGGTGTACGACTGTTGGAGAGAGCGTAGGAATTTGAATATAGGAACAAACATCGCCGTTTATCTTCTTGAAAACCTACATGCTGACTACGCGTACGGCTGAGATGGGCACATTTGAGTTATATTCTACCTGATCGCGACACCATCACGCATTGTAGTTACACCCCCAGTATCTTTCCTTCTACCTTTTTGCAACCAAGCGCCTAACTTCCTTGTAACCCCCCGAACACATCCTCTGACTCGCATCTTTTAGGCCACGTGTGAACGGGTAGATAAAGCTTTCATGCACGCGGAAAGGGCTGAAACATGCAAGTGATGTTTCGAGGGGGGTGCTGGGGCCCGGTCTCAAAGGACAGGCACGGTGCCCGCTGCCCGCTGGTTTAGTAGTGCTGGGCACAGATGGGGGCTCGAGCGGGGTGGGGGGAGGGCCGAGACTTGGATACGAGCTATCAATCAGTATCGCAGAAACTTTATTTATGATTCCACCAATGTAGCAAGGCATGATGATTGTTGATCAAAAACTTTTGGCATTCTGTTGTGCTGGATTACGAATAAGCCTACCAGCGCCAATTCCAACCAATCCACACCCAGAGCATGGTTTTGTAGTTATATATATTGACCGAAGAGAAGAAGGAAAGACAATGGGAAAGTGTCGTGAATCGTAGACGCCGGGTCAATGGCGCTCGTCGTTCGTTCACCGGCTCAGTATCGTATATGTTCATCCTCGCACCGTCTCTCGCATGTCATGTCTCAATTTGGTCGTTCTCGTCACCCCGTGCGCACGATCCAGCCACATGACAGACCACCACCTCGGCCTTCGCCTTTCATGTCGCAAAGGGCGATTTAGTGCCTGTTGGAAAGGAATCCAGACTTGTCGCCAGTCATCTCTTTAGCAGGCGGCGGGGGAGCCGTATACTTTGTGTTAAGCGCCAGAAAAGCTGGAACCGCGCGGTCAAGGACAGGTGAAGCGGAAGGCTCGCTGGCTGGGGGCGAAGATGCCGAGCTGGCAATGCTATCGACGCTGGAGACTGAGGTGTGACGTGGATGGCTTGGGACGGCGACTGGCCGGTTGGAAAGAAACCCGTGAGTAGCGAACTCGGACTCGGGGGATGCGGAGAGGTTGACGCCATCAGGTGTCTTCTTGACGGGAGTGTTGAGAGAGAGGAAGGTGCGTGGGAACGGGATGTGGTAAGTGGAAGACATTGCGCCAGGGTGAAGGTGGTGATAAGGAGTTGGTGAGGAAGGAGTTGGTGAGGAAGGAGTTGGTGAGGAAGGAGTTGGTGAGGAAGGAGTTGGTGAGGAAGGAGTTTGGTAGGTTGTTGGGAGCAGAGGAAGGTGTTGAGGGTCTCTTTTATGTGCTTTTCAAAGCAAGATTTATAAACGAGTTCGAAGCGCTGTGCGTCCAGGCCAAGCTTCCAGTGGTCCCGTGGTACAAGAGGTTAAATGGGGAGTAGTGTGTATGTGAATGACGACGGGGTGGGAAGAAGCGAGTTGATTTGTCCAACGAAGACAGGCACTCAGGTTGGGTTTAAATGACTTTTGTGCGACCCAGATTCAGTGAAGCATAAGGTATCCAGTTGGCCAAAACGGGATGCGACCCAAGGCGGAGGCGCGGGATGTCGCAGCTGCTTTCTGCAAACGGCGATATAGCGTTTGGAGGGTCCGTGGGGAAGCTTCTGATAAGCCGTGTTTGATTGTCTTGGTGGCAGCTAGTGTATGAAGATGTGCGTCCAAGAAGTCCAAGAAGCTTGGAGGTGCGACGTGCTCTAGAAGACGGGCGACTGTTGGCTCGTCTGTCCTTGGCAGGTGGAGGTCACGGGGTCGGTGTTTTAACAGGCACTGTGTGCTGTATAACTTTTATGAGTCCCAGATAGGTTTCCAAATTTTGGGGCGGTTACGATCTGTTGTGTTTCAAGCGTTTTGAATCTCTTGGTTGTTGATCAATGCGCTTGGCGAGGTCCAATGCGGCAGTCTGACGCGGCGGAGTGGAGATGTATTGACACAAGAAAAGGATGTTAGGGCCTGGTAGTATAGGGGGCAGACACTGTATTATGCCTTGCCTTTGCTGTGCGAGGAAAGCTTCGGTCCGGGGGAGGCCAAAGGAGTCGGAGAAAAGGATGGGTGAAGAGAGGGGGTTCTGAGCGCCAACGTTCAACGCCAGAAAAGCAGCGCACCTAAAATATAGAATATTCCAATCACAAGCAAAAATCCGGTTCTTTCCCACCTAGCCCGCTTCAGGATTGTTTTCGCACTCACCTATGCAACGAGGTGGATGGGCGCTAAAATGCGCCCGTGTGGGTTAAAATCTCGTAAAGCAGCCACGTTGGGGCAGCCAGAATGCTCTTTGGCCGTGGGAGGTGTCTGACACTGCGTCTCGGGATCGTCGGGGCGACGGCCAGGCGCATAAGCCTTGCGTGCCAGTGTGTTGCTTTTGCACGACGCCATGCAGAAGCCTTGGGCGACTGTTGGCGGTGAGATTGCTTTCATGTGCGGGGGTAGGTCACGCTGCCCGCGGCCCCGTCTTTGCCTGAGCCGAGAATAGCCTTTTGCGCTGCGTGGCTTCGGGTGGCAGATCTTATAAACTACAGAGTGAGCTGAGGTAACGGTGTGTTGGGCATGAGAGGCAGGTTCATGTTGGTGGCGGTTATCCGCGAAGAACCCAGGTTGAACATCTATGTGCGTAGTCATCCATGCCACCACGACAGAAGGTGGGGAGGACGCATTCCCCCCAATACCGCAGAGAGTGGTCGCCAGCCCTCTCTCAGGCAAACGCTCGTTGATAGTGATAGATCTATCATTGGCCAACGACTCTATCATCAATCGCCCGTCTACAAGGCTTAATCCCTTCAAGAGATGCCTCCTTCATCATCTGTCTCGTCTCGACGCGTCTCCGACGAATTATCTGCGACAACCATGCTAGGGAGGCGCATCAAGCCTTCGGGCGGCATCCTACGGTCCTCGCCTTATCTTGACCTCAGCTTTACCCGTTGCCTTGAACTGTGACCAAACAGTCTCCACGCCTGATCAGCCACAGGGTCGCGAGTGTGTCAAAGCGATGAGTCCTTCGGTCCTGGCGTCGGCTCATGTCGTGGGGGTTAGCATTCTAGGCTTCCCACAGGCTGCATTGCTCCTGCTGGCTGGCCGATTGGCTACGCTCCGGCAACAACGAGATAAAGTTGCTAAGAGTTCTTACTTGAGCTTCCTCAAAACGGTGCCTCCCTGGCATGTCGCGTTGGTGGAAGTGGAGGTACCAACGAGTACAAGGTCTCGGGGCTTTCCTATGCTGTTTCCTCAGTTGTCCTACTAGCGGTATGGAGTGATACCGACGGATGCAAGACGAAGTGGTCAATCGCGTCCGCCTCTCTAGAGTTACTTGGATCGCTATGCATCGTGACATTGTCTTAAGTGGTTTCTTACTATTGCTTGAGTCGCTCGATAAGCGCGAGTTGTTCTATTCCGACCGAGATCGTAGACTTCCCCCGGAGGAAACCATCGGATGGTTCGGGTAACGATTTTTTGGTATCTCAATGGCTCGTTCCGAAAGGGCTACCAAAATATCCTCAAACCAGCAGATCTGTAGAGCACTGATGCAGATCTTGCATCTAAGAGAAGAGAAGCCGCCTTCCAAGGTGCTTGGTCGAAGAAGGACACGACGAGCAGTGCACCATAGCACGAACCATACTCAAGATACTTTGGCTTGATTTGCTCTCCCCGGTCCTTACCAGGTGCGCAATTGTCCTCACACCCATCGACCTGGTAGAGAAACGACAATTGGCCTTATTTTTGGACTACTTCAGACAGGTACAACCTTGAGTCAGCCACATCTCATTACGCGATAGTCAGATATGTGGAGGACGGTGATAGTTCAGGATCCGAAAACATTGATTATGGACTTATCGCCGCCTTCGCACTCAACTACGCCTTTCTGGCCATGCCTCTAGTTGGTGCGCCCAAAATGTGACCCAGCTTTTTACCTATGTTCGAAGCTGCACGATATCACTGATATATGAGAAGACGTTGAAAACCACTTCGAAGAACGTCGACTTGGGTGGGGCAACAGTACTGATGTAAGAGCGTGCAGTATTTGCTGAATCGGCAATAATTTCAGTAGGATCGTTGATGTTGAGAAGCTGCTCAACGGATGCCGGCACATGCATGAGATCTCCGCTGCTGTCATCAGCACTGGCGTTGCGTTGTGTATTCTTTACACGCATTTGGGTATAATTCAAGCAATTTTCCTCCCAAGTCTCATGCTTACCATTCCGCAAGCGCTGCTTTCGTGGCTCCGTTGCTGATCATTCTAGCAACCACTGCTTTAAGCATATGGTAAGACCCTAAACTACCAATAGTAAATGCACGTTAATCATAATCTGCGTTTGGGCAGGATTGGGGAGCAAATGAGAGCCCATCAGTTGATTTGGGCTGCTGCCACGCAGACAGGATGATCTCTCTGACGCCGTGTTTTGTATGCTAACAAAGCTTCGAGACCTCAAAGTCGCCACCCATAAGCATATCCGAAAAATTCTCTTATGGAACATGCGGATCTCCAACCTCATATTCCAGCTAATGATGTTCACTACCTACGTTGCCTTCGCCATCATCATGCTGCGGAAGCAGAACAGAACCGAGCTCGACTTTAATAAGCTTTATGGCTCGCTGTCAGCCTTGAAGCTAGTGACTACCCCGCTAATGGTGGTCATTCACTATAGTCTGGCATCGCTTGAAAGGATCGAGAAGTTCCTTGATGTTGGGTCCATTGAGCACACATGAGTTACCTAACACTACTCCATCAACAGTATCAGAGGGTTTAGAGCTTCTTCCAATCGAACGTGACCGCTCTCGGGTCCCAGTCACCTCGATGAACAACGCAACTTTCGCAGTAGACGAGCAGCCCCTGTTGTTCGACATCATGACAGATTTCCAGTCGGGCTGTTTCACAATGATAATTGGAAAAGTTGGATCCGGGAAATCGGTCTTTCTACGCTCTGTAGCAGGTGAGACTAAATCTTTTTATCGTTATCACTATAATCAACAACATGCTCTGCTGCATCTATCTAGCGTCAGTCAAAGTTTCCATCGCCCCGATGCTCATGCTGATTGAAGTGATAGGCATTTCACGTTGTGTTTCTTGCCGAAGTTGAGTCTAAATCTGCATGCCAGTCAACTGACCTCTCTAATGCGGTATGTCTTCTTCTCAAAACAATGCATGTGCACATATTCCGTGCTATGCCTCTCCATTTGCATAATTTCGCATACTAATGACAGCTCAGAGTCAAATTTCCGTCGATCCTTACCACAGACATCGGCTCCATCACCGATCGGTTCTCGCAGGACATAGTCCTGGTAGATACTCAATTACAGAGCGCGTGGATAAACGTGACTGCAGGTACTTTATATCCTCTTCCACGCCTTCTTCGAAAGCTAACGGCGGTAGAACTTCTCATCATAAATCTCGACAATAGCTATCATTATAGTAGCGACGCCTCCTTTTGCTGGAAAGATTCCCTTGCTTGCAGGCATTGGTCATTCGATCTAGCGAGTCTATCTCCAAACTTCAAGGCAGGTGCGCTTGATGGACCTTGAGGCGAAAGCGCCCCCTTGTACGCATTTCCTTGAAAGCCTGGCAGGCATAGTCACTATTGGGGCGTTTGGATGGGCTTCAGAATGCCACAAGAAGAACAGCGCGTATCTCGACCAGTCCCAGGTCCCGTTCTACTTGCTCTTTGTAATCCCTAATTGGCTCAATCTAGTCCTCGAGCTTATGGCTGCGGGCTTGGTCACTGTGATCTGTGGCTTGGCTGGGGGCCTCCGCTCGAAAGTAGATGGCGCTTGTGTCGGCTGTGGGTAGTTCCGTCTCACAATACCTACTAATGCATACTAATGAAGCGCAGATGGACTTGGGCTTGAATTTTCGAATCATGATTCTATCGTGGGCTGATTTGGAGACTCCACTTAGTGCTCTTACTCGCATACGGCGGTTTGCCGCTACTCCCACGGAGAGTCAGGACATCGCGCAAGCTGATTGCCTATGCATGGCTCCTTAGCATTTCGTAAATTTTCAGCAGACTATACTTGAAGCGGGAAAACCGGTGCTCAAGTGTGTCAACCTCAGCACCAAAGCCGGCGGGTAGCGGCAAATCGAGTCTCGTGGCTACACTATTCGGCCTTCTCCACCAGCAAGGAGGCGATATTCTGATTGATGTTATCCGCACTACGGATGTCTCATTGCTCGTTCTCAGGCTCAAGATCATCGCTCTATCGCAAGAGTTTTTTTTTTTTTTCCTGAGAGGTACGGTACGCCACAATTTTGCGCCGTGGAACGTAGAGGAAGGACGTCGTCCAGTCTCTGATGCTCAAATGAAAGATGCACTGCAATAAGTACAGCTCTAGGATAAGCTAACCGCTGCAGTCTGCGCTCGACATGAGCCTAGACAATGTGGAGAGTGTGCTCTCCCAAGGCGAAAGATCGCTCTTCTGCCTCGCACGAGCCATCCTTATGGATGTAAGATCACCGTCCTCGACAAAGCTACTAGCAGGTGCAGCCTCTCATTGCTCCCTAAGATGCTTCTAGATCTAACGAGTGGATACAGCGTTGATGCCCAACCTGATGCCCTCATGCAGCATACACTACGCACGACCTTCGCTAACCGTACCGTAATCGCCATCGCTCACCGGCCGACAGCATTCTTGATTTCGACAGCGTGGTCGTTATAGATGCAGGCGGTATTGCTGAAGTTGAGGAGCCCGCACAACTTCTAGAAATGCAGAGCAGTCAGTTTAAAGGGTTGGTGGAAGGCCAGGAAATGAAGTAATGGGAGGAGAGATTTGGTTGGATGGGCGCGAAGCAGGTGGTTTGAGTGGGAGATGTGGTGTGGGTGGTTCGTGATAGTAGTACTTGGAAATGAAGATAAGAGCGCAGGAGCGATAGGTGCGCGGATGAGTGGCGTAGTTGCAGAAAAGCGGTGTGGGTGTACAGCATGCAGGTCTGATGGTGGTGTGTGGAGCGGCTCGGCTCGGCCATCCAGTGTCTCGCATTCGGTGAGCGAGCCTAGACAGGACCCATCTCGTATCGATCTAGACACCGAGCATTCCATGCGTAGAGGAGCCGAAGGGATCAAATAAGCGTCTTTGCGCATCTAGTAGCTAGTGTTTTGATTGGCGTGGTGTCTTCAGATATTGGCGAGAGTTGGGAGAGAAAGAGATGCAACATCTGCTTGCAAAATTCCCCGACGACCTCCCCGATAATCATTCTTCCAGTTTGTCCCTACAATATGCTAGTAAGTGCAGTGTCCGTGTTGCCCTGAATTTCCCTGCGAAGGTGCACACACATAGCGTGGACCGAGATTTCATTCCATCTTTCCGGTGAACGTCCTGCCGCTGCTGCCGTTAAACATTTTCTCTCACGATACGCTCCGAATTCATCTCCATGGAATTGTCTTTGAAGTGGAATCATGGTGACGTTTAATGCGCGCTTCATAACCATCTCTTCGGCCTCGGATGTCAGACCAAGCGTTCACAGTTTGTGATGCAACAGAAGCGGCAATACCATGATATCAATGTTGTTTGCCGCATGAATGGATATGTGTCGTTAGAGCCATCTCGTTGCTGCTGGAAGGAGAGACGTTGGGAGCCTGAACATGACAAAAACGCTTCTTAACCACTGTTCCTCTTTGCGTTGATTGCGTCTGCGACATGGAACATCTGAAGTGTTTGAGGGCTTTGCTTCCTTCTCCCTTCGCTCTTGTCTCTCGACTCCTTTCATGCATATTAATTCTCATCTATTGGTCTTACATACTATCGCACATAGTTCGGATAGCGAATGTCTCTCGTATCGCGTGCCGAGAAGTGAATACGATACTAACCCAATCAGCATTGTAACACAGGATTCGTCACACGACGTAAGGCTGCTTCAAGGTAAGAACACGGACGATCATACTCGGTGTCTCAAATCTAGCGCCTTTGAGTGCGTCTCGGAAGCGCGACTCTCGGATTCCCGACTGGAAATGCCTGATCTCTGTTTCGGGCCCGAATGCGTGGCGCTTTTGAGAGTGCGGGGTGCAGCATACGGAGTTCCGAGAAGGAAACATAACTTTCAGCCTTTCGTCTGAATCATCCCCCAGCTCCTGCTGTTCTGGGCAGTAACATCTCCGAGCCTTCGTCTATCGCTTAACCTTTCCTTCGCTCCGCTTCCTTCATCCGGCTGCTCCGCAATCCGCTCTGACATGGACACACTACCACTGGAGATCCTGTCTATGATTATCGAGCAGCTCTGGAACGATCCGCCCAATTCTCCAAGTCGAGGACCCCGACTTAGCCACCCGAAAGCCAAGTCAAAGGACCAGCTGCTCATGAATCTCAGATCCATTCGTCTGGTCTGTAAAGCATTTTGTCACGCTGCTTGCAGCATTTTCGGCGAAACGTATTTCCAGGTCAGGTGGGTGTCACTATCGCAAGACAGCCTGACGAACCTCCATGCTCTTTCCCGGCTATCGCAATATGCCCGCCATGTTCATACCCTTCGAATCGACGCACACAACTTCGATCGCTGCTTGGACGAAAGCGGAGAGAATATTGTCATACTGGCCAAGGCATTGAGGAACCTTGAGTCAACACTCAGGTCTATACTCCTCTCACTCAAGTGCTCGCGGCCATCAGAGGATTGCTTGCACGAGATCAAAGTGGCAGATGCTGTTCGCAATGCGCTTTTACATTCTCACGTACAACCAGCAAGGCTTCGTGTCTATACCAACAGACCAAAGGTCTTCTGTATCTCAACCTCGCAAATATATTTGGCACACGCAGTAAATTTACAGCATTTGACTTGCCTCAAGCTAGACTTCATCAATGAAACAACCGTAGACCCCGAAATCCACCAAGCTCTGTCCAGACGAACGATCGCTCGCTTCATTGGTGCCATACCCCAGCTTCAGCATCTATCTATATATTTTGCGAGGGATATATGGTATCGAGCGCCCTTGAAGTCACTATTGGGCGACAATATCATCGACCGCCTAAAGACAATCCGACTATGCGGCTTCAATAGCCGGGAGAAAGAGATGACTAGATTCATGATGCGGCACAAAGACACGCTTCAATCTCTCGAGATCGTCGACTTCAAACTTCGAAATGGCTCTTGGAGGAACGTGTTTCGAAACATGAGCAAGCATACCAACATTGGGACATTACAAATCCGCCGGATATGGGACCGAGACGAAGTCTTTCTTCTCTCAGATACGATTCACCAAGTCTTTAGCCGCGTCGAATTCGAGGCGGCAAATTGGGACAACATCGCTTCTTCGCGAGATGATACCAATCTCGATCCAGAGCCCGTGGAACTCGGTGAAACAGGCACATATATAGCCTTTCCAGAAGACCTGCTTTACGATGATGACGATGTCGAGGATGACGATATGGTCAATCCACTGCCATACTTTGCGCATGAGCTGTTACATCCGGGACATAATGGGGGTTTTGGACCGTATAGCGGTTCAGAAGATGATGCGTCAGGGTCTCCGACGACTTCAATAAGCTCGCTTGAGACGGAGAGTGGCTTGGGTCATGGTGTTGAGGTTTGACGATGAAGCTCAGGCTGTCATGTACCGGTTTAGGCTGGCATGACTGGTTTATTTCAGAAGACCCCTATATAGAAGAATCCATTGGAATGTCGCGACCTAGAGCTGATTGAATGACATCTCTATTCTCTCGTTTGCTTTGTTTCTGCTGTCGTCAGTAGTGCTCTGGTGGTGTTGATGGATGATATAGGTGATCCATTCTTCGTCCTTTACCTCTACCACCTGTGAGCTCCCTTAATGTATTTCACCTACAACCGACCATAAACCCATAAACAACTTTTCTCTCTCTCTCATACATACTTACCTCCAGTAATGCGACTCCAACACCTTCAGCGTCCTTTCCTCCCCCAGTATTTAGCGCCTTGGCTCTCGCTTCTCTCAACCTTCGCCAGACGTCAACCCATCTTCTTTCCATCACACATTATTCTCAACAACAAGAACAACCGCCATTTCTTCTGGTTCGATACTGCTGTTTACTTGGTCGGACTCTGGGTATCTTCCGACATGATGCAATGAATCGTTGGCTCTTTGCTGGGCTTGTCGCGCGTCGAACGTGGTCGTGGGCAGGCATTACCAACGCTCAGCGATTGGCTTCAGGTTGCTGAAGCCGATGATAAGTTAAACAATCAACAAGAGCTTATACTCCCCATCACTTCCATGACCGGATTGTTGGGCTTCATACCGTCACTGTACTGTCAAGAGCATGGGAAATGAGGAGCAGCACAGATTCGCCGATAGTTAAATGTAGGCTGCAAGAAGATGGGCCGGATGCCAAGCGGTGATAACAGTCCAAGTTCTTTTGCACCGGCTCTTCCTTCCGAAACAGAACCTGGAACAAAGTTTATTCCTGAGGGAGACGAAGGGCAGGTGTTACTTGCGATCACTGACCATATACTAAACAACGGTAAAACTATTCCTACAGCATGATGGGCGTTTCTTCAATGGGTGGTATTGTTGGTGCGAAAGGAACCCCATCTCAGCGCCGTGTCTCTCGCCCTGGAGCATGGGACTTAGACAATCTACGCCTCCTCATTTCAGTGGCCGCTTTGCCGACTACATTCACCGTTGGTAGGAAATTGCGGCCGCTCATTTGTCTCTACGTCAAGCGGCGGGTTGGGACGCGCTGCCGTCGTAATGGCGTCCGCGTCTACACGAACAGTTTCACCTCCTGTGGAGCAAAGCGTTCCCAGCCTGTATATCAATGCTTTGGTTTTCATCATCTGAGATAAAAATCTCTCGGATTTGGCTTCTGGGATGTCCTATAGAGAGCAAGCGCGGTTTGAGGGTATCGCACATCGACGACCCCGCCAAGTCCCACCATTTCTCTGGCAACGGCAGCCTGGTGAAGGACTCGTGACTACAATGGAGTCATACACCCCAAGCGGTGAACGGTGAACGACCGGCGACGCATTTTTCCGGCCGATTGGCCGAGAAAACTTTGCTTATAAGCTCTCTCGACACGATTTTAAGACTTCACACACACACTCGCTTTGTGACCTTGCCCGCAAGGTCACTCTAAACTCCCTCAACATGACGCCCGCCAGCTCCAACGAGATGGCCGTTTTCAACTCCGGTCAGTGGCTCACCTTCAGCCTAGGCTGAGACTCATTTACGCAAAACTTGCTAACAGTCTATACAGGTGCCAACAAGGCAGTCTCCGGCTACGACAACTCTAAGATGGTACGTATACCGGCTTTGCAGCCAATCCCTTTGCTCGCTATGGTAGCTGCTCCTACCATGGCACCTGCCCTGCCGCCTGCCTTGTGTTTTGCTTCAATTTTACCACTGCTTCATGACTTACATCAGCAATTCCAGGCCGAGGAGAAGTCGGCTGGTAGCACATTCCCGATTGAGCTGCTCCACGAAATTGGCGAGAATATGGGCCTCGAGGTTGGGAAGCTTCGGCTTTTGTGCCGCGACCTAGACGATTATTTCACACCAGTGCTTGCGAAGAAAGTTTCGGACAACAAGAAAGTGTACGCCACCGCCGCTTCCATGTCAAGTTGGCTCGCCCTTGCTTCAACGAAATGGGCCCATCTGATCACGCACATCACCGTGGTCGGCGAAACATTCCGTGAGCATGAATACGGTTACGAGTGGGCCTGGGAGCTCGCGCAAGACAAGGGAATGCACCTATGCGACGAGTCCGACAACCACTTCATCAGCAAGATCAACATTTCTCACCGCGAATTGGCTATCTATGCACAGCGGTACGTCACCTCTGGCACCTACCGTGACTGTCTGGGGCATATCCTGTGCGGTCTCCCGAGCCTCAAAAAGGTCACTATCCAGTCCGAACTGGCGCCCGGTGAACACATTCCAGGCTGGGAGGGTGTCCACATGCTTCCACACATTTCTGGAATCCACAAGCTCGACCTCAAGCACGTCTTCTACGGTACGTGGCAATACGACACAAAGCACAAGACGGTGACCCTTTATGTGGATGAGTATGGTGAGGAGGTTCAAAGCGTTCAGGATCCTGGACCCCAAGCTGGGTTCCATGACGACGTCGCCGCCGCTCTCGAGGTGAGGAAGGCCTTGGTGGGATTCAGGGGAGAAGTGGACGTCGTGACTGTCGTAGACTAGACAACACTCGACACTGCTCGGTGGAATGATGATGGCCAACGTTATGGGATGAAGGCTCGATTCACGGCTCGTTGCATCGATTTTGCGGGGCACTATTTGCTATGAGAGACGGCTATTGACGGAGAGAGCCTCGGAGTTGGTGGTTTCTGGGCGGTCAGGCTCTCATAAAACACAATCGTAGTGTGTAGTGCGCACTTGATGCATCCACGAATGAAAAGATGCATCAAATATTCCGTCTCTGTTCGTTATGTGGTGACGATTCGTTAAATGGTCTTTGCAGATTAAGGCGCGCGTGGTGTTTTCGCGTCCTACGGCGCGGAAGTGTCACGAATGTGGATGCCTCGCACATAGGAAGGCGCGCGACATGAGAACGCGTCGGGCGACGCGAAAGTTTATGATCCTTCAGTATATTTCATATACTGAGTGACCTCTGGATAGGTTCTACAGATAAAGGCGCGTTATAGGAACCCGACAGGCGACGTAGTGTCCCGGGTGTCCAGTGTGCATAGCTCATGTGGCCCCCGGATGAGGTTTACAGAGAGGACCACCTTTGAATGGGCCGACTCTCAAATTATCCAGCTCACCTTTAGGCCTCTAGTAGAGAGTAACAAGGTTTACAGAGGTTGAGCCGGCACCCAGAACGTCGAAGGTCGCCATCATGCCTCTATTGCGTAGAGCATCGGAATGACCTTTGGATGCGTTTTGCAAAGGATGACCTCTGAACAAGCCAGCGTCCCAGCATGTCGAGGCCGTCTTCAGATCTGTTCTGTAGTGTGTATAGCCTTCTGAAGGCTACCTGGATGACTTTGACGTAGCTCGCTCCCACGGTGACTCGTACGCAGGATATTAAAGTCATCGCCTGACCTCTGCTTTATGAACTGTGCTACAGGCTTTCTGGATGCCTTTTGCACGAGCGGGCTAGCTGAGTGCACGCGCACGCACAACGGAAGAGTGCTTGATAACTTGCTATGGTCTGGAGGGCTGATGGAACAGGGGGGCATACTGCTAACGAGCATTCAAGGGGTCTGGACAAGATATCGCGGGGGATTCAAGCGAGACAGACAGACAGACAGACAGACAGACAGACAGACAGACAGACAGACAGACAGACAGACAGACAGACAGACAGACA
>JASJFT010000077.1:172251-192835 GCA_030770425.1 Darksidea phi
CAGACAGACAGACAGACAGACAGACAGACAGACAGACAGACAGACAGACAGACAGACAGACAGACAGACAGACAGACAGACAAGACATTGAGCTTTGCGTCCAAACGCATGTATGTGTGAGGGAGCAAAATAGTCCGCCTAGTAGTGTACTGTTAGGAGATTTACAGCGGGCATGTCACTACCGAAGAGAGGGTTCGGATGTAGAATATATCAACACAGTCCCAAGATAGAAAAAAACACGAAAGAAGAGGATTGGGATGACTTGCTTGTCGGAAACTAGCGTGTGAGAGTGTCCGTCTCAGATGGACCACCTTACAAAGACACGAGACGACGTGGGCATGCTAGATTCTTTCTGATATACACCACACCAAGAAACTATAGGAATTTCGAGGGGATATGAGATTCATCAAAGGGATAGGTTATGTGTCAAGACATCTCGCCTTGGAACATTTTGTATAGTTAGAAGCTAGTGGTGTATTTGCATCACCGTCGAGACCGGGAAAAGTACAACCAGAGTGTAACATACGCTTTCAATTGATAGTCAGGTCGGCCATGGATGCAGCTCCCTCACACATCCTCTGCACTTAAGCCGGCTGCCATAAAAGTTATTCGATTCAAAAACCAGCAACCTCCTCATCTCCCCTTCTCCTCATCGATCTGGCGCCTAAGATCATCAAGCACCCCCTTCCTCCTCTCTAGATGCCCCTGCAACCCCTCAACCTGCTCCTTGACCGTCTCGATCTCATCCCGTATCCCTCCAAGTCCTTTGACAGCCCCACCATCCCCACTATCCATCTCCCTAAGCACCCCTCTCTTGTAATCTAAGAGCATCTCCAACTCGCGCTTGACTAGCGCAGGCTTACTATCGCCCCGCCTCCCGTGCCTTCTCCCTTCTGCATCCTTCTCCACGCGCTCCATCTTCTCCTCAAGCTCTTTGAGTTGCTTCTTGAGCCGGACTTCCTCCCAGTCTTCTGTCGTGCGGTTTCCGTGGTCGGTGCCCTTTGCGCGTGCGCCGTAGTTATTTGCGCGGTCGCCTACGCCGAGGCGCGTGAGGTATGCGTCGCCGAATTTGGCTTTCTTGCCTGCGGTTGTGGTTTCATCGCTTCGGTCGGCCCAGCGGTTGCCTGTGCGCTCAACGTCATAGTCAATATGTGCCTTCTCGAAACTCGCTCGTAGGCTTGGAGGTACGCTTCGAGGAACCCTAAACCCCTCGCTCCGCTGGTTTAGTATGTGTAGGAAGGCCAAACATGCGTCTTTGCCCACGTTCTCTCGCGCTTTCGGGTTGACTAAGTTCCATGCGAACCGGATATCGCTGTCCGGCACGTTATCCAGGCTGTCAAACAGCCCTTGAAAGTCTTGAAATGACACATTTCCATGTCCATCGCGGTTCGCCGTGTATATCTCCTCGTACTTTGCCTTATCGTTCGGGCTCATATACCAATCAAACCCATCCCTCAACCCCGGCGCATCATCATCGTCATCGACTTGTTCGAAAGCCGGTAGCGAGCCAGACATGGCGCGGTTGGCTTGTACAAGATGTGCTTTCGACTCGGGGACGAGCCAGTCCGGTAGCGTTTGCGGGACATCCACTGACTCTCCGTTGATCAAATCGAAGATGATCCTCATAGCCACACAGAATTCTTCAAAGTCTAGCTTGCCGTCTCCATCCACATCTGCCAAGTCCCATACCCTCTCGAGCTGATCATCGCGGAGGTGGCTGTTTTTGAGGACGGGGGCTGCCTGTGCGCCATCGAGGTGGGTGCCGCCGTGGGAAAGGGTGGAGAAGATCTCCCAGTATTTCTCAATCTCGTCTTGTTCGATGCGGCGGGGTGCCATTGTGCAGGGGTTGTATAGGCGGAAGGGGTGGGGGTACGAGAACGCGGTTGTCGTAAAGGGAAGGATGTAGATTGAGATTTGGGGATGGCGGGAGCTTCTGGGCCGCGGCTTCCCTGAGCTCAAAGTATAGCCGGGGTTCACCCGGCAGTTTCGCGTCAAGTACGCCTTCACTTATTACCACATCCACAGGCGAGGGAACCGTCGAACAGTAGTTGTAGAGCATTCCATTAAGTTATATGTAGTCCGCACCACCCTATTATCATTACTCTGAAAAGTTGGCCCTCACAGAAAGGAGCGACACCGTCCATGCCAGAGACCCCAGTCCAAACTTTCAAACCTCATTTTACTATGATACGCCTTCCCAGTCCAAATGCAAAGAAGGAATGACGATTGGCCGTCATAAAATCGACCGTACATATTTTGAAACATTGCAGGAGAGATCCGCTGCGGAGATGTAACGACAAGGAAATAAAAACACCGCTAATGCAACGCCGAAATGCAGACAGCTATTTAAACCATGTTGGCGAGCTCGTGGTCGACTTGCTGGTTCAGGAATATTCGCCTCTCGCCGGTAAGCTGGGTTTGAAGGCGCTGCTCTGCGAGCGCAACAAGCTGTTTCTTGGTGACGCGGTCGAGATCAGCTTCCATTAGACACTGTTGAACGACCTCGATGATGTCTGAGTCGGAGGGCCCGTTCATCATGTTCTGGAAGTTTACCGTGCTGCCCGGCCGAGACTGGGCAAAGCCACCAAGAGGACTGCGCCCGCGAATCGGCGGAGTGGAGGTCATGAGGTTATCGGAGCTCTGGAATCCACCCATCGAGGGTCTGTTGCCATATGGCGAAGCGCTGTAATGGTCGCTCATTCCGCCCATAGACATCAGCCGGCTGTGGCCATCCTGGGGGTTATCCTGGTAGCGCGAGAAGTTGGAATATGATGACTGGCGCGGTTGCATGCCTTGGTATGGTCCTGGTGACTGAGGGGGCATGTGCGAGATGTTATGCATGTTGGACATAATGGTCGCTGGCTTGACTGACGAGTAGACGGACTGCATGTCGTTCATTTCGTAACCGTCGTCCTCGTACGCACTCTGTCCACCCTTTTCAGAGTTCCCAGCTAGACCCCGGCGACCAGGAAGGCCATTAGCAAGGGCGTAGTCATCCCACCGCTGAAGCGGGATACTTTTTGGATTAAAACCCTCATCGTCTGTCGTCACGATTTGCTTTACGCCCTTCTCGCCAATAACGACGCGAGTGTTACCCCACGAGAAGTCGTCCTGTTTCCAAAAGGAGTAGATGGGAAGAACAAATGAGTAGATAGGGAAGGCGAGGATATAGATGATCATCCATCCTACATGCTGCCATTGTCGCTTGATGATGAAGATAATGGCTTGGAGGCCATACACCGCGGCAAGCATGATGATGGAGAACATAGGGAATTGGCCGGTTTTTGTGACAAGACGGTAGACGAGGTATCCAAGGTAGACGCAGACCGACGGAAGCACAATGGTTCCAAAAAGATCAATGAAGACGACGAAGCGCATGCTGAAGCAGCAGAAGCCGCACATGTCTTTCAGTAAGACAAGCTCAGCCAAGTTGTGGATGGTAGAATTGATCCAGCGACGTCTCTGGGAGAGCAAAATACTCCACGTCTCGGGGGCTGCCGTGAGCGCATACGCATCAGGAATGAACTTGTATGACATGTTCGGGAAGTGCTTCGTCATGAGGGTAGTAAGGTAACGATCTTCACCGAGAGACAAGAGATTCTTCTTGTGCAGGGTATCAACGTTACAATCGGCGTAGTCCTTGATGACCTTGTCGGAGATGATCAATGGCTTACCCTTGTCGGCAGTGCGCAGGCGATACATGCAGAAACTGAACATGTTAGCTAGTTGCAGAACAGAGATATGAGCTAGACTTACCATCCGGGCAAGCAAGTAACGCTGCCGAACAAACTCTCGAAGGCTTTGGCGAGGTGATGGGAAATGTAGTATTCGTAGACTTGGATCATAGTCCACCAGGACCGCTCTTCATTTTCCAGGCTGGTCTCACCACAGATACCGGCAATTTTAGAGTCATTGGCGCAACTTGCGACTAGACGATTGAGAGAATCGGGCCTGACCATAGTATCGGCGTCGACCATGAGAAGATATTCGTACAGCTCTGGATCCACACCTATGATGTTGTTGATCTGGTGGAACATCTCCAACTCCAGGGGATTCATAGCGGATCGGTGGTGTACTCGGTTGAGGAAGCTCATAAGCAGAATCTGTGAATCACGCTTGCCACGGTTGCCGGGTTTGGCCTTGGTCTGCTCCGACTCTTTGCCCATTTTAACTACAACAATATAAGGGACCACGTTGCCTTCGAACTCATAGAGGCCAGAGTAGACTTTTCCATAGTTGAGCTGTTCACTGCCTTGACCAACCGATTTGAAGGGGAGTGCAGGAGGGTCGACTTTGGGATCCACGCCGAGGATGTCCAACACAATCTTAGGGGTGGGTCGATCGTTACCACCACCAACAATCATGCCATCACAGATGACGCAGATGAGCTTTCTCTTGTTATCGTAGGCCAGAGCCGTCAGGGAGTCCAAGCCTTTTCGTATATGATCTTCGCCTTCAGTGTAGGCAGGAACTTGACAAATGACGAATTTGTCCTGGTTTGCTGGACGTCGCTTGGATCCTAGCTGCAGAGCAGCCAAAAACTTGATCACAATGACAGTGCAGAGAATGATGGTGACGGCGAGGAGAATGTAGTCGTTAACTCGGCAGCGAGCGGAATTCCGGAAGTCCGTTTTGCCAATGAAGAAGGTGTTGTCGAGACACCGAAGATTTGCAGTTCGGGCGCTATCATTCAAGCGGTTGAATCTGTCTTGAAGATCACTACCAGCGTAGTTCGTAACCATTTCATCAACCTTGGGGTCCAAAAACATGTACTGTTTTTCCTTGTTGAAGAATTTTTGCGAATGAAAGTAGTCGGTCAAGTCGTAGACTCGATTACCCAGACGGAACCAGGGACGATTTTGGTTTTCACCTTCTTCTTTGATCCTATCGACATCCCAAACCAAGTCGCCCTTTCTGAATTCTTTCATCTTCGGCAAGAACTTATTCGCATACCAGTCGTTCTGCGACAAAGCCTTACTGTCTCTAGTGAGATTGCCCGAGTTGTGTACAGCTAATTCCTGATCGAGAGTATTGTTTGGTTGGAGCTTAACAAGATAGCTGGTGACCAGACCAGGGCAAGAGATCCAGAGCGGAGGCCTGATGTAAGGATCCATGTCTGCGCCGGCCAAGGGAAGCATTCTGTCCTCTGTGGTAGCGATGCTAGTATCACTATGATCTCTCTGCCAGAAACTCGAAAGATCATAGACGAAGCCATGGTGACTGACGTAGTAGTCATCCTTGCCCTGGTGGTGTGACACTTCGTCACGGCTCCATACCTTGTCTTTGGACGGACACAGCAATTTACCGAATTGGATGATGTAGAAAACAATTGTAGCGTTCAAAAGAAAGATGAGGAACACCAGAACGAGTTTCTCACGCCAAGCCATGCGGACATCAGGCCGCTTCATGCGACCAACCCATTTGAGGAGAGGTGAAGGGATCCAGAAAGTCATGGCCCAAACAAATGCGGCCCACACTCGTCTTGTCGTGGATATAGGAGCCTCGGTGACTACCATGTTGCCACCAGACTCAGCATCGTAGTAAGTAACGCCCTTATCTTCGTCGCCTTTCGAGCCGAGACCGTAATCGCCCGGGCGGTGCTGAGTTGTTGGAGCAGTGGTTGGGGCAATGGATCGGGCGACAGCGCCCCGAGCGCCCATCGTTGCTGAGCTTTGCTGACGCTGTAAGAGGTGGGTATGGCTGGTTTGAGGGGTCATCTCGGGCAAGGGCGGGAAGAAGCCGCTGCCTGCGGCAGGACTGGCGGCAGAATAGCCACTCTCAAGACCACCGGCCCCTACCATACTTCCGAGCATGTTGGCGCCACTCATCTCTTGAGCCTTAAGGTCGAGCTGAGACTCTGCTTCCCACCACGTGCCCTCCCGGACCCAAACCCGCTGGTGTCCGACGACGACCTCGCCGTTGCTCCAGCCGCGCTCGATAATCCAGCTTTGGATGCCGTCTTGGCCATCCATACAGCCTAAGACATGGTAACGTTCGAAAAACTCATGGTGATCGAAATCAGCAGTGAAGTCTAGCGATCGGTTGCGGCGGTTCGCCCATTCCGGTAGTCGCCAGTCGCGCAGTTGGCGTGATACTGCCGCAGCTGACCACACGGCATTGGCCTCTGGCGTGATCTTCTCCGGTGTTGCTTCGCAAGGATGGAGGGTGAGGTGGAACCAAACTCTGCTGCTGGCCACAACGTTGGGGAGGTCCAGCCGGTTGTGCTTGCCAAGAACGATACCTTGTCCGTGGACGGGATTGAGCACATTCTTAATGAAGTTGTCAGAGTCAGTTATTTGAAGCGCAATCGTCTCCAGAAGCTCTTCACGTTTCTCTCTGTCTATGTGCTGCTGCCGCAGAGCAGCGCCATCGACGCCGAGATCGGCCTCGCAGGCCTGCGCCGCTTGCCGCATGCCTTCAAGTACGGAGCTACCAGCCATTGGTACCTGGACACCGTCCTCTTTCATCTCGGAGTTGATACCGTCGTTATCATCGAAGACTGTGCGAAGGGCGATTGCTTTGCCCAGGTCAGGGCTAGGAATCTCCACAACCGTGATGTTGACTATGTCGCCAACTTCGGCTTCGGACGGCGGCGTCCCTGGCCCAGCATCACTGCCATCCGAAGGAATCCCTGTTCGGGCGCTGCGTATGTCTTCCGTAATAGTTGCATTGGCGTGTGCGATAACGTAGTCAACCACGGCCTCATACAGTCCAGCGATGACAACTCCGCGTTCCTTGTCATTGAGTTGCTCTTTCAGCGCGGCGGGGGCAACGTCGAGCAAAGTGCCGCATTCCTCGTAGATATCATGGAACAACTCCTCATCGGCAAAGTAGTTGAGAGTGTCGCCCAACTTGAGCAAGCCAGCAAGACAGCTGATCAGATTCGACAGCTTCTGGCCCTTGATGCCGATACTCTTGAGGTTGTTGCGCCAGTCCTCTGCAGCGGCGGCATCGTCGGCATCCGGGAGGTACGAGGGCGGGTCGTAGGTTCCCGAGCGGTTCAGGAGGTAGTATTCGGACGGGTGCTTCAAGTCCAAGAACTCTCGCTCCGCCCGGCTGGCGGAGCTAGAGTTCAGATAGTAGAAGGCGTCAAAAGCACGATAGCCTGGCTGCGCCGGAAGGTCAAGCAGACCTCTCCGGGTGTCAATGCCCGAAGTCGAAAGCTTGATGTCAGCCCCCAGCAGGGTGCCCTGGAGGTTGATGGTAAAGATGGCGGCGAGTGCCGTATGGCGGGGGCAGGAGGGATTCTGCGGCGTCACGCAATGTGTGAAGGCTTTCAGAGCCTCGAGTGCGGTATAGAAGCTCGTAGGGATGGACAGCGGGAGAGACGAAACGAAGGATGACAGTTGCTCGGGTGTGGACTCGTGGAGTGATCTACCGGAATCAGCAATTGACCTTGGCCGCATCCAAGAGGCGGGAGCGACTCACCCTAGCACAATGCAGCCGTCCTCGGCGCGTCGGCGGGCATGTTCCCAGGCCTTTCGCCCCAGCTCGGTGTCGACGGTGCAGCCGACACGTCCATTGAGGTTTGATCTTGCCGTGGCCCATGTGTTCACGACCAGACTGGTGCTGGCCTCGAGATTATACGACTGGCTGTTTTTGTAGCACGTGTTGAGCGTGTTGAGCAGCGTGGTTGTGGAGACCTGCGAGGACGGGTTGCTGGGACGCGGTGCTGCAGATGCGGTCGAGTAGACGGACATGCGTGAGTTGTTGACGAAACTCATGGCGGCGGCAGCGGCGGGCTATGCCCTGTCAGCGAGCGTGGTGGTGTCGTCTTCGATGTGAAAGGTACGCTCTCGGGAGGATAGCTGTGGTGGTGTAACGATTGCGGCGGGTGCTGGGGAGGGGGGGAGGGGGGGTTTTGGGTGTGTCGTTCAGCGAGCGGCGTCTCCTGAACGGTCTACTCGGAGCGTGCGTGCGGGATTCAGCAACGGGCAACGGGCAACGGGCCCTTCACTGCGAACTCGCCCAAAAGCCTAACGAAGGTACGAATTAAACGACTGTATAGCGTAGAAAGAACGCGAAACCGAGGCGAGCAACACTCGACGGTGGCAGCGAAGAACGTTGATGTTTGTTGGCAGAGGTCGCATTCCTCAGCCCGGGGGGGGCTACGCCCGTGCTGGGGTGGTCAGGCCGTTGTATCGAACAAATAAATTACCAGGCTTGGCGCGGCGATCCCAGCAGCTGCGTGCATTGATGGTTTTCGCCGCCGCCGGTGGCCAATGGGGGCGAGGGCCGACGATTTCTGCGTCCCAGCCCCTATTTTTAGGGGGTTCCTCTTGTTTACATGTGGCTGCTGCGAAACATTGACAACAGTGAACACCACGCGGCTGTGCATGCTGCTTTACGAGTGGCACGCGTATCGGCATCTCTGCTCAAGCCCAGCTATCGATAAAGGACGGGATCGCCTCCACTGCATGGGCTTAGTCTACGATGGCTCCCGGTGTTGGGACGCCGGAGCCACCAGCAAGGGCGAAATGAAGGGCGCATCAAAATCTCCACCACGCTCAATCTCAAAGCCTGCTCGTCGTCACGCCCGTCCTGCTGGGCTGCCGAAAGACGTCCGGGACATGGTTTGACGT
This sequence comes from Darksidea phi, assembly GCA_030770425.1. Lineage (NCBI taxonomy): Eukaryota > Fungi > Ascomycota > Dothideomycetes > Pleosporales > Lentitheciaceae > Darksidea > Darksidea phi. Next base: position 180,834 of record JASJFT010000077.1, read on the forward strand.
CACGGGCGGCCCCCCTGAGCATCTGCAGCTTTCCAATGTTCGGCCAGACTGCAAAAAGTAATGCTCCCATCAGATGCTGCCTCGGTCGGGTTAGGCCTGCCGTCAGCTTCCGTGCGTGGCCTTGGTGTCTCGCCGTGTCTCTCGACGGCACGCTTCCTGTCGCGATCCTTCAATACTCGCTCCATACTCGTGCGGTGGCTGCGTGCCGACTGTTCTGTTGAACCAGTTCGTCGTGTGCCCTCGGGACCAACGCAATCGTGTGCGTAGCGTTCCAACTTCCAACTTCGGTGCATGACCGACGTGCAGCCATCTGCCCCAGACTCCCGCTAGCCTGCAACCCGAGCCCAGCCGGAATCCCGCCGGTTGCAGCTCAGACAGCGCTGCATGAATGTGGCCGCGCCTGCAATGTCTGGACTGGCCGTGACGCGCCTGGGAAAAGGGAGGACATCGGATGGCTGGGCGACGACGGGCTGCTGAGTGCCGACGCCTCGTCCCGCAACAGCCACTCTGAGCAAAACATTCGAGAACCAGTGAACCAGTCTGCGCTAGGTCAATCAGCAGCACAGGGATTTGGTGGGCCAGAATTACAGGCTGTAATTTATATCTATTTTTGCCCCTTTCTTCCACGGCACGGACCCGAAGCGGCGAGTCCATCGCTAGAGCGTAGCACTCAGGTCAACACCCCGGTAGCCCGCATCGCACTCCTCAAGTGCTTCGTGCAGACCTCCTCTCGTCCAACCTTCGTCTCGCACATCGGCTCTGTGTCGCTTTTCCTTCGTTTGTGCGCCTTCACCACGCTCGCTCCGTGCTTGTAATCTGGTTTCCTTGGGGCACGTCGCTCGCCTCTCGCGTGTTTGTTTCTCCTGAGCGCCCGCTGCATTCCACTCCCAAACACGCCCAAGTTTTAATCGCCCGACCCACGACACGTCGTCGACATCGACTCCACGGCACTCGACATCTCGGCGCCCTGACGCACCGGGCCGCGCCTGCCTGAGGTCTACACTCGCTCAACGCCCCCGCGGGGACGCGTCCCAACCATGGCGAACAATTCGTATGGGGCAAACGTGCCGCAGTACCAGCAGGCCTCGCTGCCCGCTCTGCCCAGCCATCTGCAGTCAGATACGCAACTGACAGCCCATCTGGCGAGCCGCTTCCATGCCCACCTGCCCACATCACAGCTCTCCTCGCATGCAATCATCTCTCTCAACACATATACAGACGCTAGTCTGGGCCATGACGGTGGGAAGGATGGCAGCGCCCACCAGGCTGCCGATGATCTTGCCCAGCGAGCGTACATGCGCCTCGGGCTGCGCTCTGAAGATCAGGCGATTGTGTTTCTGTAAGTTTGGCACCATCCCAACGGCTGCATCCCAAGTCTGACATGTCTAGGGGCGAGCCGGGTTCCGGTAAGACAACCATCCGAGGCCATCTTCTGAGAGCCCTCCTCTCCTACTCGTCCACACCCCTGTCCAAGAAGATTGAGCACGCCAACTTTGTATTCGACGCGTTTACGACGACGAAAACCACCACGACGCCAATCGCCTCCAAGTCCGGCCTTCTGCTAGAATTGCAGTACAATACCTCTACCTCGAACCATGCCACGCTTCTAGGTGCACAGCTTCTAGCCCACCGCTTGGAACGCAGCCGAATTGCATGCGTGCCCACGGGCGAGCGTAACTACCACATTCTGTACTATCTCCTTTCTGGCACGAGCCCGGCCGAGAAAAAACACTTGAGTCTCGATGTCATCGGCAAAGATCCCGCGGGGACTCGAACATCGCTCACCGCGACCAAGCGATGGCGCTATCTCGGCCACCCGACGCAGCTCAAGGTCGGCATAGACGACTCCAAGGGCTTCCAGGACTTCAAGACGGCGCTCCGCAAGCTTGAGTTCTCCAAGCAGGACATTGCAGGCATCTGTGAGATCATGGCCACCATCCTCCACATCGGCCAATTAGAGTTCGAGACTGGCCAGTCCACAACGCCGGCGGCCGATGACAGCGGTGGCTACTCGCACGAAGGCAGCGAGGCAATCACCATGGTTAAGAACAGGGATAGCCTCGAGCCCGTCGCCCGTTTCTTAGGCGTCAGCACATCCGAGCTGGAGCAGAGTCTCCGGTACAAGACGAAGACGCTCTACCGCGAGCGCGTCACTGTTATGCTAGACCCCAAAGGCGCACGTGCGAACGCCGACGAGCTTGCACGGACCCTTTACTCGCTGCTTGTCGCCTATGTCATGGAACAGATCAACTCGAGAATATGCGTTTTGCCAGATCAGGTATCCAACACTGTTTCTCTGGTCGATTTCCCGGGCTTTGCTCATTCCGCTAGTACTGGTTCAAGCTTGGATCAGCTGCTCAACAATACCGCTAATGAGTCTCTGTCCAACTTCTGCATACAGAGCTTCTTCGGCCGCCAAGTGCAAGAAATGGAGGCTGAGGATGTCAATGTCCCTCAGCTGGAGTACTTTGACAACACCGATGCTAAGCAAGGCCTTTTAAAGCCTGGAAACGGTTTGTTAAGCATTCTGGATGACCAGATGCGTCGTGGGAAGAGCGATATGGATTTCCTCAACGCCATACGCAAGCGCTTTGACGGGAAAAACAAAGCCATCGTGCCCGGAAGCTCGACCGTGATTCAGCCAGGAAGCAACTTCCCAACACCAAATACCTCGCCAGCCTTTACCGTTCGTCATTTCGCTGGAGATGTCGATTATTCGGCGGAAAATCTCCTCGAGGAGAACGCTGAGCTCATTTCCGGCGATATGATGAACCTGCTCAAGACTGCCCGTAGTGGTTTTGTTCAGGAGCTCTTTGGCCAGGAAGAATTGAAGAAAGTTACGCACCCCAAGGAGAAATCCGCCATTGTGCAAGCCTCTATCAGCTCCAAGCCCATGAGGATGCCCAGCATGGCGAGGCGCAAGACGGACAGGGGCGGTAGGTTTGGTCGGCCGGTCAACGTGTTCGACGAAGAGCCCATCAGCGATACCGAAAGTGCCATTTCTGCGCCGAAGAAGGGCGAGTCGCTGAAGCAAACGGGTGCCGCAGGTCAATTCCTGAGCTCGCTCAGGACAATCGACTCATCTCTGCGTAAAGCGAATCCCTACTTCGTGCTATGCATGAAGCCAAATGATCGCAGGATTGCCAATCAATTCGATAGCAAGTGTGTGCGTGCCCAGATTCAAGCACTAGGCATTTGTGAGATCAGCTCGCGTCTCCGCGTAGCCGATTTCAGCGTTTTTCTGCCTTTTGCCGAGTTTCTTGGTCTCGCCGAGACAAGTACAGCTGTTGTGGGAAGCGAAAGAGAGAGAGCGGAGATGGTCTTGGATGACAAACCTTGGCGCGAGCATGAGGCTCGAGTTGGTGCAACAGGCGTTTTCTTGAGCGAGCGATGCTGGCTGGAGATCGCCAACGCCGCGGACATGTCCCCTCCAATCCGCGGTCTATCCACCTCTGACGACAACCTCACCCCCCAGGTGCCTCGAGCGTTTGGTGATGCTAGATCTGGTCTTCTCGCACCTTCCCCAGGTGGTTACTACGATGATAAAGGCGGAAACTACTTTGGTAGCAAAGATATCGATGCCCGATCCGAAGCACCGTCTGCCATCACAAGTGGTGGTGACATGTTTCATGGGCTCGAGCAACCGAAGGCCATCGACGAGAAAGCTCCCATCAAAGATATGGAGGAGGTGGACGTACTTCCCGTTTCAGGCAGCCGCAAGCGTTGGCTCTTTGTAGTGTACCTGCTCACCTGGTACATTCCTGACCTGTTCATCAAATGGTTTGGCAGAATCAAGCGAAAGGATGTCCGAATTGCTTGGCGCGAAAAGCTGGCTATCAACATGCTTATTTGGCTAAGCTGTGCTTTTGTTGTTTTCCTCATGAGTAAGTCATCAAGCGGCCCTATCGTTGAGCGCATACTAATATGTCGTAGTCGGTTTCCCAATGCTCATTTGCCCTACCCAACATGTCTATTCGACTGCCGAATTAACTTCATACAACGGTAAAGGCGGTAAAGGAATGTATGTGGCTATTCGTGGAGTCGTTTATGATCTTGGAAAGTTCATGCCCCATCACTACCCCCAGATTATTCCGACGAAGGCACTGGAGAAATACGCTGGCCAGGACGCTACCAATCTATTTCCGGTCCAAGTATCTGCTCTTTGCAACGGCGTCGACGGCAGTGTCTTCCCCGGTGTCCAGCTCAACTACAAATCCACCAATTACACCAACTCGAATAATCTCATCAGGACCGACGACATCAACCGCAAATTCCATGACTTTCGATGGGCCACGAACGATTCCCGCCCTGATTGGTGGTACGAGCAGCAGATATTCCTGAAGGCAAATTACATGAAGGGACGAGTCGGTTACAGCCCGCAATATCTCAAAACCCTGGCCTCAAAGCAGAATCTCATCGCCTACATGAACGGTCGGGTGTACGATCTGACCATGTATGCGCCTGGCGGCCGAGAAGTTGAGTACCCTCCCGGTCACGACAAGAGCGGGGATGGCGCAATTAACACAAACTTCCTGGCTGATGCCGTGGTTGACATCTTCCGAGTTCAGGCTGGAAACGATGTCAGCAAGTACTGGGATGCCCTTAGTCTCGACCCGAAGCAGAAGACTGATATGAAGGTCTGCTTGGACAACCTGTTCTATGTCGGTGAGCTCGATACCCGGAGCTCAACCAGATGCCAGTTCGCCAAATACTTTCTTCTGGCCATTTCAATCCTGCTCGTTAGCGTGATCGGTTTCAAATTCTTCGCCGCCCTCCAATTCGGCAGGAAGAGTGTACCTGAAAACATCGACAAGTTCATCATTTGTACAGTGCCCGCATATACCGAAGACGAGGACTCCCTCCGTCGTGCTATCGATTCAGCTGCCAGGATGAAGTACGACGACAAACGAAAACTTCTAGTCATCATTTGCGACGGCATGATCATTGGTCAAGGCAATGACAAGCCCACACCTCGCATCGTACTGGATATCTTGGGTGTACCGGAGACCACGGATCCCGACCCGCTAAGCTTCGAGAGCTTAGGCGAAGGCCAAAGGCAACACAACATGGGCAAGTGCTACTCTGGCCTATACGAAGTCCAAGGCCATATTGTCCCCTTCCTCGTTGTGGTCAAGGTCGGAAAGCCATCGGAGGTTTCCAAGCCTGGCAATCGTGGAAAGCGTGACTCTCAGGTCATTCTGATGAGGTTCCTGAACCGTGTTCACTACAACCTTCCGATGAGCCCGCTTGAGCTTGAAATGCACCACCAGATCCGAAACATCATCGGCGTAAACCCGACCTTCTACGAGTTCCTTTTGCAAATCGATGCCGACACAGTCGTCGCTGATGACTCGGCCACCCGGTTCGTAGCTGCCTTCCTTCACGACACGCGTCTCATTGGTGTTTGCGGAGAGACGTCCCTCACCAACGCGAAATCATCGTTCGTAACGATGATGCAGGTCTATGAATACTACATCTCGCACAATTTGACCAAGGCGTTCGAAAGTTTATTCGGCTCTGTCACTTGTCTTCCAGGCTGTTTCACCATGTACCGCATCCGCGCCGCCGAGACTGGAAAACCACTTTTTGTCAGCAAAGAGGTGATCGAAGCCTACCAAGAGATCCGCGTTGACACGCTCCATATGAAGAACTTGCTGCACTTGGGAGAGGATCGGTATTTGACGACTCTACTACTCAAGTTTCATTCCAAGTACAAGACCAAGTACCTTTTCCGAGCCCATGCCTGGACCATCGCTCCCGACAGCTGGACCGTCTTCATGTCGCAACGTCGTCGCTGGATTAACTCAACAGTGCACAATCTCCTGGAATTGATTCCACTCCAGCAACTCTGTGGTTTCTGCTGTTTCAGTATGCGCTTTGTCGTTTTCTTGGATTTACTCTCGACGGTCGTTATGCCAGTGACAGTGGTGTACATCGGTTATCTGATTTACCTGTTAGTCGCGAAGCCAGACACCGTCCCCATCACCGCCATCATTCTGCTTGGTGCCATCTATGGCCTCCAGGGTATTATTTTCATTATCCGCCGTAAGTGGGAGATGATCGGCTGGATGATTATCTACATCGTCGCTACTCCCATCTTCTCTTTTGGTCTTCCGCTATACTCGTTCTGGCACATGGACGACTTCTCCTGGGGCAATACGCGTATCGTCACAGGTGAAAAAGGCCAAAAGGTGCTCGTTTCCGACGAAGGCAAATTTGACCCTGCGAGCATTCCGAAGAAGAAGTGGGATGAATATCAGGCCGAAATGTGGGAGCAACACACGATGCGTGATGACCGTTCGGAGATTTCGGGTTTCTCGTACGGCACAAAGCGCTTTTTCAACAACAACGGTAGCGGCTCGGTGGCTGGCTCAGAGTATGGAGGAATGCCACCCTCTCGACCGATGTCGCATCTCAACCTCCCACGATACGATAATGGCTCGCGCATGAGCTTGGCGCCGAGTGGCTATGGCGGCTATGACAATATGGAGATGTCTAGTCTCAACCTGCCGAGTGATGATGCGATCCTTTCCGAGATCAGAGACATCCTTTCCACTGCGAATCTCATGTCCATCACTAAGAAGGCTGTCAAGATAGAGTTAGAGAGAAGGTATGTGAACATGATTCTATCTGCTCTGTGCAGCTACTAATTATCTACTAGATTCGGAATGGATCTCACCCTCAAGAAGCATTTCATCGGCAGCGCAGTCGAGTCGCTGCTCGTCGGCCACCAACAATAAGCCAATTTTTCACTATTCTGTAGCGACACAAACACATACACGGTTCAGAGTGTCGCATCATCTCAAGCATATCACTCACATCTACGACTGTACGGCTAAGAAAAATATCCTCTTTAGCATCTCTCTCTCTCTTTTTGCCGCATGCCAATTCATGTGGTACCGTCTTCGCTGGATCTGGGGCTTGGTAATATTTGTTTATACATCAGAATTACTTAATTACGCCTCGAAAGCATTGCATTCATTTTTGTATTTATGGAAAGGAGATCTGGGCGTTCTTGTATCGGAATGTTAAATGGGCGGGTTGGGGAAAGCAGAAAGGGTGGAATAGGATAAGACATGGAGATGTTGAGTACTAGCATCTTCAATCATCGCAGTTACAACTCTCAATCTTTTGCATTTCGAGTCGATGGGGTACCTCTCAGGTTGATTGTGCAGGAGGTGATGTGGGAGTCATAGTAATAATCGAACTGTTAGCGCCTATGCTGAGTATGTTCTGCGCGAGAAGGTTCTGGCGACTATCTTAGGCATCCAACCTAAGACTCATACAAACGGAGGCTTCCACCGTTCGGGTGATGAGTCTTCGGCACTCAGCCACCATTAAAGGCTAGCGACTTGGTACGTGCACGTTGAGGCAAACGCCGCCCGCAGCCGCCGAAGGAACCCCGCCAACAATCGATTCACAAACGTTCGAATTTCGACGCCTTGTGTGCGTTTGCCCGGGCATCTGTCTTTTTTCGGCTTTTCCTTCTGGAGTACTTCGACTTTGGCTCCCAGACCCGCTTTTGACCAACAGCGGAATTAGGTCATTTATTCCATGGGTTGCGCCTGCCCGCTTTCGTGACTCCCTCTTCGAACCCGCCACTACGTATATAGACAAACCCACCGTGAACCCACGCGCTCCACGATCACCGCAGTACACCTTCGTTCTCGTGTATACGAACCCTCGAATTACACGCGGTCTACAAACACCTCGATTACCCCTCTTGCATAACACATCACAGACACAATGCCGCCAAAGAAGAAGGGCAACAAGAAGGCCCAGGACGACTGGGAGGCCGATCTTGGCGAGACTGCCGCACCGCAAGATGGTGCTGCAGTAGAGCCCACACCGGAGGAACCTCCTGCCGAGGACGAGTCCATGGGTGGTGGTCTAATGGCCGCTCTCCAGCGGCGGAAGAAGAAGGGCAAGAAGGGTGCAGATCAGGACTTTGCGGAAGGCGAGGACCCAGCTACGAATGGGGATGGTGTAAATAAGGGCGTCGCGTCCAAGGCACCAGAGGAGGCAAATTTTGATGACGATGATGTGTTCGCTGGGAACTTCAAACCGAAGAAGGGCAAAGCAGCGGAGGAGAAGGCAGGCGACAAGGCAGGCGAGGGTCAGGGCGAGGCACCGAGAGTAAAAACCAAAGCCGAAAAAGAAAAGGAGAAAAAGGAGAAGGAGAAGCAACGGAAGAAGGAATTGGTATGCGATTCCACAGCATTACTGGAAGGAGTCCTCCTGCTTGGGCCTCTCCGGTATCTTTACTGAACTATGCGCTGACACTCTATTTTAGGCTGCGAAAAAGAAAGCCAGTGGCCCTGCAAAGACTGAAGCAGCAAAACCCGCGGAAGCGACACCAACCGTTGCTGCCTCGGCGCCTGAGCCTGCCGCTGCTGCCCCTGGCGGCAAGAAAAAGAAACTCAATCCCGCCCTCGCTGCGCTCCAGAGACAACAAGAGGAGAGAAGGAGGCGGGAAGAGGAGGCGGCCAGACTCGAGGCTGAGGAGCGCGCGCGAAGAGAGGAGGAGCTGCGTCTGGAAGAGGAAGAAGAGAGGAAGAAAGCGGAGGCTAAGGCTCTAAAGAAGCAAAGGGAAAAGGAAAAGATCGAGCAGCTGAAGAAGGAGGGAAAGTATTTGACAAAGGCACAGAAGGAGGCCAAGATGAAGAAAGAATTGCGTCTAAAGCAGATGTTGGAGAGCGGAGGCGCGAAGGTCGAGGCCCTTGATCAGTCCGTGGAGGGTGGTGGCGCAAAGACCGAAGCTCTTGATCAACCTGTGGAGAAGAAAAAACCCAAATACGACGACCGGAAGAAGAAGCGGAAACAGGTTGATGCCCAGAAGGACAAGGAGGCAGAGGAGGCAGCAAAGAAGCTCGAAGAACTCAGGATAGCCGAGGAACAAGCTGCTGCGGCTGAGGCCGAAGCGCAAAAGGCACGTGAGGATGCTGAGGCGAAGAAGGCGGAAGAAAGCGGATCTGACGAGGACTGGGAGGCTCAAGCTGATGCCATGGAGGGCATCAAGGACAGCTGGGATGCAGAAAGTGACGAGGAAGAAAAGAAAGCCGATGCGAAGCCCGCAGCTAAGGCAGAGACAAATTCTTCATCTGTACCTGCGAAGCCCGCTCCCTCCAAGGCTACTCCATCCAAGGTCGAGGAGTCTTCTTCGGAAGAAGACGAGGACGAGGGCGAGGACGATAGTGATGAAACATCTTCGGATGAAGAAGAAGGTACAGCCGCACAACGCGCCGAAGCACAACGAAAGGCGGCCGCGGCGGAGAGGCGGAAGAAGCAGCACGAAGAGGCTTTGGCGGCGCGCTCCAAAGACAATCTCAGGTCTCCCATTTGCTGTATTCTCGGCCACGTCGATACTGGCAAGACAAAGTTACTAGACAAGATTCGACAAACCAACGTCCAGGAAGGCGAAGCTGGTGGTATCACGCAGCAAATCGGTGCGACATACTTCCCAAGGGATGCGCTGATGAAGAAGACCGCTGTTGTCAACAAAGACGGCTCTTTCCAACTGAACGTCCCCGGTCTGCTCGTAATTGATACGCCTGGTCACGAGTCTTTCACAAATCTGCGATCGCGCGGTTCTTCGCTTTGTAATATCGCCATTCTCGTAGTTGATATCATGCACGGCCTTGAACCGCAGACACTAGAGTCGATGAGGCTGCTTCGTGAAAAGCGAACGCCCTTCATTGTCGCTCTTAACAAGATTGATCGTCTGCATCAATGGAGCAGGATTGACAACAATGGATTTGAAGACAGTTTCAACCTCCAGAAGAAATCTACCCAGTCAGAGTTCGAAGACCGATGGATCCATGTACACACGCAGCTTCAAGAGCAGGGTTTCAACTCGGAGCTTTTCCACAAGAACAAGAACATGTCGAAGTTTGTCTCTGTCGTTCCCACCTCCGCCCACACTGGTGAAGGCATTCCTGATATGATCAAGCTGATCATTAAACTTACTCAAGAACGTCTGACCAACAACCTCATGTATCTCTCCGAGGTGGAGTGCACGGTCTTGGAAGTCAAAGTAATCGAAGGTCTCGGTACTACCATCGATGTGGTCCTCTCCAACGGTATCCTACGCGAAGGTGATCGGGTGGTGCTCTGTGGTAATCCAGAGCCTATAGTGACCAATATTCGAGCACTTCTGACGCCTGCGGAAATGAAAGAGCTGCGTATCAAATCGAACTACGTACACAACAAGGAGGTCAAGGCCGCCATGGGTATCAAGATTGCCGCCGATGGCCTCGATAATGCCATCGCTGGGTCTCGCCTTCTCGTTGTCGGCCCAGACGACGATGAAGAAGATCTTATGGACGAGGTCATGGCTGATTTGGCCCATCTTCTCGGCAAGGTATCCAAGACCGGCCGTGGTGTATCAGTGCAAGCTTCTACTCTAGGGTCGCTCGAAGCCTTGCTTGAATTCCTGCGCGTCTCTAAGATTCCCGTTGCGACTATTTCTATTGGGCCCGTTTTCAAAAAGGATGTTCTGCGCGCGGGTGTCATGCTCGAAAAAGCCAAAGAGTACGCTGTCATGCTGTGCTTCGATGTCAAGGTCGACAAAGATGCGCGTGCGTATGCCGATGAAATTGGTGTCAAGATCTTCGAAGCCGACATTATCTACCATCTCTTCGACAAATTTACAGCGCACATGAAGAAGCTTGAGGAGCAGAAAAAAGAAGACAGCAAGATGTTAGCTGTGTTCCCATGCATCCTCAAGCCGGTTGCTATCTTCAATAAACGGGAGCCAATCGTGCTTGGTGTCGATGTCATTGAGGGAAGTCTAAGGATAACGACGCCCATCGCGGCAATTAAGAAGAATCCCGTGACTGGCGTCAAGGAGATTCTTGTTCTAGGGAGAGTGTAAGTCTACGGTCTAGTCCCTTGCTCGGTTTCTCTACATCCCTCAAGCTCTTAGCACAATGTCGGAAACGTACTAACATGTGCCCAATAGTACCTCCATCGAGCGCGACCACAAACAAGTCCCCATCTGCAAGGCAGGCCAGCCCTCTGTCGCTGTCAAAATCGAAGGCCCCAATCAACCCATCTACGGCCGCCACCTCGAAGAAAAAGACATTCTTTACTCAAACATCTCGCGGGCATCCATCGATACGCTCAAGGCGCATTTCAGAGATGATGTGAGTAAGGATGAGTGGTTGCTTATCAAGAAGATGAAGGCAGATTTCGATATCATGTAAATTGCAGTGAAGTGACGAGCCCAAAAAAAGGTCGGGGCGGTTCGAGGATAAGAATGTGTATGATTGACCATGGGCAAGCATGAGCTTGCGTAGTTGCTGCTCTATGATAGATTTTAATGGTTATGTTTTCTTCTTTTGCCTTCTCCGCTCATTGTAGTTTTTTGGAGAGGCGTTTTGGGCATCTGATGGTGTTATTTTTAGCCTTTTTTTTTTCTCGGGGAGGTAGAAAATTTTATTTTGCGTATAGTAGGTATGTAGTTGTTGTGTATGCAATCTCTCTTCCACAAAATTTTCCCTTCATGTGATTCAGTTGGCTGTTCTGCAATCGTGTCTCTTGAACGGACTTTAAAAATTGTTCACAATGTTATATACTCTAGCGCAGCACCTTCAGCATTCCACAACAATAACAATTGGGGAGTTCGATTGTAACATGCCGTAATTACGTCGGTAACACCTGACAGAAGCTCCGGAAAGCTTCCAACCTCTACAATGAACGTTATCGATGGCACAGATCGCCATGTAAAGGTGGATGAGGGCCCTCCGCTATCCCTCTTAACGATCGTGCTCGATACAAATCCCCACGCTTGGGCGCATCTTTCCTCCTCCCTCTCACTTTCGACCGCGCTCGCGAACATCCTCGTCTTTATAAACGCGCACCTGGCTTCCGGAAATACCAACTAAAAAAAAAAAAAAAAAAAAAAAAACCCCCCCCCCCGGAGGGGGGGCCACAACCGCGCGGGCGCGCGGTGGGGGGGGTGGGGGGGGGGGTTTTTTGTTTTTTAAAAAAACCAAATTGTT
>JASJFT010000078.1:0-192710 GCA_030770425.1 Darksidea phi
ATATAGCAATCTAGATTTCTTACTAGATTATCTCTAATATTAAAAATCTTTTAGTTATATTATCTATTAAAGGCTATCAGAAACCTATATAGCAATCTGGATTTCTCACTAGATTATCTCTAATATTAAAAATCTTTTGGTTGTATTATCTATTAAAGGCTATCAGAAACCTATATAGCAATCTGGATTTCTCACTAGATTATCTCTAATATTAAAAATCTTTTAGTTGTATTATCTATTGAAGGCTATCAGAAACCTATATAGCAATCTAGATTTCTCACTGGATTATCTCTGATATTAAAAATCTTTTGGTTGTATTATCTATTGAAGGCTATCAGGATATATGGTACTTAGAAGAGCGATGTAGGTTGAAATATTTGAGTTGGATTTGCATAGTTGGAGTCTTTTTGTAAGGTCCGCACGAAACATAGTAGGAGCTATACCAACACCTTATACACGATGATAGAGCTACCAACCAAAGCCGAAAATAAGTAAACAACGAAACAGGTCTTTAAATTATCATACTTCAGACATAAGGGTTGCCAACGAAGGCGCCGCTGAGTCGAGTAGACATATGGCTAGCTGTGATGTTGTGTCGGGCCCTGTATTAAATGACACAAATTAGCGGCGGGTAGTTGCTGGTTAGTGATTTGATACTCATGTAGGTGTATATACTCAAGACTAAATGACGCCCTACCATCAATCACATACACATGTACAAATGAAGCTAGAACAATGTCAATGCGACATTTAGATTTTGCTTTCTGGCGCGGCTTTATAAATGCCATGCGCTTTTCCTCCGCACCAGACAGATATCTTATCTACGCACATCCCCTCCGTCACCCATCATTCATCACATCACCCCATCCCCTCACTTCGTCCTATCCGGAATTCCCTTCTCATCCTTGCCTGGTCTCCACTCCTTGACGAACGGCAAGAACTGCGGTTGGCCTGGGATATACTTCTGTAGCACCTTGGGTACATTGAAGCCCTCTGGTGTCTGGAAGTTCTCGAGGAGACAGCAGAGAGTGCGTTCGGTGGCGCAGAGAGTGCCATTGAGGGCGTGGACGTACTCTTTGCGGGTTGAGGTTTGCTTTTTGACGCCTGGTGGGAAGGTCAGATGGGTGGTCGCGAGATAGATAGAGACGAAGGACTTACCAAAACGGATCTCCAGCTCGCGGGTCTGGTAGTCGGTGCAGTTTGACACCGAAACGAGTTCTTTGTACTCGCCGCCGCCGGTGACGGGAAACCAAGCTTCAAGGTCCCGCTTCATAGAAGCCGCATTATCTGTTCCGCTTCGTTAGTCCTCATTTCCCTCCACACAACCCCATCTAAAACTTACTTAGCGCTCCGCTAACAATGCCCACAACCTGATACGGCAGTCCCAAGCTCTGGTAGAACTCCTCGGACGTAGCCAGCATGTCCTCGAACGCCTCCCACGATTTCTCTGGGTGCGTAATAAGGAATTGCTCCACCTTCTCGAACTGATGAATCCGGAAGATACCCCACGCGTCCTTGCCATGCGAGCCAGCTTCCTTGCGGAAGTTGGTTGAGTAGCCGGCATACTTGATAGGGAGGTCTGCGGTGCCTAACCACTCTTCTGAATGAAGCGCAGAGATTGGTTGTTCTGAGGTAGCAATCTGCGATCCCATTAGCGCATGTATTGCCGATGTTGTGCAGTGCAATAGCGTACCAAATACTTGTCCGTCTTGGGGTTATCTTTGCTCTCCGTAACCTTATAAAGCTCTTCATCAAAGTCACTCAGCTGCGCCGTCTTCGCCATCTGGTCTCTCAGCATGAAAAATGGTGGTTGGTTCGGCGTGTATCCCTTATTGAACAGAAACTCCAATCCGTAATTGATCAACGCCATATTCAGAAACAGCCCATAACCGATCAAACAGTATCCCCTGTGACCCACAACCTTGACACCGCGCTCGGGGTCGTAGCCATTGAGGCGGGTGAGCACGCCGTGGTGCGGAATGCCGTCTTTTAAGGGCTCTGCCTTGACGCCTTCGGGTGCCCACGTCTTTAATATAGTATTGTCGTCTTCGTTGTTGGAGACATGGACATCGGGGTGGACGTAGTTGCCGATGGTCTTGACTTTATTGTTGAGCTTGACGAGCTTCTCGGCGGCCTCTTCTTCCCTGGCCTTTTTCTCGTCCTTTAGTATTGCCATTTCTGCGAGGAGGTCGTCGGCGCTCTCTTTGGCCTTCTTCTTCTGTCCGACTTGTTTCTGGAGGCCATTGATGGTCGAGCCGATTTGCGTCGCCGCATATTGAGCTGTTCCCAGAGGTCAGCCAACTGTCCGTCCCTTGTACCATCACGCCCAAAATGAGATGGTGTGCGCCGGGAGCCATACTCTGCCGATGATCCTCAAAATCCGTGATAATCTCATCCACAATCTCCACATTCGCATGCCGTTTCCGCTGAGACTCGCGAATCTTCTCGGGGTTGCCGCCGCGCTCGGCGATGAAGTCGTTGCTGTTTACCCCTCCATTAGCATTTCCCTCCCCCTCGCTCGCTCAACACCTCGACTCAAATACGCCGCAGGAAAATCATTGAGGCGTAAACTTACACGTCCAACATTGTGTCGCCCTCTAGCAAAGCCGCAGTTGAGGAGTGTATGTCCGACTAAAAAGTTGGGCGCAACGAAGACTCACAGAGGGTGTGCATCCTGAGTCAGGAACCGACGTCTGCGCTAGCAGATGGTGGGGCAATTGTGGCTGCACGAGTGTGGCAGTGCGCCGAGCATTGAATGTTTGGCCCCCAAAATAGTAAAAGACGAACTCGGGCCAACAAGCTCCGAAGAGCCTCATTGCTTTTGCTGAATATGCCGAGCTGGGTAGGGGATCCGCGGGCTACGTGAAAGCGTCGAACACTGCAATTCCCCGTCAAAGCGTCAGAGCTTCCTAATCGAGCGTTGGCCGAGCAGTGTTCGAGAAGCACGGATGGGAGTGAACAGTATTAGATGGACCAAGAGTAGAAGAGATAGTTTGGTTCATGACGAAACGTCTTCATTAGTGTAGCCCATACCCATCTGTTGAAGCCTGAATGCTAGCCCATAGAGTAGGAAGAATGCCCTGCCAAAATCCGCATAAAGCCATAGCGTTACTCAAAAACGCCCATTATACCACCCCGGAAACCATTACGCCCTCAGCAGGCAAAGCATGTAGTCCTTGATAACACACGACCGTCTATAGCCTTCTAACCCGTCCAAGGATACGGTTCTAACCATCTCGCAGCACGACCGCCTCTTACAACACAGTGCACCCCTTCAGCTTGTCTCTCTTCCTCTTTTTCGCCTGCTCCGTCTCGGCTGGCAGAGCTGGCAAGGCACTTGTTAGCCATATTACATGACTGTACAAGACTTGCCATCGCCCGCAGGTTCGCCCGGATTCTGACCTTTCTCCACCTCGCCGATCATGAGCTCGAATGCCTTTTGTACGTTCTCGTCGTATCGCGCGCTCGCTTCGGTCCATGCGCATTTGAATTCGGAGGCGAGGGCTTTGCCGTCGTCGGCGGTGACTTGTCGTTGCTCGGGGCGGAGATCGGACTTGTTGCCTACGATGACGAGGGGGACGTTCTCGGTGGCCTGAGCGGGAAGAGGTTAACATTTGAACGCCCAATGCAGTAGAGAGCGATACACACAGCGCCAACTTCTTCCGAGACACTTACGAGGTGGTTGAGGATCTTGTCGCGGATGATGCGTGCCATTTCGAAGCTCTGCTTGCTGGCGACCGAGTAGACAATCATGTAGCCGTGGATGCCGATAAAGTGCTTAGAATTAAGGATGCTGTATTCGTCCTGCGTGATGCCAACACCGTCAGCCGTCTTCTTTATTACTGTCTCCTTTACAGTTTTAGTCAATCACCTCAACGCGCAGAACAGTCATGCCCGTCCAATAGATGCGTGTTCGGGTGGGGTGGGGTGGGGTGTGGGGGGCAACTCTCAAAGTGCGTACCTGGCCGGCGGTATCGATGATCTCGGTCGCAAACTCCTGGTTCTTATATCGAATGACTTTGCTGAAGGTGTTCTCGATAGTGGGATAGTAGCTCTCGACAAAGTGGCCGTCGACAAACTGCACCGTCAGACTCGATTTGCCTGTGCGCCCCGGGTCAGTCGCTGCTCCATCTGTGAAAGAAATGCAACTCCAGCTGGGCACCCACCGACGGCTCTGCTGCCGACAATGGCAATCTTCCTTTGCTTGGGTGCCACCATCTTGCTGCTGGCGGTGTGTGAGGTTCTTGCGGCAGCGGAGCGGCTCGCCAGTGCTGAGGTTCAAGTGCTGATCTGTGTGTTTCGGGGAGCTGCTGATGCCTTGACACGCATGTACCTGCCGGATTCCTTGCTCCGCTAGACCGCAACCCCAACTTGGAATGCCGCTGTCTCAAAAGCAGGAACTGAGAACAACAAAGCTGGCAGCTTTGCCGACTCCCCGAGCGCGTAGTCGGTAGTCCCGAACCTTGTGTTTGACGAGAGAGCGAGGCGGGGAGAGAGAGGGGGGAGAGGCAGGTTAGTAGCGGGGTGATTGTCGGGAGAAGCGCGCGGGCGTTCGTGCAAGGAGCAAGGGAAGGTTATGAGAACAGCAGTGCCCCCTTTCCTTATGCCGTGAACGTCATCCCTAGCGGATACCAACGCCGGAGTACCCATCGCGAGTTGGGCTTCTGGATGAATAGACATCACGTAAATTGAAAGCTCGGGATTCGTCCGTTGGAGGAGAATTAAACGCCCGGGGTAGGGGTGGGCCACACCATGCAGCCCGCAGTAATAAAGAAGCGCTGCCTGGCTGCCACAAAAATGGTCGCTGCATCGACCTTGGAGAAGATACTTTTTTTTCTGGCTGTCATGCATGAATGCTAGGATACGACTTTACCCGACCGGAGGAGTAGCCTCCCATGCTTTTGTCTTCCAGAGCGCATGTCTTGCAACGACTTCCTCCACCCTTCTCCCGCCTCCAACAACTACAACAATCTGGCTTTTGTACGCGCGGACACGGTTCTGTGCAAGCGGGTCGTCTTGTGGGCCGCGTCCTGCGCCCAACCATACCCAACCGGGACAAGTTCCAGAAAGGAATCTGCACCGAAGCCCGCCAGAAACCAAGCCGCAACTTGGTATCCTGTTGATTTCACGCGCCATTTTCTACCTGGTCGCTGGAACCGGCCGTCCGCAATGCCTGCATTTCCCACCCTAATTATAACCAGTAGATTTAGCCATCGTGGCAAAACACCGCCGGTGCCCGACTGGATATGCACGCCGAAAGTAGCTTTGGAGATCTCGAGGCCAGGAACCGGAATTCCAACTGCCTTTCCGGGGTGCATCCGCATCTGCATCTGCATCTACACCCTCGTGCCCCTCCCTAGCACGCCGCATATAGGCTGACGTGAAGAGCCTAAACAAACATGACTGGCCTGCACCCCATTTACCCTCGGAGCACACAAGCACGGAACGAACTGAAATGGATCACTCAAAACTGCGTCGACGCAACTATATTCGCATGTGGATATTCCGGGGTATCTAGCTACTTGAGAACGCCTGCCTACCATGTGGTCCGTAGTAGAGAACTGTACCCTACTTACCGATATGCAATCCAGAATACCAAACCATGTCCAAGGGTAATCGTAAGCATATGCTGTATACACGACAACAATCGCCTTCGTGTGCATGTGTCCTTCTTTCTCCTACTCCCCAGCCTTTTCCAGTCCCTCCACAACTCGCATCAGCCTCGTCGTGAAGTTCCTGAGCGTCTCCGTACCCTCCTCACCTTCAAACTGCCTAGTCAAGCGATCAACCCTTTGGTTAAACAAGACAAACTCCTTGACCTTCTGGACAAGCATGTCGAGCTTCTTGCCCGGAAGGCGAGCGCGAACCGTAGCTCGGACGGTGGTGTTTAAGCAAAGGTTGCCTAACAAGACGGTAAGGTATCCAATGGTAACGCTGGATTGAGACTCTTCCATAGAATCGGCCTGCAGTGAATTAGTATATGTCTCGTGGGCGGAAGCATGTGTGAATGTACCTGCTCAGCGCGCGCCGATCCCTCCAAGAAAATCTCAACCAACTCTCCAACCAATCCATCCCCATCTCTCACAACGCTCGCTCTCGCCTGATCACTGTACTCCGCAAGATTGATCATAGCGCCCAAACTCAGGACCAGATCTTCCAAAACCTCGTTCCTACGCTCCTCCCCGAGCTCACCAGCTAGTAGCTTGAACTTTTGGCTAATCGACCTCAAGAGCGGCAGCACGAATGAGGGCCAAGCGAACAGCTGGCAAGCCTTGGGTCTGTTGTTTGTAAGGTTCATGCAGAGGCGGATGACGAGCCTAATCGGCGAGGCACTGCTGGCCTCGAAGAAGATCGGCATCATGTCCACTAGCCGGCCTAGGATATCATTCGACCATATGGGTTGCTTGTCGTTGCATACCGAGAGGGCCTCCAGTATCGAGAATGTCATGGCTAGGATCAAGTGGTCCTGTGCCGTTGCCTTACCAGCTTTCAAACGCTGACTAGGAAGAGATGCAGCCTCGAGAAGCTTAATGATAACGCCTACATCGACCATGGTTTCCATGTTGCCAGCCTTTCGGAGAGCAACCACTAAGCGCTCGAGGACTGTCATCGCTACCAGCTGGGGAGTGACTTTTTCTGGCTTTTCTGCAGACCAGGTAGAGTTTAGTATGACTGCTCGGAATTCTGCCACTGTGTCTCTCGCACTCAAAGACATGTTTGTCTTCCGGTCTTTCGCAATTCGAAGGATGTCGACGCTTGAGAAGTCCGATGTCATCAGCTTGTTCAGCGTCTCTAAAGTGCCCGACTGGTAGATCTGATCGAGTACAGCATATCCAGGTCGTGTCTGGAGGATGAACAAGACAGCGACGGCAGCTGCGAAGTCGAAGATGATCTCCCCCGAGGGGACAATGCTTCGAAGCAACGACGCGGTCAAAGATGATTCCAGTAGCTGCCCGATGTAGCTTTTATCAGCCATACGTGTGACGAATTCCATGGCAGCGGATCGTCGTTGTGAAGGATTCAAGCCACCCTTTTCGGAGATGTCATCGATCGAAGCTGACGCTTCTGATTGGAATTTGTACTGCTGGCCCTGACGGCGAAGCTCGTGGATCCCCCGTACTTGCGCTGAGTCGTCTCCATCTTCTGATACAGAACCTTGCCTATTCGTGCTCCCAATCCCCAAGTCATCATCGATATCCATAGCTATCATCAGCTCGTCTTCAAGATTGGTTTCTTGCAGTATGGATCTTTGCTGAGCATACGTGATCCTTGTGCCGCTATGTAGATGGACTGCGGCCTGCGATGTCTGGGAGGTTGTCGCCGTGTCTAAGTCGACTTCCATCTCGTCTGATGCGGCCTGAGAGACGGAATTCGTTTCCACGGCAGGCTTGGCTGGGGCAGAGACGGTCGGAATCTCGGTAATGTCCTCTTCTGTCTCCTCGTCGCTTTCGCTATCCTCATCCGAACTTGGTGCAGCTTGTTTGAGCATGTCAATGAGCCTTCCCTTTCGCGTGTGAGCAGATTGGGGGATATCTGAAGACGATCTGTTCAATGTTGAAATTGCAGAGCCAGGCCGCCGTTCAGTAAGACGCAGCCTGGCGATGCTAGGCATCGACGTACTCGAATCTGAAGAGTCGCCTAGCAGATTACTGAACAATGCCTGCTGCCGTGGAGTTACGGAACCTGGCAAGAATCGTTTTGTGGTCCGAGGTATAGGCGTCGCAACTTCTTGGATGTCATACATGGTCTCGTCTTCCGCAATGAGCACTTCCGGCACTTCGGGTACGGGGGAGGGCTTCGCCAAAGAGCGCACAGCAAGCATACTATGTAACGTGGCTGGTGACGATTCGCCCTTCACGAGCTTGGACCTTGGTGGGCCGGGATCGGTGGATACTCTTGTTCGCTTTGGCTTGTTGTTCGCGGGCTCTCCCGTTTTCTTCGCAACCGGTCGTGTTGGTTGCGAAAATGGGTTGGCATCGTGTCCGTGAGAGATATTATCTTCCTTCTTCTGATATTTCCTACTCCGTTGAGGTACAGATGCATCTCTTTTTCGTAATGGCGGCTGTTTTGGCTTCACAGTTGCAGAAGATGATGCCGATGCTCGTCGTTTACGCTTGTTAGACGCAGTGGAAACATCGGACGCCGCAGAGGGTGCCGGTGAAGGGGGGGCTTGTGATACCGGCACGGTTGATGACACCTTGGCCCGTGAAATCGGTACTGGCCGGGGCCTCACTGGCATTCTCGCCGGCGTATCCTCATCTGTGGATGGAAAATCGAATATATCTAAATCAGGGGACTTTGACACTGCTACCTTCGTTGCTGCTTTCTTAGTTGGCAATGTCGCAGTATTGTACGTGGTCTTCTGGGCGACTATGGCGGGCGCTGCGGGTGTCGTAGCTCGTGATCTCGTGCTCGGTTTCACAGTCGTTCGCGTCGTTGGCTGGGCTTGTCCAGTATTCGCGGGCTTGTGTATCGCTTGAGGGGCCTTCGCTCGCCGTCTTACAGGCAGTATTGGTGCCGCAAGAGGGTCGTCCGAGGATAGTATCGCAGCGTGTCCACGCTCCGGCACTTTCGTCTTGGACGTGTATACGAGTGGTTGCGCTGGTTCCGGCTTGCGCAACGGCTGCGCAATCTTCCCAACTTTGTGACTCGTCCGAGGCCTTTCGTCTTCCGAGTCAGAAAAGTCGAACTCGTCCACCACTTCCTTCTTTGATGGAGCCTTTTTCTTCGGAGCAGCAGCAGCAGGTCGAGGTGTGGGCTCGTTATCGGAGGGTACATCGAATATGCCTTCGGGTGTGGGCGACTTCGGGCGATTTGCGCGAGCACTGTACAACGTGCTACCGGTCTCTAGTATTGCCCCAGGTCTCTGGGTCATCCCATACTGTATGCTCGTCTGTTTTCGTGGCCGCTCAGGCGACGGCGCGTTCTCCTGGAACTTCTGCGGTGCCGTGAGACGCGCAGACCTCCCATATGTGAGGACCTTCTTACGGCGATCGGACATCGTGAATGCTGACATTGGCATAGCCATGTCTGGCGGGGTGTTGTTACGGAAGTGGAGTTTAGACGCGCATCGCGATGGGAGGTATCATCCGCGAAGAGCGAGGTGGAGAGCGTGTGGCGGGGAGTTCTGGCGTATCTAACGTAGGTATGGCACAACAGGTGGTCGCGCTGGTAGTCGTGGTGATTGATTTCGTTTATTTGTTTTTGGTGAAACCTGTCACAAAGCGGGAGCATGCAGTGACGCAGCCGGCAGCCGATGAAAGTGAAGAGGCGCAAAGCAGGGTCCACTAAAGAAAAGCACACTAGTCTAAAAGCAGCGAGCGGTGAATCTAATAGTGCGGGAGCGTCCGATGGTCACGAGCCTAGACGGCAACATCTACTACAGCACGGCCTTCATTCTTCTTCCCTCAATTCCCCCTTCGTGGGTTCGTCTCGTTCGTATACATTGCTAGGTGGCTTCTGGTGGCCCGCTGAGCATTCAGGGTCCCATTTCTGCGCCTATCCTTCTCCACTAGCTCAGTTTCACAGTCGTAAATTAGCAAAATGAGCTCAGAATCTCAGCCCACGGCTCCCTCGCAGACCCTTGGACCTGAATATCGGCCAGCTACCCAGAAGCCTACCGCTACTGTCTCTAAGCCTGTGCCACATAAAAATGTTCACATCTTGCCCCAGACGCCGCAGCTGATAGCGCTCCTAACGTAAGAGCTGAGTGCAGTTACAAGAAGCAATAATTGACTAGACTGCAGAATGATTCGAGATAAGAAGACTGAACGCGCTGACTTCATCTTCTATTCCAACCGTATCATTCGATTGCTGGTCGAGGAAGGTCTGAACCACTTGCCAGTAGTGGGGCATGAGATCACAACACCTGTAGGGAGGACCTACGCTGGTGTCAAATTTGAGGGCAAGATCTGTGGTGTCTCGATCATGCGCGCGGGCGAGTCTATGGAGCAGGGTTTGCGGGACTGCTGTCGGTCAGTAAGGATCGGGAAGATTCTAATTCAACGTGACGAGGAGACGTCGCAGCCGAAGCTCTACTACGACAAACTGCCAGAGGATATTGCTGAGCGATGGGTCCTGCTACTAGACCCAATGCTTGCCACAGGTAGGGTATCTGCTTGTGAATATTTTGCCAAGGAATGCTGACAGTTGCCAAGGCGGTTCCGCTCTGATGGCGATTGAGGTTCTCAAGTCTCGAGGTGTGCCAGAGGAACACATCCTCTTCCTCAACTTGATTGCGAGCCCGGAAGGAGCAAAGAAGTTTGCCGACCGTTTTCCAAAAGTGAGAGTTGTAACAGCCTTCGTTGACCAAGGACTGGATGAAAAGAAGTATGTTGACCTACCTTCTTGCCTGACTTTAATGCTAAACATCTTCTAGCTACATCGTGCCGGGTCTTGGTGATTTCGGCGACCGCTTCTATACTATGTGAGAGTGGTTCTTGGCTGGAGTGATCTTGGAGGCGCGTGGGAGGACCTGGAATGTAGCATACACAGAGTGATAAAAGTTTGACGTGCATGTTAGTACGGACATATTCAGGGGGGTAAGAGTTAGTCGTCTCATCTCGAGTGGGATGATACATCAACCAGAAAAACAGAGCTTCGAAGCGACGTGGCCACCCCCTTTCCATTTGCCATTTTCATAACTGCGACGCAAATATCGACCTAAACGCCGAGCCTGCTAATCCCTGGTATATCCTAAACGCCGTAGATGTCGGTAGCCATCTGGCAATACCCGAATCCCTTCATGTTGTACAGAAAATGTGCCGACGCTTTAATCAGCATCATAGTCGCCCTCGGCGTCTAGATCATCCTGTACAACGAAATCTTCCTCGGCGGTCCGAGGAAGTGCGCCAGAGCGGTTGGCCGACTTTTCTAAGGCTGTGCCGACCGCCGCTTCTTTCGCTACCGCATCGCACGCATCGACCCAGTCGGCGTAGACATCTACGGGTGCAGAGAGATCTGGCAGTTGTCAGCCAAGTATTTTCCGGATTACCATTCGTACGCCACATACAGTTGATATTCGTCTGAAACGTCTGGCCGCACACCTTGCACTGTAGATTTCCAACGCCCGACTTCTTCTCGATGGAGACCGAGACAGACTTCTCGTGGTTGCAAAAGAGACACTGGAAAGTGGTGGGGAGCTTCTCCTTCTGTAAAACTTGTTAGCTTAGTCTAAACTAGCTATGCGACCAGTGATACGTGCCTTCTTCGGGCCTTGGGGCTTGCTGGATGACTTGCGCTTGCCCTGTGCTTTGTTAGTAGGAGCATGCGAGCAGATCGATGCGCCGACATGCCATTCTCTTTGAATTGCTCTGTCGAAATAGAAATCAAAGGCGGTTGGTTGTTTTCCGAGCGAGCGGTGGGAGGTGTGAGATGCGTTCGCGCTGTGGGCGGGCTTTGTACGACTGTGTGCACGACAGCGCGTCCAAGACGTGAATGAACATTTGGGATAACTGTGGGGAAACTCCGGCCGGCTTGCCAAGCCATTTCACCGCCCTGGCTGCGGATGCCCAAAGCGTCGATAAGACTAGCCAATCAGGCCTCGGCACGCCGCGCAACAGCTCCGAGTGCTAGTCAGCCAACCCTCCCACCTCCCGCCATTTTGCCTTCCTCCAGTTCTTCCCTTGGCCCTTCGAGGATACTGGATGAACCCAGAATCCCTTCGACTAAACCTGCGTCTTCCACAGGCTTACCAGCTGGTTTGCATTACAACCCTCGCCAACCAGCGGTTCATTGTCCCCACCCTATAACGGATTACAGCCGAGAGATCGCGTTCTCTCCTCACACTTCTTACCGCAGTGTTTTTTTGTATTACATGCAAGCGTCTGAAGGTCGCCATGTCTACCGAAAGCTCCAATGATGCTCTTCTTAAAGAGATCCTGGAGAGCATAAATGCTTTGCGGAGGGAGAATGTACAGCTTACTTCTGCTGTGGACGGAATCAACGGCCGCGTGAACATGTTAGCTGGCATCAAGCAGTTGAAAGATGATGCGAAGAAGGATGCTTCGAATGATGCTTCCGAGAAGGCAAAGGAAGCCAAGTCGGAGCAGACCGTAGAAGCCGTTAGCAAGCAGTATGAGCATCCGCCATCCATTCTTGATGCTTCTCCTCCCCGTCGAACCAGCGTCTCAAAGACGTCCAAGATCATCTTGACCTCCTACCCTGGTCAAGCTGGCGTTGATCCACTACCTATGGATTGGGGTCATAAGGATCCAGCTGTACGAGGTCCCGTCGTCGTGTCCAGGCATCCTGGTACAATTAGGAGGCGTAATGGTACGTGCTCTGTATCCTACATATCGTCCCCTCAAACTAACTTATCACAGCTATCGGTGCGCACGGAGGCTCGTACTCCATCTACCACGCTCTCGCCGTTGCGAGCAAGAACCTCGATATTGACCATAAGCCCGACTTCACAAACACCGAGCCTGCCGCAAATATTGGCCCTTTCCCAACATGGGCCGACAAGAAGAAGATTGTTGCTATGGATCCCTATGGCCATCTTTCTCCGTGGCTATACAAGGACATCATGGACAAGGAGAACGTCGAGATCAGACCTTCCATAGCCATTACGAAGGCCCATATGAAACTCCCTGAGCTCGAGACTAGCGTTCAAAAAGGCCGTCTTGTGCCCGACGGCAAGATTTGCTTGAACGAGACTGGCGAGCTTGCAGTGACCAAGGTCGCGGTTGAGCCAGTGTGGTATCTGCCTGGAGTGGCCGAGCGATTCGGCATTGGTGAGTTCAAACAGGTAGTTTCTATGTGTGGCTTGCTAACAGTTTCTGCCAGATGAGGGGACTCTGCGACGGACGCTGTTTGAAGAGACTGGAGGTTCCTACCCCGAGCTCATTACCCGCCCCGACATCAAAGTCTTCCTGCCACCAATTGGAGGTCTCACCGTCTACATCTTCGGGGAACCGTCAAAGATGTCCGATGCCAAAGTCCGCCTCGCCCTACGCGTCCACGACGAATGCAACGGCAGCGACGTTTTCGGATCTGACATCTGCACCTGCCGACCCTACCTTATTTTTGGCGTTGAAGAGGCTGTCAAGGAAGCGCAGAAAGGTGGTAGCGGCGTTGTCATCTACTTCCGTAAAGAGGGGCGAGCACTTGGTGAGGTGACCAAGTATCTCGTATACAATGCGCGAAAGAGGGGCGAAGACAGAGCGAGCGAGTACTTCAAGCGGACGGAGAATATTGCTGGAGTCAAGGATATGCGCTTCCAAGCTTTGATGCCTGATGTGAGTCTTACATCCTATCCTCCGCTATTCAGCCGATGCCTACTGGCACCGACCTCGTGTCCAGTATCTGTTGATCCAATTACTGATGGTCACTTCACCGTAGATCCTTCATTGGCTCGGCATCACTAAAATTGATAGGATGCTAAGCATGTCCAAGTAAGTCTCGCCCGGGCCTCATCTCGGCAGATCAGCCTCGCTCTTGCAGGAAAGGCTCATGGAAGTGCAGCATGAAACACGACGCGATCGTCGATCAAGGCATCCCGATCCATGAACGCGTGCCGATCCCCGAAGAGATGATTCCGGCAGACAGCCGAGTCGAAATCGACGCAAAGATCCAAGCCGGTTACTGTAAGCCCCTATCCACGCCCCTTCCGCTCCCTAGCAGCGCATCCCTCCTTCTGTCGAACGCTGAACGAGTTCTGCGCGTCGTCGCTCACATTGGATGGATGCTAACTTATCAACCTGCAGTTACAACTGGCCATGTCATGTCAATGGATGAGCTGGCCAACGTCAAAGGGCGTGGTTGGGAGGACATCGATGTACGTGTTCGAACTCGCTCCTTTTATTTGCTCGCGCCATGGGCACAGCTGACTCCAATCACAGCATTGAGCGATGGTGTTATTTGACGCCGTGGAGGCCTAGACGGAGAGAGGTCATCTGCACATTCGGGCTGCTTGCGTAATTGGGCCTTGAGCCTTGGGTATAAGCATGACATGCGCGCATAGGTTACAGCTCGGTAACGCATACTCGTTCTGATACGGATGCGGGATGGTGTTTCTGGTCCTTTTTCCGTTGATCCTCCGCGCTCGGATGGGTGGGGGCTTATATGGATGAGAGGCGTATGCCGATAAGGTAGTTGGTGGGAGACGAATAAAGTTCCGCGTCCTTACGCATTATATATCAAATCTGCTGCGTGGTTGCAATCGGCGTGGCTTGCTGGTTGCTTATCCCGCGGTATCATTAACCCGACTGCATGTCAACACCATGCGCCGTTGACGAATAGGCGCGCATACTCAAACCTGACCAGACTACGGCGCTTCTTGAGGTTTTCGTTAAGCAGTCGGCGTGCTATTTGCGCACGGCAACCAAAGCCGAGATCCATAGATTGATTACAGGCTGCGACGATGCTACCTGCAGTATCCCAGAGATGCTCACCGGCGCAGGTCCCAGAGATGCTCACCGGCGCAGGGCGTACGCAGATAAGATAGAACGAGAAGATCTGCCTCCTTTTCCATCTTCTCCCACTCGGCCTACCACATCCGGAGATCCATCTGCCTCTTTATTCCGCGCGCCCACTCTCTACATATCATCCCCGCCTCCGCGTCTGCAACAACACTCACGTGGAGCAAGCCCTGCAGCACGCTCAGCACGGCAGAAACAGGGCGGATTGCCTTGGGCAAGGCAGGCGTAGTTTGGCGTTTCATCAACATGTCACTTGCAGTCCCGCATTCCGCCCTACCCGCACGTCAAACGTCGCGTGACAAGGAAGCCCCATATCGGAGGCGGTAGGCGCCGCTACGAAAGGCCGAAGGCACTCAGCTGCTACCGGAGCGGCCCGCGTTGGGCTCGACCATGTACCGGTACGTGTACCAGGCTGACATATCGGCCTAGTGGTCGAAGCCCAATCTCGATGTCGCGGGGGAATTACTACGTTTTCGAGGTCCGGGGTTCCTGTTAGCAGCAGCTAGGCGCAGGTAATAGTGGAGCGCTTGATGGGATTACGCCTGGAGGCACAGGACGTGTGGGAAGAGTGGATATGTTCTGGAAAGTGGCGGATATACAAGCCATCCGCTTGGACGGGGGAGAAGAACCTTTTGCAGTGGTGTGCTATCGGCACGTCTTCGTTCGGGTGAGATCGGCGGGAAGTGCGGTTCTGGCTCATGGCTGTTGTGTAGGGATTGTCTCTGTCTTTGCAGGGTTTATTCGAACATTGCACGTGATGGGATCCCCACCTATGGCTCGATAGAAGAAAGATGAGGGGGTTTGACAGCCACATTCGCGTAGACGGTTTGTTGGAAAGTGTGGTGGCTGCTTCTGCATTGCATCGCATACACGGTTTGCAAAGATGCCGAGATCCGATCATCTCTCCAGGCCATGTCTAGATCAGAACGAAGTGCCGGCCCGAGGGGTGTGCTTGCGGGAGATAGACGGACGGTCGGGCGGAAAGAGCGGCATCACAAGCATAGCCTTGACCGTCGTACAGGTACGCAACTGGGAAGGTGGGCGCACAGGGTACGTTTCGGCCGCTAGCGATGGAATTTTTCGGGCTTCGTAGCGGACTCGATAGCAGGACGTGCTCTAATCTACTTGTCTCTTAGTAGGAGACGAGTTCGTATAATGTGGCAGTCTAACTATACGAACGAAAGGTTAGGTTGGGGGAGGTTTGTTCCGATCGCAGGTGCCTGGAGTAATTCCGCCTACCGTCCAGTGCACTTCTCGCTTCATCACCATCTTTCCCCCTCTCGCAACGCACTCCGTCCCTATCATGGCAAACCATAAGTCCAATTAATGTCTCTACGCTCATATGTAGTCTCTCCCTCAGGCTGGAATGCATGCTTAGGGTCCCTAGCGGGTAGCGGTCTCGCATTGAGTCTTTCGAACCGCTCGCTTGCACTTCTACGGGCTTATTGCTGCAATTGCGCCTGTAGGAGATATGTGCTTGCACCTTCTGCCCTCTAATTATTTGTGCCGCTCTCAGCTCTACAGCTTAGGTCCGCAAATTTGACCTGCCTCGCTCCTCTGGAAGTCTACCTAAGACCCTCAACGGCAAGTAGCAGTGTCCGCATTCTGCTCAAGCTATCAACTAGCAAAGATTTGAGTATCAGAAAACCCTTCATCCCCCTCGCACCGCGTATTTCCGAGAGGGATATTGCACAAGCAGTCGTCTTACGTCGTTCCCGGAACTCCCGCCGAAAAGTCATCAAGGCGGATTGGATCTACACGCAGCCGAAACAGAAAGCATGATGGTGTTTATCCGCAACCATGCCACGATCCCAGTACCGAATACGCTAAATACTTACGGTATCGATATATTTTCATGGAATTCATTGAAAGTGACTTATTGGACGAGCTGAGGAATCACAAGATTGTTTTCACTCATGGTGTCTAGCCCTTCGTAGCATTGAAAGGTCGTATCGCCGCGATCATTGATTGGGGATTCTCGGGGTGGTACCTCGAACATTGGGAGTACTGTAAGACCCGTTCCTTTTATCGGGAACGAATGAAAAGTATATCTTTGTAAAAGAATCTTTGAGAAACAGTACCATGGCGAATATTTCATGGACGAGCGGTGTGCCCGGGAAGTTGGGCATGGTGGATTCCAAGGATGTAGGATCTTCCAAGCAACAAGCGCTAATAGTCCTGCAGCGCTTGTGCATTTGGGGATCCCGGCGTGAAAGGGGATGTAACCGCTGCCCTCTGCTTCTGAACCACTGCATCCCGTTCTGATCTAGTCATCAGGCCTGCGGCCACAATCGCGTCCAATCTGTTTTGCACCCAATTCTGACAATTGCAGGTCTTGCTCACTTCAATTTCAACGCCTTTAAAACGGATTCCAACTCTGCATGCCTATCCTGTGGACCCATGCTGCGAAGTCCATCGAGAGCAGCCTTGCGGTCTCCTGCCTAGGGTCTTCCCGGTTTTCTACGTGGTGGAACGTAAGACCAACACCGGGCGTACGGGTCACATGGCGAATCTCGAAAGTGTCATTCTCATTGTCGACTGCAATGTCACTATGACGTATAAACTCTCCAGTGTATGCGCGGTAATTTCGCCCGTGGGCTCGTAGACGGTAACGTAAACTGCTAAACCGCTCGTGGCTTTCCGAACGTTTTCCAAACGTAGGACTAATCGACCGTGGTTTCACAGAAACTGAATAGGAAATCTACAACTTAAAATGAGGCGGTCCAGACAATGCCTTCATGAGCTGCGGAACCGCGGAAGCGATGAAATCCCATGTCTGGTGCGCACGCTTTGTTTCAATACCCTTAATGTAAGATTGAGCCGAGGGAACTGGCATCTATAACCTGGTAACGCAATTCTCTCTTCGCCCTTTTTCTTTTCTTTTTAAGGGAAAGCGGGCAGGACTGCCGAGCGACTGGCCAACGGACGGGACGTGGCCGCCGCTTAATTACCCCCATAACGAGACACGCGGGAGAAGACAAGTACCGGTGGTAGGTTGGGGGTGCGTCATAGACAAGGTGAGATTGATCTCGTTTGAGGCGCATGCCCCGAGCGTGGGTTTCTGGACGCTTCGTTCGAGGGCACTGTAGACACAAGCGTCGCGTCACGGGACAGAAGTGAAGCAACATAATGTCGCATTCGCCCATATCAGCTCGCACCTACCACCCCGCGGCCCTATCGATGGCGGATAAGGGGGCCCTCCGTCATACAAGGCATCAGCAAGGAACAAGTCCCTCCGCTGCCTTGTCGTGCCCCGTCGGCCCGAAGAGCGGCATCAAACCTTCGGCTTCCATAGCATACGCTGCTGGTCTCAGTTTGTCCAGGCCGCCGCGCCCCGATTTGATGGCAACAGCACGAACCCCGCCGCCTTGGAACCCGCGCTCCCGGGGCGACGATGCCGCGATGCCAATCAGGGGCCGGCGGCGCCAACGCTGCCACAATCAGCGCACTCGCTGGAAACAAGTGCCCTTTGCAGTGTGGACTGACTCAACGCGAGCGGTGGCCAACGCACGCCTGCAGCCCCCGCCTTGTCTGGAGAAATGAATCGAGTCTTGTGTCGGCCGGCGTGGCGAGTCAGGAACGTATGAGCGGATGACAGCGCAGCTGTCGCCTGGCCAGCGTCCTGCGTCCTTTTTTAAACGGTCCACGTTTTTCAGCGGCCTGCATTGCCATGCAGCATGGGCCGAGATATCCAAGATGTGGAGGCAGCCCCGGCTTGCTGATGCAGCTAGCGCCAACAGGGGGGCCCTGGCCTTGCAGACGCGTTATGTACGCTGGTAGTATGGGGTGAATGGCGCCTCGGCGCAGCCCTCGAGGCATGCTATTACTACTACGCTTCCGACCTGCCTCTGTCTCGTTAATCCGACCTTTCCATCCGTCCTCCCTTCAGCTGGCTCGAAGACCCTACACATCAGTATACCATCATGGAGAACAACACTAGATATTACTACTCGCTACCCACCCAAGCACCACAGGCAAGATCAGGCAGCCGTCGTCCGCCTCTGACGCCATCGACCGTCTCTTCACCATGCCTCTCTACACTGCCGATTGCAACTCGACGAGACTCTGGCGCAGGAAGTCCCACGAAAGCCTCTGCCCTCCTCGCCAAGGTCGTCTCACACCCATCGACACCAAAAGGCGAGACACCCCCATCGAGCCCCATGTGTACTCCAGATGCCAGGACCGCCGAGATGCAATCAAGTCCAGTCTACAGCCCACAGAGGCCGGCCGTATGGAGAAGTGAGAGTGCCCGCTATGTGCACCAGCACCGGCAACAAGGTACGCATGCTCCAAGACGGTGGTTCGGCCGAGAGCAACGCAGGCTGACTGTAATCAGACGGCTACATCAGCTTTCCCGATTTCGAGAAGTTCTGCCAGTCGCAAAATCCGTATGAGAGTCAGCATCGCGAACAGACCGCCATGAAGACATGACTGAAAGAATGGATCGAGAGGAGACTGGCGATCGAGTGGGGCAAAGTCGAAGAATTGCTCATCGCCGTTACGAAAATCATCAAAAATCTACCATGTTACACAGCCATTCCTTCTTTATAGAGGCAGCCGTTGTTCCGGAGGGGTAGTAGCCGTTGGGGGGCCGGTCCACCCGAAGATGAGGTGTAGCCGTCGAGCGACAGCCCGCGCAGAGAGATGCCTGAACATCTTGGTCGACGGAAGTTAAGACGAGCAGGCTTGTTGCAGGGAAGAAGCAAATTCGGTGAGCGGGATCGACGTGGGAGCCTCCGCGTGAGCCTCCGCGTGGGGGTGCCTTGCTGTAACCCAGCGGTAGCCACGGCAGTCAGCCGCCGCGTCAGCAGAAGGGCGGACATTGAGACCTTAGTAGAGGGACACCTTTGTCCACGGCGGGAGCAGAGAACGAGGCGGGTATTTGATGGGCGTTTCAGGAGCAACGGAAAGCTGGATCAAAAGCATTCAATGTCCATAGTTTGCCAGATGCCAATGACAACAATCTTGAGTCGATCGAATACAGACCGAACAAACCATGCATGGTGGCGATGTGTCAGTTAGAACAGCAGAGCCATCCTGTCGTGGGGCAGGCGGGACCTGCCATCCGAAAAGCTCCCAAGAACCTGTTCACTTCATTAGAATGAAAGTTTCAGTTCTTGAACGCTGTGTTGCCGATGACGAGCGAGGTGAACGGGCGACGACGTGGTCGATCGCGTCGACTCTCGGCGAGGGCTTGGCGCACGTGACACTGGAAATGGCCCGAGCGCGCACCTCTCGCTTAGCGAATTTTACCACAGACCTGTGCAGTTCATCAACGACAACTCCACCAGAACAGCCCGACGCTCACATCCCCACGTCGCAATCATGGCTGTCGGCAAGAACAAGCGCCTTTCAAAGGGAAAGAAGGGTCTCAAGAAGAAGACCGATACCTTCGCGAAGAAGGACTGGTACAACGTCAAGGCCCCAGGAACTTTCCAGATCCGAGAGTAAGGACCCCGCCGCGATGCTCTACCAAATTCTCTCAATGGACTGTATACTGAGCTTCTTCTCCTACAGCGTCGGCAAGACCCTCGTCAACCGCACCTCCGGTCTCAAGAACGCGAACGACGCGCTGAAGGGCCGGATATTCGAGGTCTCCCTCGCCGACCTCCAGAAGGATGAGGACCACGCCTTCCGCAAGGTCAAGCTACGCGTCGACGAGGTCCAGGGCAAGAACTGCCTGACCAACTTCCACGGGCTCGACTTCACCTCCGACAAGCTCCGCTCCCTCGTCCGCAAGTGGCAAACCCTCATCGAGGCCAACGTCGTTGTCAAGACCACCGACGACTACCTCCTACGTCTCTTCGCCATCGCCTTCACCAAGCGACGACCGAACCAGATCAAGAAGACCACCTATGCTGCGTCATCGCAGATTAGGGCAATCCGCAAGAAGATGGTCGAGATTATGGCTCGTGAGGCTAGCGCGTGCTCGCTCGCTCAGCTTACGCAGAAGCTCATCCCAGAGGTCATTGGTCGCGAGATCGAGAAAGCTACCCAGGGCATCTACCCTCTTCAGAACGTAGGTGGTTTGGATGGCTAGAGTTGGTACATAAGACTAACAAATACCAGATCCACGTGCGCAAGGTCAAGCTCCTCAAGGCACCCAAGTTCGACTTGGGCGCTCTCCTCGGTCTGCATGGCGAGTCGAGCCAGGATGACTCTGGCCAAAAGGTACGCTCCGCCCAATATGACATCCATGCGCATCTGCTGACATGTTCTAGGTTGAGCGGGAGTTCAAGGAGACGGTTCTGACCGATGTGTAAGCGACATGGTTGGTTAGGCGGGTATCTAGGGTCTTTTCAACTTCTTCGACATGAATCTGGGCATCAAAAGGTGTTATGTTTACAAATGAAACGTCAAACATAACCCTCATCGAGTCCCTGGCGGAAGTGATGGCGTGCATGGGTACATCGACCATATTCCGGTGTTCATGCGGCGGGACAAGTGCTAGGCAATGACATTGGCATTTAATTCCCACATTCAGCTATCTTCCGCGCTGGCCTCCTCGACTCTCAGATACTAATCCACGCCGTATCGATGGTAACGAACATATTTCCAATTACACCCTTCCTCTGCACGCTTTGACACAACTACACGCTATTCTAGCTTACTCACATGCTGCATCCACGGCCCAGCATACTCCATGGGATCTTTCTGATCGGCAGCTTTCCAAAGCAACCTATGAATGCCGACAAGGGCTCATCCGCGCGCACTCCTGTCCTCGTGCTCATGATCAGAGCATATACCCCTCATTTCTTTCATCGCGCTCATCAATCCGTTTCCCAACACTTTCGTCCTCGACCTAACTAGCTCGGCAGCTCGTGTCCTCATCAGGCCGCCAGGCCCTGACTGGTCAGTCGAGCTCGTAACCCCTCCCTCGAAACTTTGCTTCTAGTTTTCCGCCACAAGTGTGTGTGGAGGGGTGTGGGCTTTGCATATGATCGGTGTGTAAGGGTTGAGGGCTTGATGGAGCGGGGAATGGAAATGGGGAGGGGGGCAGATGTGTCATTGTACATGGTCGGCTCGTGCGCATGTGTCAATATGATGTGTAAGTGCTCTGCGTGGTGGGTACATATAGCCCTAGTACCGTGTGCGTCATCAATAGCCGGTACTTAGTAGGTCGTGACAACAACCATGCGCTAAAGACTTACCCTGCTCTCTAGACCGTAGCTTTTTTTTTCAGGCTAGGAAAGTTACTCCATCGTGGGCTGAGCTGACGTCCGTTCTTAGATGATACGATCTTGCTATGCTATTACGGCACGGAAGGTATCAATTAAGTAATTAGTCCCCCTTTTCTCGTCGATCCAAAATCCCCAAAACTCCAAAGCGCCACGACTCGACTCAACTCAACTCAGCTCAACTCAGCTCAACTCACGCCATCGAAATGACAAGGGGAAAGTCCAGCGGTGAGTTCGTCGGTCCGCGGGCGCGGATGCCGGTGCGAGTGCGAGTGCGGCTTTTCAATTCTCAACCTAGACTTTTCTAGCTCGCGTTAAGGGATTAACTAGCAAGGACGGGGTAGTTTGGTGTAAAGGGGGGTGGCTGGAGTAGCTGAGAAGGAAAACAGTTTGCGTTGCTTCTCTTAAATCAATTTTTTTTGTGGCGGCGGCGGCGGCGGCGGCGGCGACGGCGGCGGTGGTGGTGGTGATGGTGGTGGCGAATGTGCGGTTTGGAGGCTTGTTGGCTTGTTAGCTTGTTAATTAGCTTCTTAGCGTGGTGGCTTGTTAGTGTGTTAGTGTATTAGTGTTGTACTGATTGAGGGTGTTGGCTTGTTAGTGTTGTGCGGAGTGGGGATGAGGCAGGTTTTCACCGCTACTTTGGCGAGGGGGGAGGTGGGGACTGGTGCTGGGATGGGGATGAGTGTGGATATTGAAAATGGGTTGATTGTGGGTTGGAAGGCGATGTGGGTGGAGTCGGGTGGTGGTGGTGTTGGTGTTGGTGACGGAGAAGGGGGTGTGGAGGATTGATGTGGCGTATTTGGGGACGCTTGTTGGGGTTGGTGGATGGATGGGATGAGGGGGTGGGTAAGTGTAGGTGGTAGTCGGAAGCTTGGCTCTTGGATAGAGTTCAGGGGAACGGGGAGATGAATCGACAGGTGTAGGCATTCTTGTCTAAAGGGGACCAAGTGGGGACATAGTGGGAAGTTCCGGTATAATAGTCTATTTTGACGGGAAAATGCGCCTAAATACACGACCAAGTGCTCGCCAACACATACCCTATCGCCCACCGACGAGTTCTAGAACCGCTCCATTCCGATCCACGCACTCCGTCAGCTCTGAACGCGACACACCTTCCCTGCTCCGCTTGGCTCTCGGAGCATATCCCCAACTACCTCATCTTTCTCAGCACATTCCGCTCGGGAAGGCCTTCCCGCCGCCTAATCCTTACTCTAACATCGCGCTTAGGAACCTTGACAGCCCCGCCATCAACCGCCTTCGGAACGGCCCACGTCCCTGCCTTCTGGCTGGGCGTAGGCTGTTTCTCACCCGTAGCTGCAGCCTGCGCTTCATTCATGTGATCGCGAAAGGTCTTTTTGGGCGCTGCAGTGATGTCCCATAGCTGCAGGATGCCGGCGACGAAGGCGAGAAGGAGTGTTGTGGTGAAGGGCTCGGGGGGATCGGTGGGAGAGGTTACGGATGAGGGAGGGGGGCTGTGGAGGAAGCGGTCTGGTTTGTACTCGTTGGGCGTGAGGAAGGTGGCTGCTGAGGTGTTTATGAGGGATTGGGAGAGGCCGATATCGACGTACGAGCCGGCGTCGAGCTCCCATTGATCCTGGACGCCTGGTCTTAGACTTTCGCGCTCGGTGAGTGTGGTGGCATTTGTGAGTTTGAGAGTGGAGACGGGGGACTTGTAGAAGCGGCGGGTTTCGTTAATGCAGGAGCGTAGGAAGGGGAACGAGTCTGGTAAAAGCGCTTTCGACACTCCCGAGAAGGATATCTCGGGCGGTGCTGGGAAAGAGGGATGTATTGAGGGTGGTTGAACAGCTTCTGCCCAGCTTTTCGTCTCTTTTACTATCGTGTCGATGATTGTTTCTTTCGAGTCCTGCGATTTTGCTGAAGCAGCTATCTGGTGGATATGTAGTATCGTCCAGCATGCCAGAGGTACGACTTCTGAGAATATGCTGTGTAGGAGCTGCAGTGCGATAGCCGCACGTGCTTGTATTGGCACATCATGCTTTGTAAACAGGTCG
Source organism: Darksidea phi (assembly GCA_030770425.1). Classification (NCBI taxonomy): domain Eukaryota; kingdom Fungi; phylum Ascomycota; class Dothideomycetes; order Pleosporales; family Lentitheciaceae; genus Darksidea; species Darksidea phi. The sequence continues at coordinate 23,611 of JASJFT010000078.1, forward strand.
TTCAGTGCTGTGAAGGGCGTCGGCGTATCAGCATCTGTCTCTTCTCCGCTCATACTCTCGTCGTCTTCCGGCACTTTCTTTCGCGGCGGATTCGTAAGCTCGTCGAATAACCTGTCAAAGTTGTTCAACAGCCTCTTCTTCGCCAATATTGCCCCTGGCAGTCCTGGAAGCGGGCACAGTCGTGGAAGGCCAAGAGCGAGGGGGTAGAAGAATTGATTGAAGGTGGCCAAGTCCGATGCAAGTAACTGATACGATTCCGGGAAATGAATCCCCGTGATGGGAGGAATGATTGCGTTACATAAAAACTCGTTGATGATGGCGAAGAGGTCGCACTCTGCTTCCACGGTTTCGTCGGTCAGGTCAAGCCCAGCTACCCGTTCCCATTGCATTTGGTCGACAACGGAGGAGTTGAAGGTTATAAGATCTGGTAGAGATTCGGAGAGATTGGACAGAGCGGAGGAGAGCACTTTCTCCATCTTGCCGCTTCTGAAGAGTTCTTTTTCAATTGTTTTAGAGATGTCGGGTCGGAGCTCGAGATATCCGTTTTGCGTGTTGGCTGGAATACCGAATGCATTCCGAAGTACCGTCCACTTGCTGATTTCGGCTTCATCCAGGCTACGAGATTCTTCGAGAAGCTGGTCCAAAAGCTCCGGAGAAAGCACAATATTGTGTTTTGCCCCCGCAGCATCATAAGCCACGATGGGTGTAACAGAAGAGTCTCTAATTCCCCGTTAGTCTCTTCACCTTAAACTTCACTGATGTTAAACGTACCTGATCCCCTTCAACCAACCCTCTCCTCCAAAGACAATGTTCCCCCAATGTCGCACGCCCGGGATCCAGTATGGCAATTGTTGTACCCGCCTCTTCCCGCCATCTTGAGTAGCACTCGATGTTCTTCCGGAGAGAATCCTCGTAGGCAAGAGAGACGCAACGAGCCCAACAAAGATTTGAAGCAAAGTATCCGTCAGACTTCGATCCTTGAACAGCGTATTTGATATTTTCGAGTCGAAGCGATAATACCTCGCAAGAACCAAAACGAACGGAAAGCTAAGGAGGAAATAACATAGCGGTAGGAACAGAACTCTTATAGCTCTATTCGACGCATACACGCCCGCGAACAGCCCCTTGAAGACGCCCATGCTTGCGAAGCTGTAAGTGAGTGTTGCAGAAATGCAATCCTTCTCTTCGCCGATACGCAGGAACCGCTCACAGCCCTGAAGAATTCAGCTCCCCGCTCAGGTCCGCAGTAGCAGCTCTCCACGCACGAGGTCGGCGAAGCGGTCACAGAAAGCCCAAAGGCCCGCGCGTCGGCGTCAAACCACTCAATCTCCAACGACGTAAACGCGTTCAAGACATGGAACCGGGCTAGCGTGTTGCAGCCCTGTAGCGGTTTAACGGTTGAGCTACTGCAGGAGATGGGGACGGCGATGTTGGTCGTTGTCAGCGCTGAAGGAGAGGGCACGGTAGCATTCGAGAACGGCGCTAGAAAGCTTGTTGCTCGTTAAAGGACCCCTGGCCGGTAAGGTGTCCGCCGATGCACCAGAATTAGATACTTGCGTGGAGATTTTCTGAAGCCGTGATTTTTGGCGGCAGGGGGGCGCAGTGTGCGAGGGCGCGGATTATTCAGGTGCTGCTTAGCCAGCGTCGTGAATGGTGATTGCATGTAACCTCAGCCATGCAGTCGCTCTCGCCGGCCAATCGTAGGAAAACTCTTCAGCCTCTTCGCTGCGTGCAAAGCTGATAATTCCGCGAGCACAGTCACCCAAGAGCCCGCTTATTAACAAATCTATTACCAAATCGCGGAACGGGAGTCTGGATTGGGTGTATACATTTGCAGCGTACGGCGACCTCACGTTTGACATTACACTAATACAAAACCTACATGCATCAGCGCCGCACGGCTTAAACGTCCACGTCTAACATCCCGGTAGTCCCTATCGACAAGCAAACGTAGAGCCAACGGCTCGAGAGCTTCCCACAACCCTCTCCAATCCCACCCCCACAACACCAATTACCACCACCACCACCACCACCACCAATCCCACCCTCTCAACACCAACACCGCCATGACTTCGACCCCAGTCCCCAAACACCTAAACTTCATCACAGGCAACAAGAATAAGCTCGCCGAGGTACGTGCACGAAATCTCGCTCAGAAACTTCCTTCCTCGTATTCGGCGCGCTCCGAAAAAAAGAAAAACTCCACTCCACCCCATCCCTTCTTCAGCTGCCGTGTCTAGAACAGCTTGGACCCTCTTTGTGGAGTCGCGGGTCGAGTATGAAAGATTTCGAGGCTCTGCTGCAGCCCAGCCCAGCCAGCCCGCTTGCATATCGGCGCGGCCGCCGTTGCGGTTGCGGTTCTCAGGCCATGTTCTCGTTAAAAAAGGCTCCAGATGTCAAGGATGTGGCATTTTCCTAAAGCGGACTTGGCTTGGTTAATTACCGCTCCCGATCTATTTTGCTTACTTGCTTAGGTGCAAGCTATTCTCGCTGGCGTGATCGAGCTGCGGAATCAGAATGTGGATTTGGTTGAGATACAAGGCACGGTGGAAGAAGTGACGACGGATAAATGCCGACGAGCAGCTGAGGCAGTGAGTAGTTCGATCATTGGAGTATGTTGTGTGATTTTGTAGGCTGAATTGCGATTTAGATCAACGGCCCTGTGCTAGTAGAAGACACATGTCTCTGCTTCAAAGCCATGAACGACCTGCCGGGTCCATACATGTAAATACCTCCCGAAGCTCTCTCTCCCCACACCCTCACCCTCTTATCGCATCCAAAAAATGCCAGACTAACTCGCAATGGCAATGTGCAGTAAATGGTTCATGCTTGCCCTCGGCCCCCTCCAAATGCACAAAATGCTCGAAGGCTTCACCGACAAATCCGCCCAAGCCGTCTGCACATTCGCCTACTGCGCCGGCCCAGGCCACGAGCCCGTGTTATTCCAAGGGAGAACGGATGGGAAGTTGGTTGCGAGTCGGGGGCCTACTGTTTTTGGTAAGCAGACATCCTTAATCCTTCATACCTATATATGCATAGTGGATAGTTGGAAGTGCATAGAGGCTGACTGTTGCGTAGGCTGGGACTCGTGCTTTGAGTACGAAGGCAAGACGTACGCCGAGATGGATAAGAGCGAGAAGAATAAGATATCGCACCGGGGGAAGGCGCTGGATAAGCTCAAGGAGTGGTTGGCGACTCGGGCTACGGCGTAGGCCGTGCACACTTGACGCTTCATACGCCATACTCTTCCCCCCTTGATTTTCTTCATCAAGTATACCCCATGCAGTGCCAATAGACGTAAAAGAAATGCAAAAAACGTACCAAAAACGTGGAACGCCTACCAGACTCCTGGTAATCACCAATCTAGCGTATTCCCTCATTCCTCTACTTTTTCATCCTCTTCTTCCTTCCCCCCACCATTATCTCTCCTCCAAGCCCTCACCCACTCCTCAACTCTCTCAACATTCCCCTCAACATCCTCAACGCCCTCACTCCTCAACTCAACCACAATCTCCTCTCTATAACTCTCCCTCGCCTCATCCAGCAAGACCTGCATAATCTCACTATCCATATTCTCCTCGAGCTTCTTCCCTTTATATCCGCGCGCAGCCAACCGATCATAAAGAACCGTCGAGTCACACCGCAGCACGATAACGAGATCGATCCAGCGCTCGGGGAACAAATCGCAGGCGTGCCAGTCGAGGATGTAGCCGCCCGTGCTGGACAGCGATGTAGCTTCTAAATAGTCGAGGAGCTGGCGGGAGCGCATGTTAGCTAGTGGTTCTTCCGGGCGACGCACCGCTGCGGTCCAGATGCATGTCTTCATACCTTGTCTTCATCCACAATCCAGCTGCCCAACTCATCATCCCTGCCCTCGTGGAACCCCTCGTCTTTGACAATCTGATTAACAGAAACATGCTTGAAGCCCAGACTCCGTGCCAGCTGCTCGGCGTGTGTCGTCTTGCCCACGCCCGGTGTGCCTGTAATGACGATGTTCGGGTTCTTGCGCGCCATTGCTGTGTTCACTGTCCCGTATACGGACGAGACGATTCGAGTTGCGGCGGGGGAGGTGGAGGGCGGGAAGAGCTTCGTAGGTATAAAGGCGTATAGAATTGTTAAAAGCTCGCCGAGAAAAGGAAACCGTAGTGTAGAGTGTAATTGCTCCTTCACGCGTACTCGAAGGTATTATCGCCGTAACACCGCGCCCAAAAAATTCCCCCAGCGCCGAATTTCCACCGACGGCGCAACCCCCACCAACACGGCAGCGCCACAAAATTTCCAAGCCCCGCCCTAACCCGCATTGGGACAATGACACACACTTCCAACCTTCGTCGAGTGTGTGCGTGCGCGTCTCGCGTGACTCTTCTTAGAAGCATTCCACAGCCGAAAGACTCCAAGGACATGAGCACACAACTCCCGGAGGCGAATCAGAGAACACACGTAAAAGATATCGCGATCATATGCCGAAATCTACTACAAGCTCTGCATAAACTCCACACCGCCTCAATCTCGCAAAATAAAGACTTCCAACGCGAGCAGAAGCTATTACAGAACTCCCGCCCAACCACACACGGATGAGGAGAAAAACATGCTATTTCAACCCATTCATAGAAGCGCCAAACCCAACCGAACCCAATGACAATCGTAAGAATGCTGTTTCTGTTCCTGCAGTACAAGTCGGATCCAAAAAAGACATGCTCGAGGCATGGCATGGTTCGAGATAGAGATGATTGATGACGGTTGACGGTTGACGCGAAGGAACCAAGTAATTTTGTGTGAGAAGCTAGTTCAAACCGTCCCAGCCCCAGGAGCCTCCTCCTCAATAGGATATTGTGCCGATGTGATGAAAGACAAGCAAAGGTGATGTGTAAGGGAGATGGCAGAGCGCCCGAGGGAAGCAGAGCTAGGAAGCTCCTGACAGCGGCGAAGCAACCACATGCATCATGATGCCGGCATCTAGATCGAATGAACACGCCGGGGACCTCTGGCCGTCAGTTCGAAACGAGAGGTGCTACCTTTAGCTTTGCTTGCACTCAGCCGTATCCTGCTTCGGTTTTGAACCATCACCCTGGCATTCGTTAGCATTTGGCCGGTAGAATCGGTCGTTGAGTGAGCATACCTCTTCATCTGATTCATCATCCTCGTCGCGGTCGTCGCTGAGCTCATCCTCGTCCTCATCGTCTTCGTCCTCGAACTCGCCCTCGTCGAAGTCATCCTCGATGTTCTCGTACTGAAGAGCCTCACCCGTGAACCAATCAATGGCACGCGGGATGAGCTTCTCCTTGATGTCCTCGCCGAGCTGGTAGTCGAGCTCGAGACGCTCCTCGATGTCGGACGAAGCATCGTCCTCATCCGTCGGGGGCTTGGGGGGATCGAAGAAGTTGAAGAATGACTCAGTTGGCACGGTCTTCTTCACCACTCGGGTCTGCTTGGTGTCTGCAAAGATTAGCTGCATGCAACTGACGGACTGCGGCTGCTAAACGTACTCTTGTTGCGCTGCTTCTTGCTCTCGACTCGGACGGTGAGGTCCTTGCCCGAATTCCACTCGATCTTGTCACCCTCGGCATGGTCGTAGATGAAGTCGCCACCGTAGCCGTTCTCCTCCTGGTAGAAGTAGGTTTTGGTTATGGTTTTGTTGGTGAAGAACTCATTCTCCTCGAATTCGAAAATGAGCTTGAAGCCGGGGCGGTCGAGATACTCCATGCGGATATCGGTGAGATGTTTCAGCGCGGCCTCGTCCCGGTCGGTGATCATCTCTGCGAGCGAGATCTGGTTCTTCATAGCGCTCAGCCAGAATTCCGGGATGCCCTTCACGTCCTTGCCTTCGTCCTGGTTGAGCTCCTCCTCTTGGGCGTCTTCGTCTTCGTCTTTCTCATCCTTCTTCTCGCCCACCTCGATCTGCTCAGCGGTCGGCTCAGAGACTCCGTTGACGATCTTTGCACGGGTCTGGTACAGCGGTGTGAACTTGGCGAAATACTTCTTCTCCAGCTGCAGGACCTCCTCTTGGAACTCGGCCTCGAGCTTGGAGTGCTCCTTCTGGATGCCCTTCAGGCCAGCGACACGACGGCGGACTGAGCCAGGGAGGGACTCAATGTAGCCACTCGACCGGCCGACCAAGGAGCCGAGCTTCGCCTGCATCATAGAGATGAGGGCCGGGTTCGCGGCGAACAGTCCGGCGGCGGCACGCTCCAGGTTCTCTGCGTGCAGAAAATGCGAATTAGCGGTCAAGCTCGTCAGCGCCGCGAAGCGGGGTGCGAGGGCAGGGACGGGGCATTCGACTACTTACCCTCCTTGATGCTCGCCACGCCAGGCTGCTGGGCGCGGGAAGATATAGGGGCGGCATTCGAGGGCGTGTTTTGCGGTGTTCTGGTGGTAGCAAAGTGAGCGCTGGGCACGTCGAGCGCAGTGTTTGTGGCGGACATGTTTTCGGGCTTCAAAATTGAGTGCTGTGGGGTAAGGGAGGACTTACGGCGCCGTCATGGAGTCGAGCTTCTTATTGCGGATGGGCTCAGACATGTTGACGGATTGCTGCAGAGGCTGAGGGTAATGCGGTGGTTGTTGAGGGAGTGCAGTGGTTGTTGGTGCGCCTCAAGGCCTTTCCCGTCTGCAGAATTGTTCGGCGGATCCAGCGAAGGAAAGCGCTAGCTCGCCCCTCTATTCGGTTGGGGTTAGCGGGGGCCGGCGGTGATGTAACCAGTGCAGCGCTGCCACTTGCGTGAAAGAACAGAACCCGAACCGTAACGAGAGCACGCAGGGCGGATCGAGAGAAGATATGGCGTTTGTGCGGGATGGGAGTCCGGTTGACACGGGGATGCCGGGCGCGGATCTTGGCTCAAGTGTGAGTCTTCAGTGCTCTTACCGCTATTTTTTCACCACCACCCGCACGTGTTGCCCTCCAGCCAGTCCACGACGCGAACGCTCGAGTGCCGCTGCAGCGACCGTCACGGCACGGTATCAAAGCTTGACACGGCAATGCCGACTTTGGCCGTCATCGGGCCAATGGGTACTCAATATTGCTACAATCCTCTATCCTATCAACAACAAAAAAGCTAACCCCCTCTGGTATCGAACGCCAACATGCCCTGCGCTGCGCCTTCCTTCTAGAACAAAGCGGATCCATGGAAGAAAATTCGCACGTCGCCGCCGTCGCCATCGCGCCTGCCGTAGCCCCAAAATAGAAGGCGCGCGTCCTCCGAGTAAACAGTGTCGAGGGCGTCAGCCGAAATCCCCGACCCTGGCCTCCGGGAACGTTGTCTCTTATCAGTAATTCTGTATGCGCTTCAGCCGCCTTGTCGTGAGTGCGGCTACCACTGCGCAGATTGCGCCGATGAACAGACAGACGCCGATTGCATTGGGCCCGTCTGTCGAATGGTGCTCCGAGGGGTCTGTCTCTTTTGACAGCTCGGGGCTTTTGCCGGGTTCTAATAGGGAGAAGACGAGCCATGATATGCCTGTGCCAACAAACTGAGGGAGGGTGGTGTACAAGTTCATGATGCCGAGATACTTGCCAGAGCTCTCTCCGGTCGAGCTCGAAACCTCCTCCAAGCCGTGATTCAGATGGAGCTGCATGGGATTGTCAAGCTCTATAGAGCTGCGTGCAACATGCCCATACGCAGGGCCGGATTGAGACAGCCGGTTGATCTCGACACCCAGGAAGGTAAATGGAGCCCAGCAGCTGACAGCCCACGATCTACACGGCGTTAGAATCATATGCGAGGATTAAAGGGAACAATTGCTCACACTCCGCAAGCGGCAACGATGATGGTTGCGCTCCTCAACGACTGAACAAATGGCGCCGCCATCATAGAAGCCGCAAAGATGCAGTGGGATACCGTCCACACCGTAATCAGAGAAGGCTTGTACTTCTCAATATCCGTCACGAACGAGGCAATGCGTGCCGGAGGACGCGGAGTGAAGACCGGAGCATCGCTCTCTGGGCTTTTGACGAAGAAGGGCAGTATGACGGACATGATGAAGGTAATGATGGAGAAGGCAATTAGCGCCATGGAGCCAATGCGACCGACTTGGCCTGTCAAATCTTCCGCTACCTTGGCTTCAGCTGGGGCGTCGTACCGGAGGTAGATCTCGCCAACCCAGGTAGTGCTGTAGAACAGAAACGGGAACCATCCTGTCATGGGTGTCAGTCTGTGTCTCGTACCAGATCTCAACTACTCACCAATCCATGCCCAGAACTGCACAAAACAGATAGCCTGTATGCCCCGGGGCAGATCCATAGCCGTCTTTGCGATCGTAGACAGCACTTCAAGCGGACCCAGCTCTTCTTCCTCCTCAAGTCCATCGCTGACCAGAACACGCTCCGTAACCGCCCAAGATGTGATACCGATGGTGATGCATAGGCACAACGCCGCCACTACAGTCAATTGCTTGAACTGCGAGTCTCCCAGCATCGGGCCGAAAATCTTCCCCAAATCCACGGCCCCAGCGGCGTATCCAACCAGTGATCCCACAGCGACCATCCTGCTAGCCCAACTACTGCCCTGCTGCTGTTTCGGTATAGGAAGCGTGTCCACAATCAGCCCTCTGCAGCTCCCCTGCACGGCATTGATCGCAAAGTCTATCCCGTATATACTTAGTACCGCCAGCAGGATTGTATAACTCCTCACAGCCTCGGCCTCAGTGACGAACATCTTGACCACCTGTTTCGTCCAGCCCAAGAGCAAGAGGAACAGCGCGACCAACACTGTGCCACCTACCATGAAAGGTCGCCGTCTTCCCCAGCGACTTTTCGAGCGATCCGAGACAACACCGACGATCGGTTGCATTATGAGGCCTGAGAGGGGACCGGCGATCCACACGAGCGAGATCTTGGACTTGGTGAGACCGAGTTCGAGGAGGTACGGCGTGCAGTAGGTCATTTCGACGTTCCAAGTTATCCTGCGGCATAGTTAGTATGCAGCGACAAACTTTTGAAAGCAAACCCGCATACTGTAGCCCAACCAAGGAGAGCGTGAGCAACGCCATGCGCATCGATTCGGAGGAGCCCTTGATAGCCGGCGTCCCCGTCCATTGCGCCAGCGCAGACGTTCGCCCGCCCATACTCCCACCGCCGGCAACCATGATGTGAAGTGCTCGCGTGCGCGGGAAACACGCGCTAGACCCAGTGTTACGAAGAAGTAGGAGAGTGCATTGGGCGGTGATTCGAGCGGGTGAGTAGGAAGGAGCACGAAGAAAAGACACGCAAAGGGGAAACGACACGGAGGAGCAAGGGAAAAGGTTCTCGGGGCGACTTATGCGGATCAATTAAAGAAATCTGTCTAGAGGGCTACGGACCGCAAGGGGACAGGCGCGCAGCTTTGGGGGTTGTGGCTTGGCTTTCGTCGAGATACACATGCAAGATACGGAACGCCCGGTTGCCGCCAAATTTAGAGTAGCATGGATTCTCAACACCAACGCACAAGCCTCATGTCATGATGCAATTACCCGCTTCGGCCTAGCACTCTGCCGAACAGGTACATGTGCGCTGTTTCCTCTGTCCCACCCACCAATGCTACCGGAGATGCAGTCTTTCGTGGAGTTGTTGTTTGTCAGAAGGATGAGGCCCTGGTGGATTGGCGTGAACGTACGCGTAATGAGAGTGAAGATCCCCACATTTGAATGCCCGTCATCCGACTGGGCGTCTTAGCTCGGCAGCGGGCATCCGAGTCTGAGCAACGGAGGCAATTATGAGATAGAATTGCCTCGTCACAATGTACACATGCGCTACTTGGTCATGTGGATGAAGACGAATTGGGGGAATTGTGGTGAGCAGTGTCTCACTCTAGTCCATGTTCTTCTAACGAGGAGTTTAGATGGTGCCACTACGATGAACACTCACCCCGAATATCGTTCTCCAAGTAGGCAGCAGCAAATTATGTAATACGGCCGCACACGTGGAGGTCTATGCCTACATATGCAGGTGCATAGTCCTCTGGCTATACCAGAGTATTGCCGCTAGGGTGCTCTGATATCCCATCGGTTCATTTCAAATGTTTCAAATGTCTCCGTCATTCTTTGCAAATTCAACTAGCATACGTAAGGCCATCTCGGGGTACGTGGACGAATACGCAAGGCGGTTTATAGCCTAGCTACGCTGATGCTAGGTTAGCGGCGTGAATAGTTTGCTCCCGAGACGGTGGGCGTGAGAAGGAAAGTTCGTATGACCGAGGCTTGCTGTCTGCAATAATACTTGGAGCGTTGGAGCCGTACACCGCAAGTGTTCTGTCTTTCAGTCGCACCTCCACGTCACTGTCCGCAATCCATCACAAGCCGCAGGATACAAATGTGAATTTGATCATTTTCCATTGATCTTTGGGAGGAGTCTTGATATTGTCACCGCCATGGTTTTCCCAAAAGCAATGACGCCATTAACCAGCCCGAATATGCCGTGTGAATGCAATCGAGCATGAAGCCGTCCCGCTCGTCTTCCAGTCCACCACGTGTCTGCACCGCTACTGCACGCGCCCTCCTCCATCCACCCCCGCCCCCGAACGTAGTGGAAAGGTTTATATCGAAGAAGGGTAAAGCATGACGCGGACGGAGGCACCCTAGATACGTTAGTAATGTTGAAAAAATTCCGGCTTGACTGTACATACGAAGGACTTCGGCGGGAGGTTGGACCTGAACCTGGCGCGAACGACACCGCTGTTGCCTACGCCATCGTGAGTGTTTGTTGACTGAGAAGTCGCATGGCGTACGAACCGTGTGGACGAGTGACCTTGCCCCAGATGACGCGGATCTTGGAGCCCCGGACTGGCCGCTGTGCCCGGTAGACGTAGGCGACGCGTTTACCGGCGTACCATTGTGCGGCTTCGGAGTTGTCGACGCCCTCGAGCTTAAGGAGAGAGGTACCCGGGTTGGTGTTTCGCTTGCCGCGCTGGTAGGAAACGTGCTTTCCCTTCACATAAACTAGACGCAGAATAGATGTCAGCCACAAGTCTAGAAGGTCGAGACAGTTACCCCGTCGTCGCAATTCCAGGAGTGTTGATTTTGGAACACGGACGATTGAGGATGCTGGGATGGGGCTTCAACTTACGGCGGTGGGACTGCTCAGGCATGATGACTAGCCCTTGACCTCTGATATGTGTGCGGAATGGGTATCGAGACCGAAGTCGTGGTGGCTGTGGGTTAGTATAGATCTGTTGTCGGTGTTGAAGTTCTGGTCGGATGTGCGATACCTCGCTTAGCGAACTGTGGGCTTGGCGAGGTCTAAATCTCTATCCAATCAGAGACGACTAGCCCTTCTGTTCGAGTCACCACTGATTACCATCAGTTGAATGCCTCCGATTGCGAAATCAGTTACAGAGACTACTGTGCAAAAGCATCTGTTCAATGTTGGTTCCCGCTGGCACATCGTAACGATCGCCCCGAGGCGTACATCCCACTATCCATCGGCTCCTCGTCCACCGCGCACCCATACTTTATTAGAATACACTCGTAGAGGGTTTACGCGTGAGACGGGAGGCATCCTCCCACCGGGTGTAGCCCCTCTTGCTTCTTCCGGATGTTGGCTTTGCCCGCTTACACGCAGCGGCGCGGTACAATTTGCATCCAATGGAGAGGGTTGGACGCTGTAGCTTCTATCGGCCCAAGGTCTTGTTCAATTTCTCCCTGTCACGTCGACCCAACACCATGCCACGCCCAAATTGATACGTCTCCGAGCCTCGGAAACACAGACATCAGACAGACAAGGCTGCGGCAAGCGAACATTGGTCTCGCAAATGGCGAATACGGCCCCAACACGGCTTGCAGTCACGGGGCGCGAATCGAGGACATGCCGGTGCTTTGCATGTTAGCAAGGCTTCCAGGCTTCGGGCGAGCTCATTGCGGGGCAGCCGGTCTGGACGGCGCTTCTCTCAGCAGCTGCGACGAGACTGAGACGGCTTGACAAGCTCTGAGCATCAAGCAGCGATGGACCAGGAGAAACTCCAGGCTGCGATCTCGGCTCGAAACGCAGGCGAAGGTGTCGGTGTATGCAAGCGTGTCAGGTACTGTGTGCTGGTGGGGTGGCCCTCGGCGTTAGTGCGCTTTGCTCCCGCGAGCTCGTGGGATTTGTCGGCGCCGGAGATGTGCTTTGCAAGAAGTGCAGCGGCTTAGTGATGCTTGGTGACTTGCCTCAAGATTAGAATGCTTTAAAGGCCTCGCCGCCTATCTCTGCCCCCGTCCCCGCAATTTTCATCCCAAGATACGGGTCGTGCAGGACTCCCCTCCGACGGCTCCGAAGCTCCCACGCCTACGTCAACACATCATCAACCGTCTGTCCCGCTAAAAGACAGGCGCGCAACCCCACCACACAAAAAGCTTCCGACAACCCAACACTTTCCTGCTATCGTCCGCGCTCCCCAGAGAATACTCGTCCACAGTTGTTTGCCCGACTACCAGAACCGCGTAATTGGCAGCCAGAGACCTGTTGAGGTCGAATTCCCCCGCTACAGCCTCCACAATGGCGAACACGGTTATCAAGAACGAGGCCGGTGCCGGGTATGTTACCCTCTCCTCTCCCCGTCGAAGCGCGCGACGGCGCAGCTAGCCGAAAACCTCTCGCAACCGGCACCGCTACGGCATTGGAGTTTGTTCGAGCCTTGTCTTGCCCCTCCTTCAACCGCGCAAATGCGGAAAGTCCGGAGAATCGAAGCTGATATACACGCACCCGCAGAACCTTCGAGCTCAGGGACAACACCGTTATAGTTGTGCTAGGAGCTTCTGGTGATCTGGCTAAGAAAAAGACTGTGAGCACTCAATTAAACGTGTCCCAACAAGTCGGACTGACTTGCGTATAGTTCCCCGCTCTCTTCGGTCTCGTAGGTAGCCCCCACCAACACACTCGCAGCGTCCTAACCCCCGCATAGCACCGGAACAATTTCCTCCCCAAAAATGTCAAAATCGTCGGATACGCTCGGACACAGATGGACCGCGAAGAGTACATTCGTCGCGTCAGATCCTACATCAAGACACCCACAAAGGATATGGAGCAGCAATTGGAGGAGTTCTGCAACTTCTGCACCTATATCTCTGGCCAGTACGATCAAGATGACTCGTTCATCAATCTTCGGAAACACATCGAGGAGCTCGAGAAGGGCCGCAAGGAAACGAACAGGGTGTTCTACATGGCGCTTCCTCCTAGCGTCTTTATTACCGTCTCTCAACACCTAAAGAGCAACTGCTATCCCAAGAACGGTATTGCTCGCATCATCGTAGGTCTTCCAACGACCCCGACACTTAGATGCTCGTCTAATTTCAATTGACAGGTTGAGAAGCCATTCGGCAAAGATCTTGGTAGCTCGAGAGAGCTTCAGCGAGCACTGGGCCCCGACTGGACCGAGGACGAGATCTTCCGAATCGACCATTACCTGGGCAAGGAGATGGTCAAGAACATTTTGATTCTGCGATTTGGTAACGAGTTCTTCGGTGCCACCTGGAACAGGAACCATATCGATAATGTGCAGGTAAGTGGGAGTGTCCGCAGTGGTAAACATCTCTGATTGGAAACAGATCTCCTTCAAAGAACCATTCGGCACAGAAGGGCGGGGAGGCTACTTTGACGAGTTTGGCATCATTCGCGATGTCATGCAGAACCGTCCGTACCAGGCGCCAAGTGCCGTGGAAGATAGCTGACATGAGATAGATTTGCTACAAGTGCTGACGCTCTTGACCATGGAGCGGCCCATCTCCTTCTCTGCCGAGGATATCCGTGATGAGAAAGTCCGCGTCCTCCGTGGTATGCCCGCCATCGAACCTAAGAACGTCATCATCGGACAGTACGGCAAGTCGCTCGATGGAACAAAGCCAGGCTACAAGGAGGACGACACTGTCCCCAAGGACTCGCGGTGCCCCACGTTTGCCTCGATGGTAGCTTACATCAAGAATGAGAGGTGGGACGGTGTCCCGTTCATTCTTAAGGCAGGCAAGGCACTGAACGAGCAAAAGACGGAGGTCCGCATTCAGTTCAAGGATGTAACATCGGGCATCTTCAAAGACATCCCACGGAACGAACTTGTGATCCGCGTGCAGCCCAACGAGAGCGTCTACATTAAGATGAACTCAAAGCTGCCCGGTCTCAGCATGCAAACTGTCGTCACAGAGCTCGATCTTACGTACCGGCGGCGATTCTCCGACCTCAAGATTCCCGAGGCATACGAATCCCTTATTCTGGATGCGCTCAAGGGCGATCACTCCAACTTCGTCCGTGACGATGAGTTGGATGCTAGCTGGAGGATCTTCACCCCCCTCCTCCATTACCTTGATGACAACAAGGAGATCATTCCTATGGAGTATCCTTATGGTACGAATCGCATCGGAAAAATCCCGCATATTATTATCGACTAATCTTACCAGGCTCTCGCGGCCCTGCCGTGCTGGATGACTTCACATCGGCTTATGGGTATAAGTTTAGCGATGCAGCAGGTAGGACCTAACCTCTGTGTTATGCGGTAGAAGAATCACTAATATGTACAGGCTACCAATGGCCGATGGCACACGTTGACGAGAAGCTATAAGCCTCATTTTGCCGCTACAAAAAAGTGACCTGTATAGGAACTAGTTATGAAGGAAATGGGGGACAACTGCTTGAGGCTAAGGTCTAGAGTCGGACTCAGGAACTTATCGGAGGGACTCAAATCCTAGACACACAGTTGAATGAAATGTATTTGGCCATCAATTCAATCAACGTACATCCCATTCTAGCATGTGCTACGAATAGCATAGCAACAGCCCCATCAGAGTGATAATTATGACAGAATATATTGGGCAGGACTTGCCCCTAAACCAAAATAGGCATTCCGAGGAGCATGGTCGGCTAACTTTCAGCTTTATCCCACGGATACGGCGTACCGAAAGCGGAGGGAGGCTGTGGCGCATGGGCTGAGAACGCCACAATTTGACGGGACACTGCAGAGGGGAAATCTTGGTCGCATCATTAGCGGATTGCATCATGCGGCGCGTCAAGAAAATTTCTGGACTGAGTCACTTCCATGCAACTAGAGACTGACTCGTTCGCCATATTTGAATAGACCGAGAATTTGGAATACACTAGCAGGTGACGTGATTCACATTGTTCGCCACATCCATTGATCTCAACGAAACCGACCAACATACCACAGTACTACCTCCGCCCGACTCAGATCTTGAAATCTTTTGCAGATTTCTTGACCTGCAGCTAGTTCGCGCGCTGAGCTGGCATATCTTAGGATTTGCTTGCCTATATAAGACATTGTACCACGACCGAGGCCTCGACTCACGCACCACTCCATCCTCTAGGCTTTCAGCATGGTTCCCCCCAAAGATATCGTAGGAAGCATCAGCAATCTTACCAGACAAGTTTCCAACAGCCTCAACCTGAGCAGCAGCCCGACCCTCTCCTTTCACAGCCCGCCGTCCAGCTTCCGACAGCCTCCGTCACATCCCAGCTTTCAAGATGGTCACTCGCATAGCGTGGTCGCCATGGCGTCAGCAGGGGCCGCTGCGAAACAGCTGAAGCCCTTTGATACCAAAGACATTAAAGTGCTATTGCTAGAGAACGTCAACCAGACTGGCGTAGATATTTTAAAAGAGCAGGGCTACCAGGTTGAGGCTCTCAAAAGCAGCTTGCCAGAAGAGCAACTGATCGAGAAGATCAGAGATGTACAGGTCATTGGTATCCGCTCAAAGACGAAGCTCACGGAGCGGGTGTTGAAGGAAGCGCGGGACCTCATCGTCATCGGCTGCTTCTGCATTGGCACGAACCAGGTCGACCTCAAGTATGCCGCACAGCAGGGAATCGCCGTCTTCAACTCGCCCTTCAGCAATTCGCGCTCAGTTGCAGAACTTGTCATCGCCGAGATCATCGCCCTCGCCCGCCAGCTCGGCGACCGTTCGATGGAACTCCATAATGGGACGTGGAACAAAGTGAGCAAGGGCTGCTGGGAGATTCGCGGCAAGACATTGGGCATCGTCGGTTACGGACACATTGGCAGCCAGTTGTCGGTGCTTTCAGAAGCAATGGGCATGGAGGTTATATACTATGATGTTCTGAACTCGATGGGTCTCGGGACGGCGAAGCAGGTGCCTACACTGGACGAGCTGCTGGAACAGGCGGATTTCGTAACGCTGCATGTACCGGAAACGCCGGAGACGAAGAACATGTTCGGGAAGGAGCAGTTTGCCAAGATGAAGAACGGCGGGTATCTGATTAACAACGCACGTGGCTCCATTGTCGACATTCCAGCCTTGGTCGAAGCCATGCGCAGTGGAAAGATTGCTGGCGCAGCTCTCGACGTCTTCCCGAACGAGCCTGCCGGGAACGGAGACTACTTCAACGCCGACCTGAACGCATGGGCGAAAGACCTGCGTGGCCTAAAGAACCTCATTCTCACCCCGCATATCGGAGGTAGCACGGAGGAGGCCCAGAGCGCAATCGGGGTGGAGGTCAGCCATGCGCTCGTCAAGTACGTCAACGAGGGCTCCACGCTCGGCGCTGTCAATATGCCAGAGGTCAATCTGCGAAGTTTGACGCTGGACGAGCCGAACTGTGTGCGTGTGGTCTACATCCACAAGAACGTGCCTGGTGTGCTGCGACAGGTCAACGCTGTACTGCATCACCACAATATCGACAAGCAGAGCTCAGACTCGAGAGGGGAGGTTGCCTATCTTCTGGCGGATGTCAGCGAGGTCAAGGAGGAGGAGATTAAGGATCTGTTCCAAAGTCTTGAAGGGCTCTCCTCCCGCGTACGGACCAGGATGTTGTACTAGATCACGGAACCATTCGCCGTGGGACTTTCTGTAGGAAAACGGCATTTTAACCGGTCGACTTCTGCTGGCCGCAAAAGCATTCAACGTGGCGTTCAGAACAAACTTGAACTTCTTGGCCGAGGGCTGGCGCATGGGAGGGGTGTGCTTGTTTAGGAAATGCATATTTTCTAGCGATCTTCACGTAGCGAGTTTCAGACGATGCAAGCATAATAGGAGGCGAATTTTCAAGATGAGCAAGCCTCTGAAGCAGGCGATGTCAACAGGGGGAATTGGTCGCACCCCGCCTGGATCCAGGTGATTTTGTTTTAGAGGTTGTCTCGTGTTCTATTTTCTTAAAGGTGGTCCGCCCGCCGCGGATGTCATAAATGCATAGGCGCGTTTGAGACAGACGTGGAGCGTGTAGAAGCAGCAGCGTAAAGCACCGTCGAGCAGCGAACGTGAGACGGCGCTGATAGGGTTCCTGGAGGCTGAACCGTAATTGCTGCAGGAGTGTGCATTTGGTGAGACAGCGCTTGCGCAGTACCGCTGCGTGCCTCGACGAGTGGAGCACTTGTACCGTGGCTTGGCGGTCAAACCCCTGCTGCAAGCGGGACAGGGCGGTGAAGCTAGCGGCATCCCGGACGTGAAAGTCGACGTGCCAGCAGCAGCACCTCCGTCAAATTATCTCCACGCCCCAACAACACGTCTTCCTGCGGGATGCCTTCAAAACTGTGACGGCAGCGAACACTGCATGCAGACGACGAGTTCAGGCCGCGACGAACATCACCGGTTGGGTTGAGCGAGAGCCCGCACGAATCGCAGGAAGCCGAAAGGGAGAGCAGCGCCCTGACACTTCGTACCACGGCGACACACAACGACGAGGAGCACGGTGGAGTCAGCGAGCACCATGGCACACATTTACGATGTCGGCACTCGCGCGTGGCAGCCAGACGCGGCCGAGGGTTGGGTGGCCTCTGAGGTCACGGACAAGCAGGTCGTCGGGGACAATGTCAAGCTGGTCTTCCGGCTCGAGAATGGCGAGGTATGCGCCCGGATACACCAGATACGCTACTAGCGATGAGGTGGGATGGCGAGCTGACAATGCACACTACAGACCAGGACCGTCGAAACCACGCTGGCCGCCATCCAGGACGGCAACGACGAGAAGCTGCCGCCCTTGATGAACCCGGCCATGCTCGAGGCCAGCGACGATCTCACCAACCTGTCACATTTGAACGAGCCGGCTGGTACAGAGGACACTGTCTGAAGTCTGCGAGGCATGCTAACCGTACACAGTGCTCCAGGCGATCAAGCTGCGGTATCTGCAGAAGGAGATCTACACATACTCTGGCATCGTGCTAATAGCAACGAATCCGTTCGCGAGGGTGGATTCGCTCTATGTGCCGGGTATGGTGCAGGTCTACGCCGGGAAACAGCGGTCCTATGGCGCGCCACATCTGTTTGCCATTGCTGAAGAAGCTTTTGCGTAAGGCCACTTCCTCTTCCCAGCATTTTCGTGACACTGAAAAACGTATCGGCGGTTTGGGCAAGGGCTGATACCAGTGTAGGGACATGTTGCGGGACGAGAAGAACCAGACCATCGTCGTTTCTGGCGAGTCTGGTGCCGGTAAAACGGTCAGCGCCAAATACATCATGCGATACTTTGCGACACGAGAGTCTCCCGACAACCCCGGCCGGCGGAGAGGCAAGGCCGACGCCATGAGCGAGACGGAGGAGCAGATTCTGGCTACTAATCCCATCATGGAAGCTTTCGGTAACGCCAAAACCACGCGAAACGACAACTCCTCCCGTTTCGGCAAGTACATCGAGATCATGTTCAACAAGAAGACGGACATTATAGGTGCGAAAATTAGGACATACCTGTTGGAGCGGTCAAGACTGGTGTTTCAGCCGCTCAAGGAGAGGAATTATCACATCTTCTACCAATTGATAAAGGGAGCTACGGACCAGGAACGGCAAGAACTGTCGTTGAAACCGGTCGAAGAATTCTCGTACCTCAACCAGGGCAGCTCCCCGACCATCGATGGTGTGGACGACAAGGCCGAATTCGACGCTACAAGGAGTTCTCTAACCACCATCGGCGTACCTGCACCTATACAGTCCCAGATTTTCCGCCTGCTCGCTGCGTTGTTACACATTGGTGACATCAAAATTGCTGCTACCCGGACCGACTCTGCACTTGATCCTGCCGAGCCCTCTCTCGTCAAGGCATGTGAACTGCTAGGGATCGATGCCGCCAACTTTGCAAAGTGGACTGTCAAGAAACAGCTGATCACCAGAGGAGAAAAAATCGTATCGAACTTGACCCAGCAACAAGCCACTGTTGTGAGGGATTCCGTGGCCAAGTTCATCTACTCGAGCTTGTTCGACTGGCTTGTCGAGCGTACCAACGAAAGTCTGGCCACGGAAGAAGTCCTTGCTTCTGCCCACTCGTTCATCGGTGTACTAGATATCTACGGTTTCGAGCATTTCGCGAAGAACTCTTTTGAACAATTCTGTATCAACTACGCCAACGAGAAGCTGCAACAAGAGTTTAACGCGCACGTGTTCAAACTCGAGCAAGAAGAGTATCTTCGAGAGGAGATCGATTGGACCTTTATCGATTTTGCGGACAATCAGCCGTGTATCGACTTGATTGAAGGCAAGCTCGGTGTGCTGTCCTTGCTTGATGAAGAGTCGCGTCTGCCGATGGGTTCTGACGAGCAATTTGTCACCAAGCTACACCACAACTTCTCTGGCGACAAGCACAAGTTTTATAAGAAGCCTCGATTCGGCAAATCTGCATTTACTGTCTGCCATTACGCCATAGACGTCACATACGAATCCGATGGCTTCATAGAAAAGAACCGAGACACCGTGCCTGACGAGCACATGCAAGTGCTCAAGGCTTCAAGCAACAAGTTTTTGATTGAGGTTTTGGACGTAGCGGCGCAGATTCGCGACAAGGAAACTGCTGCCACCGCGTCTGCCAAAGCCCCTGGCGCCGCTGGACGAAGGATAGCGGTGAACAGGAAACCGACCCTAGGTGGTATCTTCAAGTCTTCTTTGATCGAGCTCATGAACACTATCAGCTCGACTGATGTCCACTACATCCGATGTATCAAGCCCAACGAAGCGAAGGAAGCTTGGAAGTTCGAAGGGCCCATGGTCTTGAGTCAGCTCCGAGCCTGCGGTGTTCTAGAGACTGTGCGCATAAGTTGCGCTGGGTACCCTACGAGGTGGACATATGAAGAGTTCGCTCTCCGCTATTATATGTTGGTGCCGTCCTCATCATGGACTCCCGAGATCCGGAATATGGCAAAGGCCATCCTGAGCAAGGCATTGGGCGCGGGAAAAAATGATGGAACCGACAAATATCAAATGGGTCTGACCAAGATTTTCTTCAGGGCTGGCATGCTTGCCTTCCTCGAGAACCTACGATCAGCAAGGCTCAACGATGCTGCTGTCATGATTCAAAAGAACCTTCGTGCCAAGTACTACCGCCGTGTGTACTTGGAGATGCGTCAAGCTATCATCTCCGTCCAGTCTTTGGCAAGAGGATACATGACCCGAGAACGTGCAGAGGAGGCCCGGCAAGTCAAAGCCGCAACAACCATCCAGCGAGTGTGGCGCGGCTCCCAGGAGAGGAAACGATTCCACCTTATCAGGAATTCGGTCATCAAGTTCCAGGCTTCTGCCAAGGGGTACCTGTTGCGCAAGAACATGCTGGACACGCGTCTCGGAAACGCCGCTCGGATTATCCAACGCACTTGGCGATCACAGCGGCAGCTCAAGGCTTGGCGACAATACAGGAAGAAGATTGTCATCATCCAGAAGCTGTGGAGAGGAAGGAAAGCCCGCAAAGAATACAAGGGTCTCCGAGCCGAGGCTCGCGATCTCAAGAACATCTCGTACAAGCTGGAGAACAAGGTCGTCGAGCTTACGCAAACATTAGGTTCGATGAAGGAGGCGAACAAGGCCCTGAAGTCGCAAGTCGAGAACTACGAAGGTCAGATCAAGTCGTACAAAGAGCGGAGCCGTGCACTCGAGAATCGGCAAAAGGAGCTTCAGGTGGAAGCCAACCAGGCGGGTATCACCGCTGCCAAGTTGAGCGTCATGGAAGAGGAGTTCAAGAAGCTCCAGGCCAACTACAACGAAAGCACTTCGAAGATGCGGCACCTACAGGAGGAGGAGAAGCAACTTCGGGCTTCTCTGAAGCAGACAACAGACGACCTCGAACAGTCCAAGCGGAGAAGCAACGTCACGGAGTCGGAGAAACTGTCGCTCCGACAACAGCTTGCCGACCTCCAGGAGCAAGTCGAGTTGATGAAGCGCGCCGGTCCTATCCAAGGCGAGATGGCCAACGGCCACGCAACAGCATTGGGTGGCGCCAGCAGCCTGATCAACCTGGTCTCTTCCAAGAAACCGAAGCGACGGAGCGCTGGGCCCGATATCCGCGACCTAGATCGCACCACTCAGATGTACAACGCGCGACCCACGTCTACTCTCCATCGGCCCAACCTTTCTGGATCGACCTTCAGCCCTAACTTTGACAATGTCGAGCTTGAGCTGGAAAACATCCTCGCTGACGAGGAAAACCTGAACGATGAAGTCACCCTTGGTCTCATCAAGAACCTCAAGATTCCTTCTCCCACGATAACACCACCACCTACGGACAAAGAGGTTCTCTTCCCCGCTTACCTTATCAACCTCGTTACCTCTGAGATGTGGAACAATGGTTTCGTCAAGGAGTCGGAGCGATTTTTGGCCAACGTCATGCAATCAATCCAGCAAGAAGTCATGCAGCACGACGGCGAGGAAGCGATCAACCCCGGCGCCTTTTGGTTGTCGAATGTTCACGAGATGCTCTCCTTTGTCTTTCTCGCCGAGGATTGGTACGAGCAGCAGAAAACCGACAACTACGAGTACGATAGACTGTTGGAAATTGTCAAGCACGACTTGGAAAGTCTTGAGTTCAATATCTATCATACATGGATGAAGGTGCTCAAAAAGAAGCTGCAGAAGATGATCATTCCCGCTATCATCGAGTCGCAGTCTCTTCCCGGCTTTGTTACAAATGAGAGCAATCGCTTCCTCGGCAAGCTGCTCCAAGGCAACAGCACCCCCGCCTACAGCATGGACAACCTGCTCAGCTTGCTGAACAATGTCTACAAGGCCATGAAGGCCTACTACCTCGAGGATACGATCATCATTCAGCTCGTGACGGAGCTCCTGAGGCTTGTTGGCGTGACCGCTTTCAACGACCTGCTCATGAGGAGAAACTTCCTCTCATGGAAGCGGGGTCTTCAGATCAATTACAACATCACTCGTATCGAAGAATGGTGCAAGTCGCACGACATGCCTGAGGGCACTCTCCAGCTTGAGCACCTGATGCAGGCAACGAAACTGCTGCAACTCAAGAAGGCCACGCTCAACGATATTGAGATCATTCAAGACATCTGTTGGATGTTGTCCCCCAACCAGATCCAGAAGCTGCTCAACCAATACCTGGTCGCCGACTACGAGCAGCCCATCAACGGCGAGATCATGAAAGCCGTCGCGTCGCGCGTCACGGAAAAGAGCGACGTCCTTCTCTTGACAGCAGTAGACATGGAAGACTCGGGTCCGTATGAGATCGCGGAGCCTAGGGTCATCACGGCGTTGGAAACATATACACCTTCGTGTAAGTACAAACGTTTGGTTACGCTACCGGTCAGGATAAGCGCTAACCAATTCGTTGCAGGGTTGCAAACACCAAGGCTCAAGCGCCTTGCGGAGATAGTGTCTTCGCAGGCGATTGCGCAGCAGGAGAAGATTGAGTTTGAGCATACTAACGGCGATGGCGAGCTTGGGATGAACGGGCAGCCTGAGCTTATCGAGGAGGAGGCGGCGGCGTAGTACAGCTGCTGCTTTCATTCTCCTTTGAGAGCGTCGATAAAATAGAGGGCGTTTATATGAGACAAGACAAGAACAAAGTACTTGTAAGTTTTGTAGGGCTGGCTTGTTCTGCCCCCTCTTTGCTGCTGGTTCCTTTTACTTCCTGGCGGCTGGGCAGGGGGGGGAGGCGTCGCACATGCTTGGGTATGTAAATGTGGCAAGTTCTTTTTCTGGCTTTTGGCCCCGAGACGTAAACACTTGGAACGAGATGGAACTTTCTATTTCGATACCTGAGCCGATTGGTGGTGGTTGTTAGGTTGGAATGGCGAGTGGGCAGGTGAGGAAGGGGGAAAAGAGACTTTTTTACACTTTCTAGGGCGAGATATGTACACACCTTGTGGTGTGTTCTGAAATCTTTTTTTTTTTTGATGTGCATAGTTGTGCAAGGGGTTGGTTTTTTAATGAATGGGGATGTGGTGATGGTTTGAATGTTGTGTGGTTTGACGTGTGGGTGTGGTGATGCTGTGCGATATGATTCTGTGGATGTACTGGTGACCGCTTTGATGGGGATGGGCAAGGGTGAGGGTGCTAGGACGGGAGGAGAATGAGACTCTCGCGCTATAGATGTGATGTTATCTGGACTCTTGATCATCTAGTATGGGCTTAGGTGAAGGTGCAGGTCGAACCCCCATACCAGGGACTCTTAATCATTCATCATAACACCAAAGAAGGGCAAAGTCGACATGAAGCTGAGCGGTGAGTTGAGTCTTGGCAAAGCTAGTGTCAGCGTGATAGCCTTCCCAGCTCCCTTCAATGTTGGTCCACAGCTTTTTCTTCATTCAAGGCAAATACAGCAACACACATCACGTCTGCATTCACGGGGTGAACCGCTTGTGGGTTCTTAAAAGGTGGCGAGAGGGATGTGGAGGACTCGCGGCTGAAACACAGTCGTCGTACCCTCGCTAAGTTCAACGGTTGACTCGCTAGAGCTCGGTACTAGTAGTGGACCGCGAACCCTCGAAATCTGAGAGAGCGTTGCGCGTTATGCTAAGCCACGACGAGCCTTACCAGGAGCATACTTCTGGGTTTGATTATGAAGTGAGCGTCTCCATCGGAGGGCGTACTCAAGATTTGGCCACTGCGACCTGTCTCGCTTCTATGAATCACGACGCCGTTTGCAACGACCAACAACCTTCAAGCGTCACCTCACGAGACATGGCAAGTCCAACGGAAAGGCTAGAATGTCCGCTTTGCGACTTTGCCGTCCTTCCTTCTGACCACTACGTCCTGCGACTGCACTTTGAGCAAGTTCACACCACGGACTCCCCTTTTGTAATAGAGGATGACCCAGAGCTGCTTCCGCCACCTTTGCCGACACGCCCTTCCTCCACGCAGTCCACTAAACACACAGAGCGTGACACGCCTTCCTCCGACGAAGCCCAAAATACCGTCCTGTGCCCTGTCCCCGACTGCGGAGAGCTCATTCTTCTCGTAGACTTCAACGATCATCTCGATTATCACGCCGCAGAATCATTATCATTTGACGAGACTACCGGACAGTATCATTCGCATCGACCAGAAATTATGTACGGTGGAGACGTCGCCACTCATCCAAAGGGATCCGCCAAAACTTCATTCCTAGAGCAGAATTTCTCGACTGGCATGCCGGAGTCCCGGCAGAGATTTGAGAATGCGGGTCGCAAGGGGAAGAAGAAGCTCCAAAGGGGCAGAAGCGACACCAGCAGTAGTGAGAAGAGTACGCTGTCGCGCAGTATACTTGCGTTCAATCCGTTTGCGAAGGCGGATAAGAAGGTTAAGCCGCCCGCGAGCAACTGTCGTCTAGGTGTAAGTCTACCTTCACTTATCATCACTTGCGCATGCTGATCATTGTAGAAAAGCGAGCTTGGTCCGCATGCGTGGGAAGATCGCATGCCCAGGTGGCTGCACGATCAACTTGCCGCCGGTCCTAAGATCACTGTCGTCAATCGCATTGGGCGCGACGGCCGCCTTATCAAGCAAGAGCGAGTACAGAACGAGACGCCCGGGATCATTCCTATACTCGCTCAACTATCTGCGTTGGACCGCTCCGTCAAGGAAGCTTACTATTGCCACCCGTCCACACTCCACATTGGTAAAACACCTAAAGAAGGTGGCTTTTGCGGGTACCGGAACATTCAGATGCTCATCTCTTACATCCAAGGCTCAAAGGCGCAGGGCTTTGAAGAATTCCAAGGACGCACCCCGGGTATACTGAAATTGCAAGACCTCATCGAGCGGGCTTGGGACAGGGGTATTAATGAGATTGGCCGACAGCAGACTGGTGGTATCCGAGACACGAGGAAGTATATCGGCACACCAGAGGTATGTATCTTGGCATCCAGCTACTCTTCTCTCCTAATAGCATTTGCAGGCTCAGGCTCTCTTTCTCAGCTCCCAAATCGACTGCGCTGTCGAAATGTTTAGCGATTCTCCCGACGGCTCTTTCGAAGCCCATGAGCAGCTCCTCGCCGCAGTCGAACGTTACTTCGCACAGGCTGCAGTGAGCGACGGCTCACATGTCTACAAGACACTCCTACCACCCATCTACCTTCAGGAACCCGGTCATTCCCTAACCATTATCGGATTTGAACGCTGCCGGGACGGGGCATGCAACCTACTCGTCTACGACCCCATGTACAACACTAGTCCAGCTATGCACAAGTTGGTCGGACGAAAGAATATTAGGACAGCACGGCCAGAGGTGATGTACCCGTATCGCAGGGTGGCGAAGCAGTTGAGGAGGCACGCTGCTTTTGAAGTTCTTATGTGAGTACATTTGAAGAGTGATTGATGTATTCTTGACTAACTGAAGTTTGCAGGCTTACGGCGCATCCGCCTTTGTTCCCCGCTTGGGATGTATGAAGCATCCACTTCTCCATCCAAGCACCAGCATTTCTGGCGTCCATATAGATGCCCAGCACTTCACTACTATTTAGTCACATATGCTCCGGACCAATACACTTCACACATTTCCGTTCCTTTTCTCCTCGATTCCACTCCCACTACCTTGCGCTCTATAGAAGTATACTTTTACTAAACAGGTTCTATATAGGTCCTTCGCCAATTTCCCGACTGTCGCTTCCTCTACGTTTTCTTCCGATCCCGCACACTCGGCTACGACGTCTACCCAGAAGACCATTTCCTGAAGAACTTCCCATGGCAGCAATACGGCGGCTTATGGATCGTCGACGAATGCCGTTTTGCTCGTGCAGCAAACATCAATCCGCTCGCCGCTCAGGCGCTGCGTCGCATCACCGGCGAAGGCGCTTCGACTGGTTCGAGCTGCAATAACAGCATGGCTAGCTCCTTCAACAGCGGCTCTTTCCATCAACTGCATTCTCCGTCCCTACATAGCGACCATAACGCAGCCAACGCTTCCCCTACACGCCAGGTCTCCTTCATGTCCTCTTACGATGGTTCATCAGCCGGTATATCGTACGGTTGTGAGAGCGGCGGTATTGTCCCTGTGCTCAACATGATCGGTATGCACAATGCCGTCCAGGAGATGAAGATGTTGAACGTTCAGCAAGCCAAGCTCGCCCTCCTGACGGAGGTCGGCCGACGCTATCCAGGCTATCCGAGCCCGCTTTCGCCTACTTTCGATGCAAAACAGTTATTCCCTTCACCAGCTTCTGAAATTGGAAGTATCTCTCGTACGCCCCGCGCTGGTAGCCCTGTCCTACAGATGGCAAGCCCAGCCGTACGCGCCGCAAGCCCGATGAGCATCGACGGGTCCGAGATGTGTGGCCCAAGCCGTCGTTGCATGTCCCACGGCCACGAACGTTACGCCGCTCCTCTTGGTCTGATACCTAGCTTCGAGGCCTCTGAGAAGATAGCCTGGAACGGCATGACATTCGTCCCCGAAGCAAGAATCGGCTCCAGTAGTCCCACCCAACTACGCAGCCCGCCAGCATCGCACACGGGATCTTCGCTCAGCCCGACAAGCCCACCCCGCGCCGTATCCCCTCGCACAGCCATGCTAAAAAACATGGTCGGGAAACAAGCCCTCCAATCCCTCTCCCACCAACCGCATTCCCTCGCTCAAACAACCCCACCACCCATCACCAGTCTCCCAATCACCTTCCCCTCCCCGCCATCCTCCCCCTCCACCACCTCCCCTCCCGCAATCCCCATAGCCAACGGTCTCGAAACCGCAACCGCATCCCCCATCTCCGCCTCAGGCACCATGCTCAGCTACACGTCCAACCGCAGCGTCGACTCGGGCTTACTAGCCGTCAGGCCCTTGTCCGAGGCTCAGGTCGCCGAGTATAGATTTTGGCGTCCATGTGGAAGGAGGACTTGTGCATTTGGCTGTGGTGGCGTGTGCGAAGGCGAGATCGCAGCTGCGAGGAGGTTGTTTAGGGAGGTGCGCGATGTGTTGCCTGAGGAGGGCGATGGTGATTGTGATCGTGGTCAAAGGGATAGAGCGAGGGAGGCTAATATGGAAAGGGACAGCGAGAGTGCGAAGGAAAGCATTGGTGAGGTGTTGGACAGGGAGAGGAGGAGGGCCATGTATAGTGGGGTCGGGGCTGGCATTGGCATTGGCATTGGGACGAGGGAGAGAGATGGCGTTGCTGAGGTGTAGCGGACGAGACGGTGTTTGGGTTTGACCAGCGATGCTATCGTTAGAGCTTCTGTGGCTTTGAGGTGGAGTATCGCTTTGGAGTGTGGATTGCAGCGTATGTCGGTTTCTTCCTTGTTGGAGGGCGCGCTGGGGATTGTTCTTTTTGTATTGTTTTCCTTTTATGATACCCTCATTTTTTTTCGTTGGAATTGTTCTTTTTTTCTTTCTCTTGATTGTGAGTAACTTTCTCTTTCTGCGACTGAGCTTGAGCTTCACGTTGCTGTGCTCCGCTGTCTCTAGAACTTTAACGCAGCAATATTGAGACGGAACGGGTACAACAAGAATATGCGGAACATGTGGATGAACGTGGTAAAGGGTATCAATTTGCGCCAATAATCCTATGACCTTAACATGCTATAATGTACAAGTGCCCCTTTTGTCTTTCCAAAACCAATGATTTAAATAGTCATGGCTGGTTGTTCAATCGCTATCCTCATCACTGCCATACCCAACCAAAGGCCCCATGGCGGGCGCCGGCCTCTTCGTCGTCGTCTTTGTCGTATACCCCTTCAACGCCGCGAGCGTGGAGCCAGAAAGGATTCCATTATCAGCCGGCGCATCTGTTTGCTGCGGTGGCGCTAGTGCGGCATATTCACTCCCATCTGCCTCTTTCCCTTCGATCATTAACCGGTCTTCAGGCGCGCCGACTTCTTTCGCCATCTCCCACTCAGCCTTCTCCTTAGCAAGCCACACGTCATCCGGCGCCTCGTATCCCTGCAACCCAAAACTGCCTTCAATCTTCCTCCGCTTCTTACTCTCGGCATCGCCTCTGCCTTCAATCTCCGCCACGTACGCTGCAGGCAACGCCTTCCGTATCGCCTCGGCAGCCTGCTCTTCTATCCTCCTTTCTTCGCGCTTCTGCGCCGCGGGGTTGGGATCGGCAGTAGCCCAGCGCACGTTTAGGATCTCGTTGTTATCGAGGGATTGGTGGGCCATGGCTTCTTTAGCAAACTGGCTATTAGCTTCGTTCATGTAGGTTACAAAGGCTACGCCGCGCGCGGTGAGGACGCGGGTTCGTTCCACCTGGCCCCATTCCTGGAAATGGCGGGCGACGATTTCCTCGATGTCGTCGGTGACGTGGATACGGCCGATATACAAGGTGCGATTCTGGCGTGTAAAAGAACCAACACCGCCCATATCGTCGCGATAATCCGAGAACTTGTCGCGCCCAAAGCAGTCGATATTCGACGGGAAGATATCTGTGACAGTAGGCAGGCGATGCAGGTACTCGCAGTCGACGCCCTTGGGGCAGATGCCGCGGGCGAAGAAGAGGCAGAAATAGCTGCCGGGCGTTTTATCAGCTTTGGTGTAGCCGCTGTCCCTTGCGATGACGCAGCGGCCCTGGGCGGCGGTCTTGGAGAGGTATTTGTCCTCGCGGTCGCCGCCGCTCCATTTATTGTACCAGATGTTGAAGATGGTGCCTGTGGGCGGGGGGGCTTCTGTTTTGAAGGTTGCGGGGTCGACTTGGGGGCGTGCAGGCCGGCGTTTTCGTCGGATGATCTTCTTGACTCTTTTGCCCTCTGCGTTTGTGGTTATGATGCTTTGCTCTGACGTCGCAGGGACGAGGTCTGTGGATGTTGAGGTGGAGGGTTCGGCAGGTTCGAGGTCGGCGGCGGGTGCCGCTACCGGCGGTGGCGACTGTACTTCGACCATGGTGTGAGTTGTGAGGTGGTGGGGAAGAAGTGGTGGAGTTGGCCGTGGACTTTTCGAGTTGCGCGGCGTTATCTCGGCAAGGCTGAGAGCGACACGCTTAGTCATACTCCCCGACTTGGGAGTGAATCTACTCTACATCTTTCCTTTCAGTCTCTCACCTCCAACTTGATTTCTATCTCTGCCGATCTTTTCAGTGAGGAGATACTGCATATGAATCAATAAAATGTGACTTCTCCGCATCTTGTGCCATTTGAGATCCGATCACACCAACCTACAAGCCTATGTACTTGTTCAAACTACAAGTAAAACGGCCTCGTATATCGAACCGCGGATATGAACCGGCCTACAGGTATTGGTTTCACCCTTCTATACGTCGCTGATGGAACCTAACATTTGGAAATTACCGATATTTGACCAACCCTGCGTAGCTTCAAGGAGAAGCCACAGAATTACAGCATTGACTTACTCTGACGTGCAGCAATCCCTTTCCTTTCACTATAATTACAGCAGCAATCCACTCGCCCCAGC
Source organism: Darksidea phi (assembly GCA_030770425.1). Classification (NCBI taxonomy): domain Eukaryota; kingdom Fungi; phylum Ascomycota; class Dothideomycetes; order Pleosporales; family Lentitheciaceae; genus Darksidea; species Darksidea phi. The sequence continues at coordinate 53,033 of JASJFT010000078.1, forward strand.
CCTTAACAAAGCTTCACAAGAAATATTACAATCCACCTTCCACCCCACTCACTTACTCATCGTACTACATTTTAATCCCGCCATCGATCTCCACCACACTCCCATTCATATACCTACTGTCCTCACTAAACAAAAACGCTACCACATCCGCCACCTCCTCAGGCGAGCCCAACCTCTCCAATGCATTCCCCTTCCTCATCCTCTCGACCGCCTCACCCCCCTTTACAATCCCCGCATTACTCGGCGTATCGATATACCCCGGCGCGACGACATTTGTGCGAATACCGCGCGGACCCAGTTCCAAGGCAACGGACTTGCTGAACCCGATGAGTCCGTACTTAGTCGCGCAGTAGACGGATTGAAAGGCCGAAGGTCGCAGTCCGGAAATGGAAGATACGTTTACGAAAGCGGCGCCGGGCCGCAGATGCGGGGTTACGGCGCGGGTGACGTGGAAGACGCCTTTGAGATTCGTGTTGACGAGTTTGTCCCAGTATTCGTCTGTGGTTTCTTCGATGGGGATGCTTGTTGGATTGATGCCTGCGCAGTTGAATACACCGTCTAGTCTGCTGAATTTGCGCATTATGTCGTCGATGAGTCCCCTCACTTCCTGGTTGGCGGAGACGTCGACGTCGTCGAGGTGAGGGGGTACGGGGGCGCTGGTACATAGTTTGGCGGTTTCTTCGAGGGCCTCGTAGTGTATATCACAGAGGGCGAGGGTGGCGGCGCAGGAGGCGAGTTTGATGGCTGTTGCGCGGCTGTAGGGAAGGATTGTTAGTTAAATGTAGCATGTTGAGGGAGATGTAGAGGGAATGTAGGGGCGCAAGATGGGGAGGATTACCTACCCAATTCCGCTGCCTGCACCGGTGATGAGGAAGACCCTGTCTTTGAAGTTGTAGGTCATCTTGATTGATATCGTGGGGCTGGAATAGGGAATTAACAGGAAAGCCGAGCAATTGAGGATGCTTTGGATTGCGGATGGGCGTGCTTTTGTTGTATTAGGCGGGGAAGGTGGGGTGAAGTGGGATGAATCGGAGAAGAGTGGAACATGACTCGTGCAGCTTTATCATGACATACACTCAAACATCCTTTCACGAATAGCTAGTATGGTGGTTACCACGGTTTTGAGTGCTAAAAGCCATTAAATTAGAGATATCGACTCGGGATATGCCATCGACGCCTCGAATGCGAATTAGGATATCTAGTTGTGCAAGCAGGAAAACAAATGCAGACGGAAACTCCGACTAATGGCCTCTTCCACCTCGCTTCATTGACGTACCGTGGTTGATGTATGTTTCTAGACGTTGTATCATTTTTACTCTAATCCCAATACCTCCTTCGGAAAGCATGCAAATACCGTACTCACAGCCGCCATAATAGCACTGACTATAATGAGCGCCCAGTTCAGCATTTTCTCCGCGCCACTTAGCTCCTTCCCAAACAACTTCAAGTGAAACGCCAGCGGCAAGATGATACAGATGGAAAAGCAAGCAACGCTGCCCAAAAGCGTCATGATGCGGTCGAAAGATGGGCAGACGATAGCAATAACGACAAAGAGGCCGATAGTCGCAATTCGGAGGACGAATTTTTCGATACCTCGGTTTAGTCCGGAAGTGCCATTCAAGGACGAGGACATGGCGAGAGAGCGGGCATCAAGACCGAGGAGGACTTCGAGCGTAGAGATTATGGGTCGGGCATTCAGTGGGATCTTCGTGAGCGGGACGATGGCGATACAGATTGCGATAAAGACCGAGATGACCTTTGGGTATCCTTTCGTGATGAATATGTTGCTGGTGATCTCGTCGCGGACGTAGTCGCCAAACATGAGGATACCAGCGGATGCCATGCCGACATCAACAAGATACGTGAAGACGTAAGTGATATTGACACCTTTGCGATACTTATAGGGGTGACGCATGTCGCGGTAGATGTTAGGAAAGACGCTGTGGCCACCCCATGGTGACATGAGAAGACCGAAAGCAAGCGGGACGGTCATCCAGTTCGAGGGGAAGAGATACTGGGTAGCTGGCTGTCGAAGGGAACCAGGCTGCTCAGGCTTGATGAAGCCGTCGACCCATATCGCTAACGTGACTGCGATTTGGTCAGCAGGGGCATTGTTATTGGCTGGGTAGTACTTACTTCCAAAGCAGGACATGACGCCCAAGATGGATGTGAAGGATAGAAAGCGCAGAGGCAGGAAGACCAGTGGGACCAGGATGACCCCGCAAACGAGCTTCCAAGCAGTAATACCCCATCCAGGTATCAGGTCGTCCATGCTGTCAGCGAAGAGGACAATGAGAGCCACGCATGCTGCCAGCAGTTCGAGCGAGAAGAGGATGCTCACTGCCGCGCGCGCGGTGTTGCCGAAAGACACATAGGCTAGATCGGCGAAGGTGATGAGGGAGCTGTCCACGTCGAGGCATTTTGCGAGCAACTTTGCTGTGTAACATGTCGCCACGGCCGAGAAGGCTAGGAAGCCCATGCCAATGACCCATCCGGAGTATTTGAATGCCAATGGAAGTGTCAGCAGGCCTACGCCCACTAGCACGTTCACGCTGTTGAAGATGGTCTGTGGAAGGGTCGATTGACCGACAACGACGTTGATAAGATGCCCGTCTTCTTGGATTTGCTTAACGAGCAGAGGTTCTCTCTCGTGCTCCGGCTCGGTCACACCCTTCATTTGCTGCTCGGTAAAGAGCCGACCGGCATGACGCATGGAAGATTCGTTGACATGGGCGGAAAGACTGCTGTATGTTGTGCCATAACTGCCTCCGAATGGCGAAGACAGTGAAGGTTCGATTGAGAATATGGATGGCAGCAGATGCGTGTCTTCGGCGGGCTCGACCTGCTCCTCGTCGGCAATGACACTGTCAGAGACGCGTCTTCCGCCAGACTCAAGCTGCTGGCGAAGGAGCGATCGCTGCTCGGGAACTGATAAGCCCGCACGTGGGAAGTCTTCGCGGTCTTCTTCAGATTCGATTCGGAAGGAGGGTCGCACCGGCGTGATCTCGACGAAGCCGGCAGCGCGCTGCCATGAGCGGGCGAAGTTGTTCAAGCTGTTGACTCCACCGGCGTCTCCCAGCGCTTGGATCCGCATTGACATTGAAGATCTGCTGCCATTAGAGCATGCCTCTGAAGCGCATCTCGACCATGCCTACCTTCGCCGCCGGAGTTCTCCGAGTCTGGAGGGCGAGCCACCAGCTGTGGTGGTGCTCTGCCCGCTGGTCCTCCGCTCAAGCTCGTCCCACTGAACATGGCTGCCGCTGCCCGTCGAATCCACCGAAGCTCTATGCACGCCATCGTACTCGTCCCAGGTCGACGGCTGCTTGCGTCCAATGTCCTTTGCCATGGCGGGCAATCCCCTTCGCCTTCCGCAGCGGCTCGATGAAGAGAAAAAGGAGGGAAATGATGCCGAGAACTAGTGGAGAGGATTGCCAGATGTTGGTTCGAGCCTGGGGGGCGGGCACTACTGGAGCGGCGGGTGGCTATCGTCGGGGCAGGGTTTGCAAGGGTGCAGGTGCCGACGAGCACCTCCCATTGCAAAGGGAACGAAACCGGTTATATATATATGTACTGGGGGCGAGATCGGACGCCTGTGTAGACATGGCGGAGATGGCATCACGGGACGAGGACGATGCCCCAGGAGGTTGCAGGCCCCGCCGACATCATGCCCATCGGCGCAGAGAGCTTGGAGCCTTGCGGCGACAACGGGCGCCCGCATCGAGCAGCGCTCGTGAATGGCCCCGCAAGCGAGGGCCCCTTGGCACCCGGCTGCCTTGCTGGGTTCAGTGATTGCAGGCGCAGCGTCACACCCCACGGACAAATAAATTCAGTCACCGCCAGCCCCGACGGTCCGCTTCGTCCACACCCTCACCTTTCCCCCCTCGACGGCGTGCCCCCTTGCGTCGCTGGTGCCGAGCAGCTTCCACGAAACCCGCCGCGCTGTCGGCTCCCCCCGCGTGTGCCCCTCCTCCGCCCTAAAATTCTCTACACCCCCCGCCTGCCCACCGCATACCGCACACTCAACACACAAACACCGCACACCGCTCGCCAGCCATGTCGTCCGCACCGCCGCAGGGCGCCGACGCCGAGAAGAACATCGAGATCTGGAAGGTCAAGAAGCTGATCAAGCGTCTAGAGGCCGCCCGTGGCAATGGCACGAGCATGATCTCGCTCATCATCCGTGAGTAGCTTCATGTTCGCCTCCGGGAACAGCTGACTCACAGCACGCAGCCCCAAAGGACCAAGTCTCGCGCGCCGCGAAGATGTTGGCTGAAGAATACGTACGTGTGTCATTGCTCCTGCCGCGCTCGCACACTGACTGTCCAGGGAACCGCGTCCAACATCAAATCCCGCGTCAACCGTCTCTCCGTCCTGTCGGCTATTACCTCGACCCAGCAGCGCCTCAAGCTGTACTCCAAAGTCCCTCCGAATGGCCTCGTCGTCTACTGCGGCGAAATCATCACCGCCGAGGGCAAGGAGCGCAAGATCAACATTGACTTCGAGCCCTTCAAGCCCATCAACACCTCGCTATACCTCTGCGACAACAAGTTCCATACCGAAGCGCTGAGCGAGCTGCTCGAGTCGGACCAGAAGTTTGGCTTCATCATCATGGACGGTAACGGAGCGCTGTTCGGTACCCTCTCTGGCAACACGCGCGACGTCGTCCACAAGTTTTCGGTCGATCTGCCCAAGAAGCACGGTCGTGGTGGTCAGTCCGCCCTGCGTTTCGCCCGTCTACGAGAAGAGAAGCGCCACAACTACGTCCGCAAGGTGGCCGAGCTGGCTGTGCAGAACTTCATCACCAACGACAAAGTCAACGTTGCCGGCATCATCTTGGCCGGTTCTGCCGACTTCAAGAACGATCTGAACCAGTCAGACATGTTCGACAACCGTCTGCAGTCCAAAGTCATCAAGGTCGTGGATGTGTCATACGGAGGCGAAAACGGCTTCAACCAAGCTATTGAACTGTCTTCCGAGACGCTCAGCAACGTCAAGTTCATCCAAGAGAAGAAGCTCATCAACAGGTACTTCGACGAGATCTCCCAGGACACCGGCAAGGTTTGCTACGGTATCGAAGACACTCTGAAGGCGTTGGAGCTCGGCGCGGCTGAGATTTTGATTGTCTACGAGAATTTGGAAATCACCCGCTGGACCCTGAAGAGCTCCGAGGGCTCAGAGATCGTTCTCCACACGACCAAGGCTCAGGAGGCAGACCGAACTCTGTTCATGGACAAGGAGACCGGCCAGGAAATGGAAATTGTCGACCAGATGCCTTTCCTGGAATGGCTCGCGGAGAAGTACCGCGACTTTGGTGCTACCCTCGAATTCGTTTCCGACCGTTCTTCCGAGGGCAACCAGTTCGTCAAGGGCTTTGGTGGTATCGGCGCCATCCTCCGCTACAAGGTCAACTTTGAGCAGCTCGCCGAGTATGACGACGAAGACGAATTCTACGATGATTGACGGTTGTGCGCCCTCGCTGACCGCGAGGCAGAGGCCCCACTCCACGCGTCGAGTGATGGAACGCCCGCTGCCCGCGTACAAGGTCATCTAGACGCGTCCAGCATGAGGATCGAAGGTGTCGAGGAGACGACGCTTCGCCTCTCCAGGTTGTAAACGAGTCATGGGAGTGTGCACGGAGTGTCTGCAAAGTAGGTCGTCCCGACGCTTGCGATCAGACGTTGCGCTAACCACGAACTAGACTGATGAAATGCCATTCTTAACCACTACCCCACTCGCTTCTACCGAGAGGCTGTGGACTGCTCAACGCAAGCTATCTACGCCATTGTCGATCCAAAGATATCCAATGCAACATTTAGTTGGAGACACCGACATGTTCGAGACGGTTAAGTCAATCGGTCATCTACTTTTGCGAATGTTTCGTATACCAATCCCAGGAGGAGGATAGGAGGTGCAAATTGTTGTGTGCTTTTACCAGCTAGTCATTCCTTCAAATCTAAGCTAAATAAATGCGTAACCCGCGCTGTGTTGTACTCAGATGCGTTCTTGATGTGAAAGATAGTGATGTATAGATTGCGGGGTGGCTAAATGAGGGCAGCTGTGCCGACAGCGATCTAAATGGAACGTTGATTCACACTCAACCTAACCATCGACTTAATTCGAGTCACAAATACTGATATGCGAATGAACATCAGCCAGGTATGACTTAAGCACGAGTCGTCCATGGTATTGATCACCGCAGGGTGGCTAGTGGCGGGTCCGCATTCCGATTCCGACGTTCCGATTGCCGGCCTGGTAAATTGGTATTTTCTTTTCAACGTCACTTGACTAATATCACGACACGCAATGGCAGAAGAGAAGGACAAGGAGAGGGAGAAGCTAATCATTGCTTTCTTAGGACCGAAGGCGAGTTATACACATCAGGTACGTGCTATTGAGCTCATTCCCTCCCTGTCACGTCATTGGGTTTATTAACGAGATCTCGCACGAACGTGGATCTAATATTGTCATTCTGATTCTGCTTAATTCTACTTTTTGCAAAACCGTTGTGCACACTGTAACACGCTCTCCGTTTCTTACATTATATAGGCGGCACTATCCACCTTCGAATCAACATCATACGCCCTACACGCTTCAACAACAATCGAGGATGTTTTCTTCGCCGTGCAGAATGGAAATGCGTATCGAGGCGTCGTGCCTTTTGAAAATTCTTCCAACGGCTCTGTAGTTTTCACTCTTGATCTATTCGCCGATCTACACGGCAAATACCCTGATATCTTCGTCTGCGGCGAAGCATATATCGCCGTGCAGCATTGTCTTCTCGGTCATCAACGCCACCGACCCTCAAATCCGACGTCGCAAGCAGGGAACTCCATCGGATCAGGCGGGCACGTACACGGCTATGGCATCGGAAACGCAACTGAAAGCCCTTTGAGCAGCGGCGCTGCAACACCTACCTCTAAAGACCCTGTCCCGCGGAAACCTACCGCGCGACCGGTTGGGGACTTGAGTAGGATCCGCAAAATCTATAGTCATCCGCAGGCGTGGGGGCAGTGTAAAGTCTTTCTCAATACATATTTGAAGGGGATTGAACGGCAGGATGTTAGTTCGACGAGTCGGGCTGCTGAAATCGTTGCGCAGGATGAGTCGGGCGAGACGGCGGCTGTGAGCTCGATTATTGCGGCGAATATACATGGGTTGAAAGTACTTGCGAGGGGGATTGAGGACCGGGGGGATAATACGACGCGGTTTTTCATCATACGAAGGAGAGACACGACCACGATAACGACGATGACGACGACGGAAGAAGCGGGAGACACATCAAGCAGCCAGCCCGAGAAAGTAGACGCAACGAACTGGAAATCCCTCATCTCCTTCACGGTCGACCATGCCAACCCCGGCGCACTAGCCCACTCCCTCGCCGTTTTCGAAAATTTCGGGCTCAATCTTACCTCTATCAATACTAGACCGAGTGGAGTGGAGAATTGGAATTACATCTTCTTCGTCGAGATACAGGGGCGGAAACTTGAGGGCACGGAAGAAGGACCTGTTAATCAGGCTTTGGGGGAGCTGGGTAAAGTGTGTAGGGGGTGGCGGTGGTTGGGGAGTTGGGAGAGTAGATTGGGGGTTTGAGGGGGATGGTAGCTGGAGAGTGGGGATTATAGGGGGAATTGGATTGGTGGGATTTTCCGTTTGTACGTTAAAATGTGGATGTAGTGGGTATGAAGAGAGGTGTAAAAGCCTAATGAGGACGAACGAAGCAGAGATGGAAAAGGGAATCTGAATTCCCGAGTTAAAAGGATATTGATTTCTTCAAGCTAAAGAGAATTCATCAGTACATGCAAGAGTTTTAGTATAATGCACAGTCAATGGAAGCTCGTACGAGGCGACCTTATGACATGCACCTTTCATGAAATGAATCAAATAGGCACGAACCCAATGAAGTGATCGCTTCTACCTAATGCTAAAATATCTCTAGCAAAGTTGCTGGATGTTGGCATGACAGCTAGCCGCCAAGCCGACCTCAGGGTGTAGGAAGTTCGTGGCACCGACGCGGATCGAGCACTATCTTTCTATCGATCAACGCGTGCTTATTAAACCACCCGCCTATCACTACAAGCTAGATTTCTTGATAATTACTATGAGAGAAAGGGGCGCAGGTAACACAGTTGTCTATAGAGGTGGGGCGAATATACTAAAACGATCGTTAGGCCCCAAACCCTTGCTAGAATCCGGAGAGCAATGTCTCGAGAGCAGAAATCTCGCCTGGGGAGAGGAACTGCAACCTGCGACGAAAAGGCAGCTTGAGGCGGTTTTGGATATCGATGCGCTACATGCGAAGAGGGCTCGATTGATGCGGCCAAGTGCCCAGTATAGAATTAAGCACGCGAATGTAGAGCAAGCTGCCAATGTATAAAAATACTCTCTCACGCAATCCCACCACTAAGACGTCGTGCAGACCACTCTCCAGCAGCCCAAGCCCCGGCAGCAAAATGCCTCGTTCCTCAAAGACTTCGTTGATCCCAATCCTCGCCTTCAAGCTGGACCTATCCACACATCTTTCTTCAGCTGGCTGCAATCTTGCGAGCCGGATCGTTGGAATTGCTCCCGATCAGATAGCTATCTTCTCAACGTCTCGGCAATAAGAGTTCTCACACGATCAGTGCCACAGATAGGCCACCGACAACTTCATGGGTTTGGGGTCCAGTTCGCGCCGCGTGAGTGTAGACGCTGAATCGGTGGCACCTTCAGCTTCTGCCAGCTCCGCTCGGAGGAGCCTCGTAGAGGGCCCATTCTATAGGAGCCGACATTTGGCCATAAACGGCATTCATTTAGCGTCTTCACGCGAGCAACCCCCAGAACATATTTCCGATCTTATAAATTATGTGCGCAAGGACCGTCAGTCTCCCGGTCCATCACTAGATCAAATACAGCGAGATGCAGCTTTGGAAGAGCTCAGCATGGGCGCAGGGGAATCAAAAGTCCAAAAATACTTCCAGGCGAACATTTTTCCTAATCCCGAGCTAGGAGACGTTCTGGACTGCGTCGATAGAGAGCCCATGTTAAGACACGTTACCCCAACGCAGGGCTCTAAGCTCAGAGTTAGCACTCCAGTCCCCGATATACTTTACGGATATCGCAATGCAGCATTTCCCCAGCAACAACCAAGGCCTCATGTACCCATTCTTCGCGATCGAATGCAAAGGTGATGGTCCCGGTGACACTGGCAGTCTATGGACGGGCGCAAACCAATGTCTTGGAGCATCCGCATCTTGCGTCCAGCTGGCTGAGCGCCTCAACCGCCAGCTAAGAGACAGCAAGAGCGACAAGGTCACAGCTATCGGCAGTGCTGCCTTCAGCATCGCCATGAACGGCACAGGAGTACGCCTTTACATTTCCCGGAAGAGCACTGAGCAGGACTATCGTATGAGGCAGATCGGCGGCGGCCCTCCATCCTCTAGTGATAGTTCGCAAATTGGTGATGGCAAGAGAAGCAGAAGAAGTGGTGGAATATGCAGTGAGAGATATGACAGCGGAGCTAATGAGTTTTGTTGGTGATGGTGATTGAGCCTTGCGTCAATACGCCTTGATGAGAGTTGTTATGTGAGATGTGAGGGATAGGTACTAGGCGGAGTCTGCAACTATGATTTCGCCGACACCCACTCCGACATTTGTCAACACCGCTGTTCCGCAGAGGGGCAAAACTATAGCATAGAATGCCTTTGTTTTCATAGACAAAACAGACAACGCGCTCCGCCATCCACGCAAACCCACGCACGAGCCACCCATCGGTACTCCCAAGCCCCAAACCCCCGACCCATACATGCACGCTCACAGAAATTCTCGCCCGTCCACTACATCGCCGTCAACGCCTCAGCACGCTCGCCTACTCAGCAAATCCTCCCCCCCTTTCTATCTTCCTACCACGTCACAGCTACATAGAAGTGAAATTGCCATACGACCAGTAGCTAGTAGCCTGCAGCCATGGATCTCGGCGGCGCATCAAACTCGCTCGCAGGCCTCGACCTCACCAAGCTCAGCGATCGCGATAAGCAGGAATTGCAGCAGTTTGTCGTCAATGAGTCGCAGAAAGCGAGAATTCAGTCCTGTACGTTGAACATGTCCTACCCCAGACATCTCCAAGGCTTCTGGCACTTCGTTCATATCTATACTCAATCGCATTCCCAATCCCAATCCCTACCTCATACCGCATATCAGCGGTAGTCGCTTTTCAGCACTTGATGAATGCAATCGCTAACTAATATGCGACATGAAATAGCAATCCACAGCCTCACCGATACCTGTTTCCGAAAATGCATCCCCGGCGGCGCGGTCAAGAAGGGCCAGTTGGATAAATATGAGGAGCCCTGTATGAGGCAGTGCGTGGACCGGTTTTTGGATGCCAATTTGGTCGTCTTGAAGGAGTTGGAGAGGTTGAGGCAGTAGGTGTGTTTGCGGGGGGCGGGGATAGAATGGGAGGGGTGTATGAAAAGCTGAGGAGTGTACGATATTGGAGGCATATGGCATATGGACTAGCTGATGGTCTTGGCTGGCTTGCTTTCAAGTGGTACTGAAATGTTTGTGAATATTAGAAGAGGGGAGATGGCATTAGACTTTTGATGGTCGTACTTCGTGTACTTTTTGTACAGGCTATGTTATTATATGTTTTACGTCAACCTATGTCCTATGCTGCAGCGTCGTCTGTTATAGATTTCCTGTAGTAAGATCCTAGGTAAGTCTAAGTCAATTGTTGGAATGTTGTATAAGGTAGGGATAGAATTGAAGTGGTAAGTAGAATGCTTGAGTTTACCTACTCTCTATTTCATTTATCGAAGACCTCTTAAATAGGCCAAGCAATATCCCCGACCCGTCAACGTCTCTTACAAATACTCACATCGTTTCCCATAATTTCCGGACTCGTTCCATTGCGAGTACGCCAGCGATTTTGCCGTCCCCATCGAACTGTCGACCGATTCTAACGACGGTCGACCGAAATTCAATCTTCAAGTCTAGACTACATTTTCTAGCGCCTCAATATCTCGAATCTCTTCTTCGGTAGCTTCATATTTCTTCTACTAATAGTTCAACGTAACAGCGCTGCAGGCATGTTCCTCTTGCGGGTAGAGCTTGCTCGTAAACCTCTCCCTCATCTTCTCATGCCATCTATCTTTGCTGTCGACTATGTCTGGGGACACGGCATGGCCCATTATTTGGTTTGGACTTGGATAGTGGGCGTCTCTTTTGCAAGGTCCGCACCGAAAGGATCGTTGCGGGGGCAGTAGAACCTACAGGATTCACTCCAACCATCAAGCAGCGCCTCGCCGCTTTCAGAAAGCTACTTGCCCTGGAAGTCGGAGAGCTTAATGTGAAGGCTTTTATCGAGAAGGAGGTTGGCAGGCTGAATATCGCAGTGCATAACGCCGCGGCCATGGATCCGCGCCACTGCTTCGGCAGCCTCACGGCACCATGCATGCTAGGCGTAGCTTGAGCGAAGGACGCGATTTGCCGGATTCTAGCAGGTAGGTAGTGGGCGACGGTTCCGTTCACGGCTTGTTCTAGGCCCAGGCCAGCCTCGGAGGAACCCTTGAACCCTATAATTCGTTCATGTGGCCCGAAGACCTTGTACAACTTGCTCTCCACTTCCAGCCGAGTCATGTCTTCACCGGTTGGATCACCCCGGGATACGAGGATATGTCAACACGGTTGAATCGTCGACCTCGCCGACGAATGCGCTGCTCCTGTGGCGAGGAATCGCCTCACGCCCTGAGGGAAAGTAAATCTGGTAATAAGTAACGATTCCTTCCACTTCATGCGCCATGATGGCTTCCAAACCCTGAGATTCTTTGTGCAGTCATAGACGCCTGTCTTAGAGCCCTTTGTTGTGTGCACGACATGGCTGAGCCAATCAGCGGCGTTCGTGTTCCTCAGCGGAACAACAATGAATGATCGCGTATCCAAGGAATCCTACGGTCCTGTGACACGGCATGCTTGCCAACCACGCTCTATCTTAGCGTTTCCACAAGACCTTTTTCGAACCGCGTTCAAAGCCGGGACGGGTGCTACTGTGGTACCAAGGTTGCATCCCTCGGCCGAAGTAACTTCGTGTAGCATTTCTCAGCGTCGAAAGGCAGGGTTTCCGAGCTTCAAAAATAAATACCCTTATATCCTGTGCAATTCAAGCTGCTAGAATTACCGCAATGAGTAAACGAAGTGTTTCGTATCTCGTGCTTCGGTGTTTGGGTACAGTTTGACTATGTCGTACGAACCATGCGTCGTTCGCACGCACAAGCCCATCATGACGTCTGATATTTGGATTTATGGGGGACGGTTCACGGAGCTTGCATTAGCGTGAGGCCTGGCGGGACGTTTACATGTGAAGCGTTCTTGTATACTGTTGTCGTCCTAGGTGATCGGAGAGCTGCTTAGGCGCTGAGTCAAGCATATGTATGCGTCTGCATTGCACATCAAACTAGAGCAGCACCAAGGCGGACCAAAAAGAAAAAAGAGTATTCTTCCTCGGCAATGCTATTTGACAACCACGCTCGCAACACATGCCAAAAGAAAAAGCGTCACCCAAACCCTACGTCGCGCGTAGCGGCGAGCTTTAGTCATTACAAGAAGCTATTCTATGTCTTTGCTCAACTCCGCCTTTACATAGTAAAATGAAATGGAGTCGAATCCTGATATAGCACTCACTTATAGGGACTATCTTCAATAGTCCTTCTGCAGAGAAGAACTTTACAGCAATGTTGCGTTGCTGTATTTCCCATATCGCCGCCCCGCCAGAACCGCCCCCTTCCCTCACCATCCCATTCCGGCCCGTTCATCCCATAATCACCCAACGAATCGCGCGCCGCCCCCAGCGAGCATCGGTACCAAAGCCGTACATCGCAGAGCCGCGCCTCTTCAAAGCCGCGTTTCGCTCCAGAAAGCCGAAAGCCGCCCTAAGGCGAATATGTCCCCGCGGCGATTACGCGCTCCAGTAGCCGACCGGCGCAGCGCAACGCGTGCCTCGCTAGCAATATACATGTTGTGTCGGGGATATCGGTGAGTCCTGTGGGGGGAAGGGGCGCGTGAGGGTGGTATAAAGATTGCGGGGGTGGGCCTGCTGTTCGCTGTTCGTCACTGCCTTTGCTGTGACATTAGCGTTGTCGTTTTGCGTGCTGTTTTCTTTCTCTTTACGCCCCCCCTCCCCGGTTCACAGCGGAATACGAGTTCGAGTCGATTGGCGCTGGCGTGCTCGGTTTGTTCGACTTGTACGACTGCGAGGGGGACTGTTTTACGGTTTCGCTGCTATGCTGCAGAACGCCAGCTCCCTAACCCTCACACCTCCGCCTCCATATCCGCCGAAAATGGACGAACCTACCCCCCTCACGAACGGCCACACCGTTCCTCTTACAAGCGGCACATCCACCTCCTCCCCGAAAAGTGCCTCTCCCCGCCCCATTGTCAACATCTCCACCCCCGTCGGTATGCTCGGTTACGGGCTCCGGGAAGAAGAAACCTATGATGCGCTATCAAAGCTGATCCAAAACGGCGCTCCGACCGCCATGGTGCTCGACTCGGGGAGTACCGACTCCGGGCCGGAGAAGCTGGCGCTAGGCTGCATGTCAGCGCCGCGGTCCAACTACAAGAGAGATTTGACCAAGTTATTGCGATTGAGCCATGCGTTTCGGGTACCGGTTATTTTTAGTTCGGCGGGTGGCGATGGGAGTGATGAGCATGTTGAGGAGATGATTAAGATTTTGGAGGAGATTGCAAGAGAGAAGGGGAATGAGTACGTTTTGAGCCAGACAAGACGAATAAGAACTTTTACTAACACACAGAAAAGACACTACCGCCTCAAAGCCATCGCCATCTACTCAGAAGTTAAGAAAGACTTCGTCCGCCAACGCCTCGCCTCAGGCGCCGTCTCCGGCTGCGGAAAACCCGTCCCCCAACTCAGAGAAGAAGACATCGACTCCGCGCCGCGAATCTGCTCTCAAATGGGTCCTGAGCCCTTCTACGACGCAATGATCGCAAATCCCGATTTCAACGTCATCGCAGGGGGTCGTGGCTACGATCCTAGTCCCTATGTCGCCTTCGCTGCATATGCTACTAAGACACCGTTTACAAATACTGCTACTGAAAAGGGGAGGCGCATGTTCGGCGCGTTTACGCATATGGGTAAAATTCTGGAGTGTGGCGCTTCGTGTGCGACACCGAAGGGGAATGGTGCTGTGGCTACCATTTATGAAGACGGCTCGTTTGATATCAAGCCCACCGATCCTAACAGCAAATGCACGCCGACAAGCGTCTCGGCGCATTCGTTGTACGAGAAATCCAGGCCGGATATACTGTCTGGGCCGGGTGGAAAGCTCGAGCTGATGCATACCAAGTACGAGCAGTTGGACGACGATCGCACGGTTAGGTGTCGCGGTGCTGAGTTTGTGTTTTCGAGGGATGCTGGGTTGCCCTATCAGATTAAACTGGAGGCGGCGAGGGTGGTCGGGTATCGGTCGCAGTACATGGGAAGTTATAAAGACCGTAAGTCGATGTAGCCACGGTCTTCCGTATTCTCACTGATTCCAAACTAGCCATCCTAATCGGCCAAATCGGCACCGTCCTCGGTCGAACAAGACAATACGTCGATTTTCAGCACCAAGCCGTCAAGGAAAAATGGGAAATGGACTGGCACATCTACGGCAAAGATACCCGCACCGTGGACGGCAGACCAGGCGAAATCTTCATCATCGGCGAGGCCCTTGCCGAATCCCAAGACCTCGCCAACAGCCTTGTATCCACCGCCCGCGTCGCCTCAGTCCATGTCCCCTACCGGGGAATGAAAGCCACAGCCGGCGCCTTCGCCTACGGCCTCGGCGGCAAAGTCGAACTCCCGCTCGGTGCATGCGCAGAATTCTCAATCTACCACCTCGTCGATCTTGAGGAGGGTGAGGAGAGACTTGCACTGAGCGACGATTCAAACGCCCTGTACCACCAAAAAGTGACCATGATCGGCGTCCCCGGCCTAGACGCCACACCGCTCCCCGCGAAAATGCCCGCAAACTCGAAAAGGAAGGCAATGCCCATCGCCATCCCCGACGACGGACCCAGCGTAGTATACGATAGACTCGCACCTAAGACGCTCGGCGAACTCGCTAGCGTGCTGCGGTCCAAGAACGCGGGGCCCTTCGAGCTAACCTTCGACGTCATGTTCGCTTTCGAAGACGAGTACAAACTCATCAAAGAATTCGGATTCTTGAATGCTGCAACGATCGCCCAGTTGTATAATATCAAGGAAGAGGATGTGGTGTGGAGCGGCTTCTTCGACCAGGCGCTTGCGTACAAAGCGACAATTCCGCGACTGCACAGAGGGAAAATACAAGGCAATGGCGGGTTTATGGAGAGCGATGTGCATGGGTCGAATAAATACTTGGAGCTGTATTACTACCCGTTGCCAGATGAGTTTGTTGAGAAGTGGAAGGCGATGAGGGCGTAAAAAGCAGAGAGGGGTAGACCAACCACGAGGGAAGAAGTGTATAGGGTTCGCATGCATACCCAGATTGTGCATCACAATCATGGACGAAGGCGTTATTTTTTTTTGGGATTGGGCGGATAGATTTGCATTACTGCATCTGAGGTGGTGCGAATGTACCAAACATTCCCCACACCGAGTCCCCCCACAGATCCTCAGGTAGTGAGAAATCCAGTGGTCCGACGAGATTCTCCATGTTGTTCATGTTGCTGACATTGATGTTGTTGAGGTCAACTTCCGACACTTGGTTCATGTTCTGCATGTTATGCGGTGCTATTTGGTTTGGATGCGGTGGTAGTTGTGGTGGTTGCAGTGGGCGTTGCTGTTCTGATACATGATTCGAGGCGTCGACATCCGCGGCGACATCTGCGCCCTCTTCATCGACTTCAGCAGGCAGGTTACGAAGCTCGTGACCGGTGGTGATGGCGTCGTAGACCAACGAAGCGCCCATACGATCGTCGATGCGTAGCTTCGTATGGTCTACATCGACAGGCTGCTGTCGGCTCAACATTTCCAGCAACAAAGCTCCTCTCGCTTTCTCGTCTTGGTTGGTCATGGATCCGGTCTTGAGGTATCTCTGCGCCATCGCCACGTGGTTCCGCGCAACCTCCTGCTCTTCAGGCGTTGCATGGATGTTGAGCACAAAGAAGCGCAGTAGGAAGACGGTAGCGAGAACTAGGGCGCGGAAGTAGTTCTTTGGTATCGCTCTTTGGAGGACTTCTGGCGGTAAGTCACTGTACTCTGGCGGCCTGTAGCTAAGCCCTTGATCCGAGAGGTAGACGATTCTCAATGCGACCGAAAATCCGTTCTTCATGAGGATTTCGCGGGATGTAATGTCCAGCTGTATCCGGATGATGGTCATGGTGTAGAGATGGATTTTGGCCACTAGGATAGCCATTTCTACCCTTGGTGTCCAGGGTGCGGGAAATCGATTTTTGAGGCCGTCAAGTTCCGTGTCGATGAGTTTGACAAGAGAGTGACTGACTACTTCTTGCGAGTTCTCTAGTACGACTGTCGTGAACCTGGCGAGAGTGTGCTGAACCATGATCTGGTAGGCAAACTCAGGAGGGATGGGATATGTGCGGACGAATTGCTCGATTGTTGCTAGATCTGTTGTTGAGTTGATTAAGGGAGAAACGCCTACGTGCATGCCGACCCTAAGATTCGATTAGAAGTGCGTGGGATGAAAGACGTAGGAACTTACGAAACACTAGCAAGGAAACAACCAAGCCAGGTGTTCGCTCTCGCTCGCAGAGAACCTGATGGGACGCCGATGCTTCTCAGAGACTGCGTTGGCTTCGAGTGATGCAGCCCCATGTACATGGCAGCATTGACGGCAGCACCACAATACACCCAACTGGGATCGCGAGATTGTCTTTCAGCCGGAAAAGGCCACATTATTAGGTAAGTGAGCGCTTGAACGGTCTGCAGAGGTAGAGGTGCTGATAAGATGTCGGTCCTGAGTTTGTTAAGGAACGGTTCCCGTAGTTGATTGTACAGAGCAGCGTGTTGTGGTACAATTTCACGGGATGACACAAGAGCGATTATGGTCCAGAACAGGAGTGATGCTGTGTCGTGCATGACGGGTATTGAGATGTGAGGATTTAGAACTGGGAAGTGCGGGTAGAAAAGGAGGGCGAAGCTGCACGTTGGGACTTGAATTAGTTGAAATTTCCACACGGGACTGGCAGACTCACAGCTTGAAGATATCACTGACGGTATCCCGGTCGATGGCAAAAGATCCGAGATGATACCTTTCCTTCAAACCAAAGTCGTTTAGCACGACGGTGCCGGACTGCTCCAGCGTATATTCAGGTGAACCGAAGGTGGTGTCAGGTAGTGAGGGCGATAATGTCGACTTCTGCCCATTCTCTTCTCTTTGACTCCTTAGAACTTCCAACTCCCTCGCCATCTCCTCGACGCGCCTATGGAACTTGATGTCAGTGATCATGTGACAGCTCGCAAGCCTGTGCCGCACCGACTTACTTTCGCGCTGGCGTGCGCCGGAAGGATGAATCGACAACGCATTGCAGATTCCTGGTTTGGCATCTGGTACATGGCGCGGGAAACTTGGCTTTGGAATCGCAGCGGAGCTACACCATATTAGATGGCTTCGGTAACCCGCGTTAGGGACCTACTTTTACTTGCTTGCATTCCGTGCATGTCTTGACAGGCCGATGGACGGATCTGCTAAGCGGTGCGGCTCCTATGGCAGACATATTGGAGGAGAAGCGCGTCTGAACGCGTACGGAAGGTCGCTAGAACTGTGTCCCGTGCAGATGTCCCAACGTTATCGCTATTGATCAGGCTGCCTTCCGGCTCAATACTCAATCGCGCTGATGCATTACGAGGGGGCGCGATGGGCCTCAGATCAGGCGTAGCAGGCGGGGAGATTGGGAGACTTCAGCGGGGACAACAACTGTGCCGCAAAAACGCATGAGGTGCCAATATCAACATGGTGCGCAGCCTGGGGGTGAGGTTGGCGTCGCGAGTGTGGCACAAGAAACGGGGCGTTGTGATGAGGTTGCATTAGCCCGACGTTAGTGCTGGCTTCTTATTGGTTCGCTACTCGCAACTTTAGCCTTATGTGCCGGGGCGTATCTCCCAAGCGGCCCGGCAAATATTCCACAACATCACATTTCCTGTACCTCGCTGCAGTTTATGTCTTGCGCAGAAGTATGAATCAGTTCCTCGCCAGCGACACGTGATGATTACGAGGCCTGATAAAGAGGATCCACCACCAACCTTGCGCACGCGAGAAATCGCTCCCTATCGAACATCTGTACTTGGAGCCGAGAAGAAACCTTATATACTGGAGAAATTGCTCGACTGCAAACTTACTAGAAATTGTGTCGCCTCTTCGCACAAGGCAAAACAAGAGTTATTCAACCCGTCGTCTGCTCTGCTTGCACACGAATGATAGCAGTGAGCCCAAAGGCGGTAGAAATACAAAGAGTCGTTGATGTCCACTGCCTTGACTGAACCGACTGTCATACATCTCCATACACGACTCTCTCGAGTCCTAGTGGTCACATCAAGTTTTGACCGCCCCTTGTAATTACCACAGCGCATCTCCAATTCTGGCAGGCAACTCATATCCCGGGGAACGAACTCTGTCCTTCTGAGACGGCCGGGATCGAGTGGATGGTCAGTATTCTCCTCAAGGCGAGCTCAAATTTCGTTCTACTAACCATCTCGAATTCGCGTTGCTCCCCCTCCCCTGCCTTAAGACACGCCCGAGTTATAATATAGAGTCATCGAGTGGTTCTTTGTTAGCGCCTTTTACCACCCAATCCCTCATACTCCTTCCAACAGCCAGCCTCTTCCGTACTCCGAGATGTTTATGTAAATAGTCGCGCAAAATTGACCATTCGCAGTTGTCAACAAGTCTCAGAGCCAGCCAAATTTAGTCACTAGTAACATGTCGCTCAGACGACATATGTACCAGTGCCGTCGTCCTCCGTCTTGGGAAGCTAGTGGAACTCAAACAGGCGCGATTATTGGACAGTGCCAGCCACATTGGTTTATCCGATGACGTGAATAAAAGGCGGGGTAAACAACGCTCCCACGGACAAATAGTTGCGCTGCCCCTCCCTAACGCCCAACATCCCTTCCTCGTTCCCAAATCCTTCGCCATCATTTTATCTATCCCACTACACACCCCACGCTACACTCATTTATTAGCACAACATGTCAACCGTTGATGCAAAGATCGCCCAGGCCGAACGGATCTTGAACCATACGTTTGCCAACAAGACACTGTGCCTAGAGGCAATTCAAATGGCGGCGCCTCAAGCAGTTGTGTCTTTCAACGGGAGCTACGAGATAGTTCACAACAATAAGCGTCTAGCTATCCTCGGGGATGCGACTCTTGCGCAAGCTTTGTGCAAGATGTGGTACAACGCGACTACCACGAGTGGTGCATACTCATTTTTGATCTATAAAACCTGCAATGTTTCCTAATATATCAACAGGCGATCCCCAGCCTCGAGAGGCGTGGACATCGGCCCGCAATGACATCCTGGGCAACTCTGCGTTACATGCGCGCGGCAATGCACTGGGCATTGGCGCCCTCATCCTGACTGCGCCTGGTCACGGGGGTCAAGCTAGCGAGAATATGGTTGCTACCACGTTTGAGGCCCTATTCGGCGCACTCTACGAGGATGCTGGCGAAGCTGCTGTTGTTTCTGCCATTCAGCATCTGGGTCTGGACATCCACACTTCCTTGGTAACGTTCAAAACCTTCCTCCTCGTGCCTCACCTTTGAAGCAGAAAACCTGCGATTTAACTAATGTGCCAACTTCCAGATCCGTGGCGTGGCGGACCCCAGCTACCGCCGCAAGGCCGATAGACCAATCCCTCGACCCGGAGATCTATGATTTTCTCATCTGGTCCAGTGGATTGCTTTAGCGGCCTCGTGGCAGGGACTGGACGCCGCTAAGCTGACTCGGATCCACAAGCCGGCATACCTTTGGTATACGCCTTGTCGACCAGGTCTTCACATCCGTCTTCTAACGATTGTGTACGAACAGTGAAGAGCCCATGTTTCCGCCTCTTACGAGGCGAGGGGTGTACCAGGATGAGGCTTGGTAACGATGAGGGGGTATTATGGATTTGAATTTTGATATGGATGTCTTGGTAGCCTGATGAGGGAGCTGTTGGTTTTCACTTCTCAAGGTTGTTTGACGACCCCGATTGACCGCTGTGCATTCTTTTGGAAACCACGTTCCATTCGCGCTTTTGTTTCATCTCAACCATGGTGGATTACGCGGCTGTACACCCAGTTACTTAATTGAGCCCAACTCCATCTATGACGACCACCGTATGATACCTGTGCAGTTTAACGCCTGTTGAATGCATACCCTGTGAGCTTTCGTGCTACAAACTTTGTGGCGCTGAATCTACACGAAGGTTCTATATCTGAAAGATGACCCCAATCGTCGCTCCAAGATTCTCCAATGCTTTCAGTTTGTGTTTCTCCCTTAGGGTGTTGAAATGCACATCTGGGACACAACTCACCTATCCCAGCTCACTTCTATCTTGAGTTCTCCTCTTGTCACATGTCTTGACTATCGGCGCGCCCTTGACCATGACGATGATATTAACCTTTCCACCTATGCATACCAATCTGTGTGGATCCCTCCTCCTCGCCTGTATTACCCAACTGCCTACTATTTATATTTCCGCTGTTTTGAGATGAAACACGCAGCATATCGACGCAATCGGTCACGAGACGGAGGAACCACATGAGCAGTGTAGAAGTGCATAATAGGAAGGTATGGCGCGTGCTTACGCTGCCGAATATTGATTTTGAAAAGATGTGGCTAACACATATAGGAAGCGAATCAGGTTAGAAGTTAAACATCAAAGGCTCGTCATCCAGTCCAATCATCGCAAAAGAGTGGGTGCTCTCGAAGAAGCACCAAAGCACGCCTCAGCCACTTTAAGCAAAGTTGCCACCAGCCGTCGTCTTCGCATCAGGCGCCACACTAACACCCTTAACCGTAACAACATCCCCGTTCACACTTGTAACTTTAACGTCCACCTTCTCGGTGCCGAACCCGCTTGGGTTCTCGAAGAAGTTGTAGTCCTTGCGGGTGGTAGCCTTCCAGGAGTTTCCTCCATCAGTCGAGACCTCGAGCTTGGCGACGCCGACGTTGGCGTTCATGACTTGCATGCTGAACCAATGGGGCGAGGTGCCGGACTTATTCTTGAGGATGAGGGGTGAGGTAATGCCGCAAGGGACGATGGAGTAGGTGATGGGAATTATGCCGGGGGATTGGCCGGAGGCGGCAGTGTAGGCGTTCGCGAAGAGGTCGAGGTGGGAGGGTTCGCATTCAGGGCATTTGTCGACGACCTGTTTGCGGACGCGTCAGTAATAAAACTTAGTTTTCGACAATGAGGTAGGACGTACCATAGCCTTGATCGGCTTGCCGTTCGGTCCAGTTACTGACACGCAGACACCGCACTTGGAAGCATCCCAGTTCTGTCCGCTGAAAGCAGTGCCGAAGATGCCGGAAGGCAGAGTGTAGCCACCGAACATGCAGTTTCCGCCGTCCAGATTGCCACCGTAGGATGTGGCCTTTCCTGAGATTGTAGCTGCCGTGTTGTCCGTCTCTGCTGGTGAAGATTCGGGTGCCGATGTCTCGGCAGGTGGAGGGGCCATAGAAGAGGCCGTGGTAGCAGCTGTCTCGGTGACCCTGTCGGTTGCACCCTTAGAAGAAGCACCAACGGGCGACGGAACCACGTATAACGTCTGGTAGGAAGTGCCTGGGTAGTCCGAAGAAGGGAGCATAAAGGACAAAGTCGAGAGGGTAGTTGGTGCGGGGGTAGTGTAGGAAGCCAATGTGGAAGTGTTGTAGTGAGTACCGTTGGGCAACGGGTAATGAGGGGCCGAGTGATATGAGTGATGCGGATGAGGCCGAGGAGTAGGCTTCACGGACGTGATCTCCGTGATATCAGCGACAACGGCTGAGGTAGCTGGGACTGTGACAGTGATTTTCTGGACCTCAGTTTTGGTGATGGTTTTCTGGGAATCGCACTGCTGCTGGGCGAGAGCAAGACCCACGAGGGGCAGAATGGACGTGAATGACTTCATGTTTCGTTGATGTTGGTTATTTAGGGGAGCGTTCAATACGATGCTTCAAGCAGAGGATGATGAGATTTCCAAAGGGTATGAAGTGAATTTTTGTATATGAAAGAGTGGACTGGAGTCAACAGACTCGGAAGTAGGTATGGACAGCGAACGAAAGCAGCGCTATGGCTTGCAAAGGGTAACGAATGTGTGGAAGAGACCTCAAGCTCAATGATCAAAAAGACTGGAGAAACAGAAGGAGCTGCAGCTACCCTGCCTATGTAGAATTTGCGACTGAAATTCGGCCATTTCCCATATCTTAGTCTTTGCCCTTTGGAGTAAAGGTGGAAATTTCCAGGAACAAAGTGGAGTCAACATTGCGGCAAGAGGATCCTTTGCCGCACAGACGAGGCCGAGGCGCGCACGTTGTTAGGCTTGCTGCTAGCGCCACACGTCTAGACCATCGCCGTTTGGGATCAGCGCCAACAATTTCCAGGGATTTCATTGTGATGAGGTGATGGAGATCAAACACTGGCGAGATGAGATGGCGTTTGTTATTTGACGGGAAAATGTTTCGCCGAGCGTACGAACGAAGAAAGTTTCAAGCCAAGGTCCCACAACGTTCTGAACAACATCCTCTCCAGCTATGTTCAAGCCGCTGCGTGGGTAATGCGTTTTGTTTATAGGTCCTGTGTTGCCTCGCTTGCTATTTCTAGGATATTGGCGTTTTCTTTGAATTGTCTCTGGTGGGTGATTGTGCATGAAGGAATTGTTGAGATGCGCTTCATCAGCTGGACAACTTCCTCGTCGGCGGAGATGGCAGTGGATGTCGTACAGCGACAGTGCGGCCAACTTTTGCTCTCAGAAAACCCCGCGTCCGAGTCGTGTGCGCCCACCAATGGCATCTCTTCCTTGACCGGGATGCAGCAAGGCCGTTAGGATTTGAATTAACATCTCCTGCTGCTCGTATGTGACCTTATGTGAATTCAAGTCTCCCATGTATCTAGATATCTCGAGATGTGTATACGGCCCAAGATGTGGGAGCTACTCGGCTTCTTGCAACGTGAGCACTCATTGGCCTTGTTTCACTAGCGAACCCCTAACACTCGCGTTCAAATTGCGTCCTATTCTCGAGCTCTCTGTCCTTACTGCGGTGCGGTGTGCCAAGTGTAATTGCAGCGTGGATTTGCGATAGGATGAGAATTTTTTGGAGCTGACGTACAACTTCGCTGCAGCCAGCCGGTTAGAAGGACATTTCGGTGACGTAAATGTCGTGGTTATTCGCGATTAGCAAGTCCTCCTGACTTAGGCGTTCAATCCACTACAATGCAAAAGTTGTTCATTGCGGGTCCATCTCTTATCTTCCTCTTCTCGGACTTGACTGCGCTGCTTTTGCCCGTTAAGCTGAATAGATAATAGCAGAGCTTAGACGTTTTCTTCTTGTTCCGCATATTGAATCCGAGCTTCGTCATGATCCGCAATAGTAATTGCTCGTCGAGGTATCTAGAGTTCTCCACACATGGGAGAGGCAGGACAAGGAATAGAACCGGCAGTACATTGTTCGTGTCCTGTTCCTTCGCATCGGCGCTGCGCAAGAATTGAGGAATCCGCTTCAACATTTCACCACGCTGGGCTGGATCCGGTACGTAGTTAAGAACTAGCGACAGAGAAACGACGTCAAAGGAATCAACAGAAGACTTCGGTAGTGGCCGCTCCATGAAGTCTTGCCTCTCGATGCCCGGTTCTTGGCTGTTTAGGTCGATCCGTGTCATCTCCATCTGCTTGGGAAACTTTGCAATCTCATTTTTCGTCGACAGCGCTCCGACTTCTAAGCAGCGGAGTTGCGCACTGGACTCAGCGTGCGTATCTTCTCCCACGTTGCGTTTCGACTGAATGACTCCTGCTTCCTGCAGCCATGCGACGAGAACCTTGCTAGAATCTCCGCCACGGTCCTTCGATTGTCCTTGCTTGCTGGCTGCTTGATAGACCTTCAGCCCTCCATTTTTCTCGATAGCTCTTGCAATGTTCTCAGCTAGCTTTGTATCACCATGTTTGATGGCTGTTGCATGCTCCTTCTGCAGTCGATGATGAGAGCGAATAATGGTCCGGGATTGCTGAGAGCTCATGCGCTCTTTGTGATTGCTTATGGGTGGACGACCGTGCGAAAGTGCCCTTTGTCGTTTCTTGATTGCCATTTTGGCCTTCCTTTTTGCTAGTTACATGGTGCAATTGGTCGTGATAAAGAAGATGCCGAGACTGCAAGACGCTAGCTCTGCGCTAGGCCCACCCTGGTGTGCTAAGCGAATTTTGCAACTCTCGCACTTTCGCCTTTGCAGAACTTCCTCTTCGACCCACGACTTCTCTACTAACTCAACAGCACCTCGCCATGCCTCCAAAAGCCACTCAGAAAGGTACGCAAAAATACATTGGAACCGATGCGAGACCGCGTAACGCTTTCGATGGACATCCGCGATACGGCGCACATTCAGCTACGGCCGTTCCAGCGATGCTCTCTCAGAGCTTTCCGCTGCGATCCCCTCTCCAGCTGTTCATTGCTAACATATACCAGGCGGAAAGCCCAGCGCGAAGGCTAACAATGCCGCAAAGGCTGCCCTGCGCGGAGTAAGACTCCCCCAATGACCACAAGGCGTGCCAGAACCCCATCTCTGGCGGCTTTTACTTCTCGTGCTGTGGGCAGCAATGTTAACGAGATGTAAAGGTCAATTCGCATAAGGTCCGCAAAGTGCGCAAGAGCACTAGCTTCCACCGTCCCAAGACCCTGGAGCTCTCGTGAGTTGCCCGTTCCCCTTCCCTCGCCGAGTCCCGAGCAAGTACTGTGGACTGCTTATCGACCGGATTTTGCTCACGGTAGACACTGACAACATACTTCAGCCGCTCGCCCAAGTATCCCCGCAAGTCGATCCCCTCGCAGCCCCGCCTCGACCCCGGCAAGGTCCTCATCCACCCGCTCAATACCGAGTCCGCCATGAAGAAGATTGAGGAGAACAACACGCTCGTCTTCATCGTTGACGTCAAGGCCAACAAGCGCCAGATCGCTGCCGCCCTTAAGAAGCAGTATGATGTCTCCACTGTCAAGGTTAACACCCTCATCCGCCCCGATGGCACGAAGAAGGCTTTCGCGCGGTTGACTGCGGACGTTGATGCGCTGGACATTGCGGCTACCAAGCTAGCTATCGTCTAAGGGATGTTTTTGTATCTGCATGTGCATGACGGGACTGGGTATACCTGGGATGGAAAAGCGGATATGATTGCATGGCGTTCATGGGCGCGTAGTCCACAGAGACTCGAATGAATCAATTTATCACATGGCGCCCACCCAATAGTTTACATTGCTTGAACATGAATGTGGATTTGGTATGGTTTGCTGAAGTGGCATCCGTACTACAATTGCCTTCACCGAGTGTCGTTTGGGCACGTCACTAATAGTACATTATTTAGCTCCTATATATGGCCAATGTGGACACCGCTCTGATTGCGTGTTCTGTGAATCGTATCGTACCTTACAAGTGTCTTACATATGAACATCTTTCCAATTGTCTTCTACAAAACCATACTAATACCCCATATAACCGTCCCTCCGCCTTTTCCACACACCATCTTCCCACCTCTGCCACTCAAGCCGTCTACGCTCTTGCCACCTCTTCGACTTCGGCACTACTTGCCTCACCCTAGGTGCGTTCGGCACAATGAGTCTCACGCCCTTCCGGTCAAAGGTGGTCGGCCATTCTGAGGCGCCGTATTTGCGAACGAGAGGGACGGGATCGTATTTTGGGTTGTGCGAGTTTTGGCGCTGAATCGTTTGGGCGATGCGGCGAGAGACGGGGCTCATGCTTGGGCGCATTGGGCTAGGGGGGGCCATGAGGCGGCGGATTTTGCGGAGGAGTGGTTTGGGGTCCTCATCGGTGGGTTGTTTGGTGGTTGTAGGTTCTTTCGCTGTTGTGTTTGGTCTGGGGCTGTTATTGGTTTGTTCGGTGGTTACGGATCCTGTTCGCGTTGGGATGGAATGGGGACGGTGTGATTGAGTGGTTGGTGTGAGGGAGAGAACGCGCGGGAGAAGGGCGCTGGCATGGTCGTGGAAAAGGCGGGGTTTGTAGATGAGTTCCTCATTTGGCGTATTAGACCTTGGTCGAGTAGTTATGGCGGAGAGCGGTATGGGATGGGATGTGCTGGGGGTTGGTGAGGGGATGAATGGAGTGGAGGTTGGCTCTTCGGGGGATGACGCGTCTGGAGTTATCGGAGACGTTTGAGATCCGTCTTTTGTTGGTAGGGAGAATGGTGTAGGCTTGAAAACCTTAGATTGAGAGGAAGTTTCCTCTATAAGCGCTTTACGTATTGCAGGGTGACGGCCCGGCCCCGCGCCTTTGTCGGTCTTATAGGGGCGAACTAAGGAGGGGGTAGCACTGCCGTTATCCCCTGGGATATCTTTGCTGTTTTCTGTTCCCAGCGACTTCTTGTCGGCATTGAAGCCGTCCTGTCTAGGAGCAATTCGCTTAGGTACACAAACTGTCCGCAGGGTGCCCTTCACAGCCATACCTCCAGTAGGTCCCTCAATCCAGACATCATATATGCTGCCGTTCTCAGTGCGCAGGTCCGTCTTCTCGCGCGCACAAATGCGCAGCTCTTCGTCGCAGTACAGCGGCGCGAGGTTACGGTAATCGATGGACTGGACAATCGGGGGAGCACCCGTTTGTTGTTCCAGATGGGCTGAGACAAGCTTGATCATCAACATCAGAGTCAATGGGCCGTGGATAAGTAGGTTGCGGTGGCCTTCAACATTGCGGCAGAAGTCTCGATCAAGGTGGATGGCGTGGGCATTGAAGGTGAGAGCTGAGAAGCGGAAGAGGAGGGTGCTCGTCGGTGTCAGGGCATGTGAGAAGTCGGGTGTCCCAGGCGCGTCGAGATATCTAGTGGGCGCCATTTTCCCGGTTCTGATGTCTGCTAGCTCAGCCATGTTCCTCTCGCGCATGAAGACCAGAACGCGCTCCTCGACCAGAAAAGCATCACCCCAACCATCCTTGTCTACTTGCTTCCTGAACAACTCGGCCTTACTGCGTTTTCTGTGCCCCTCGGGTATGCCTGCAACGCGCATTGAATCAACCAAGCCTTGACTGCGCGCGAATCGCCGCTCAACTGTCACAAAGATCTTCGCCGTGTCACCTTGGCCGTGCAGCCGCACCTCCTTTATCCGTTCGACGCACACGTACTCCTTATTTAGCTGCCATCCGTAGTTAGTGTCCACATACGCGGCCGTATTCACTCGGAGGTTGCCACCTGCCCACATGCGGCGCACAAACGGACCACCGGGGCTATGGAGCGTGTCGGTACCATCGGAGAGAAGCTCCCGGGTGGGCGATCTGGGATTGAAGTAAATAAGGTGGTTTCCCAGGGAGCGCAGATGTTTATCTTCGCGCGGGTTTCTCCCTGTGAAGACAGGGACATAATTGTTCGGGAAGAAGTCGCGGAGTGTTGCATAAAGCTGTTTCTCTCGTCCAGCATCGACATCATCAATCACTCGCGGGAGCTCACGCTTGAGCATCTCCTGGCGCAACTTCTCGAACCAAGCGGGGTCACTTTGCCCATCGTGTGTCGTGAGGGGCTTCTGGACGGACTCGTCTTCGGTGGAGTAGTAGCGGCGCGGTATCCTGTGCCATTGTGTGCGATGAATCGGTGTGCGCGCGGCCCGTCCGAGACACCGTGTGCAGAGTGCCATTGGGAGCGTGAAGGATCCATTGAGTGGTGGCGGGCTGTGAAGATGTGAGCGATAGTTCTGTCTGAGGTAAATTTTACCGAGGCTGGGCAGATCGCCTTCGTCATGCCTCGGTTATGATTTCCCTTCCACTGACACTCAACGGGAACACTTCCTAGCTCTAGCTTCAATCATTTAAATACAGGTTTATTCCTTTCCAACTGCTTCAGACGTAGATTCATCTCCTCGGAATCTCTCTCCAAGCGTACCTCTGAACCAAGTGCCGCATTGAGTGTATACTAACCTTGAGCGACCATGATGGTGATTTCGTCTTCTCAATATGGGCTGTTGCTCGCCTTATGCTTACTTGACACTGTCATTTCGGTGACTGCCGGAATGCAGAGGTCGCGGTACCTTATGTATCTTACAGGGTGAGTTTTGAAAATGCCTCAATACCTAGGGTAGTTAGCCAGCCTCTTACCTTCCGCAGCCAACACCCTATAGTCCCAGAGCCCGCTTTAGTATCAGATGTCACGCACGTAGCGCTGGCGTTTATGCACTCGGAGGCTTTCAATGAACCGGACCCGTCTTCTTGGCCACTGTTTGCTACCGTCGAAGAAATTCGACCAAAATTCGCCGAAGGCACGAAGATCATGGTTGCAATTGGTGGGTGGGGTGACACGGAAGGTTTCCCGAAAGCTGCGAAGGCGGAGAAGAGTAGGGGACTGTTTGCGAAGAATGTTGCGAGGATGATCGAGGAGACAGGTGCAGATGGTGAGTGCTACTTCAAGAGTTAAGCTTAAAGGGGACTAATGCATGTAGGTATTGATATCGATTGGGAATATCCTGGGTAGGCCATTTCCTTACGACTTCCTTGCCACTTCTGTCTCATTGGATGTCCCTTTAACCTCGTTGCAGCGGTAATGGTGAAGATTACAAGCAAGTCCCAAACTCTGAGAAAACGTGGGAGATATCCGCATATCCCAAGCTTCTCTCAGCAATTCGTACAGCAATTGGCCCATCAAAGATCATCTCAGCAGCTGTCCCCGGCATTCCAAGAGATATGATTGCCTTCACACCTACCACAATCCCTCTGATCCTTGACTCGGTCGATTTCCTCAACATAATGACCTACGATCTTATGAACCGCCGCGACAACATCACCAAACATCACACAGGTCTGCAGTCATCCCTCAAATCCATCGATGCTTATGCCGAGAGAGGCGTTCCCTCAGAAAAGATGAACCTAGGCCTTGCATTCTACGTAAGGTGGTTCAAAACTGACCCAGACGCAAATTGTAGCGTTCATCCCATCGGGTGCAAAACCGTACTTATGGAAGATCCAGTAACTGGTGCTGATTTAGGCAAAGCGGGAGCATTTTCGTGGCACGACGAAGTGCCTTCCGAACTCAACACATCCTTCCAACGCGCGCTCGCGCATGGCGTGTATGACAGCGAAGCAGGTGGACACTACTACTTTGACGCGGCAGAAAATCTGTTTTGGTCCTGGGACACGCCTGATGCTATCAAAAAGAAGTTCCCAGCAGTTGTGGGAAAGAGAGCGTTGGGTGGTGTTTTCGCCTGGGCATTGGGCGAGGATGCACCCAAGTTTGAGCATCTGAAGGCATCGAACAAGGGTGTACGGGAAATCTTGTCCAAAGTGGGAGAGAAAGGAGATAGTGCTGAAAGGAGGGAGCTGTAGATTGGCTGGCTCTGACGGGTATACAGCTGCATGCGGGCGTTTAAGCGGTGGATCTCAGCCCACTTCGTATTCGGTACCTCACCGACTAACTCACCGCTATCATAACAACATCAGAGGAGGCTGAATGCGGGATCTCTTGGTAACAACCCAAAATCGGACTAGTGTAGGGGATTGATGCGGGTATTTCCCAATCTTCGGATCAAACTGAGTCTTTCAGCTTCACGATTTTCGCCACGCCCCACTTTCGTGGAGTCTTCCATGTAACTGCGACATTGCAAGACATGCACGTAGACGGCGAGGAGGGAGCTGAGGAGTGAACGGGTGGTGCTGTCGACCATAATAGCTACGACCAAGACTTGAAGTAACCTTAGGCGGACGCATATATAACCAACTGTCCTACTAACACCACCAGCATCCCTTTAATCAATACCTCCACAACCACAATCATCCAGGTCCACTATTCCCTTCCTCTTTCTTTCTCAAGCCTACATGCCCTTCTACCCCTCCACAAACCCTTCCTCGGTCTTCGAACCAGCCTTCAACACCAGCTTTTCCCGGCCGCAATGTATATCCTCACCGCCACAACAGCCATCGCAGCCATCTCAACCCTCACATCGGCAGCGCCATCCACAAACCCTGGACCCGAAACCCACGACCTCGCCAACAAATTGAGTAGGAGGGAGCTTACGTGTGGTATACCTGGGAATATGGTGTGCGGCAGGAATATGATAAATCGAGGTATGTCTTTGCCTCATCTCCTTTTAACTACTCGCTGAATGACGTTCTGACGTAGGCCAGGACACAATATCGAGCAAATGCGCGACTAGCTCTACGAAGACCTGGGCAAATGCGATCGGATCAACGGTGATGCGTGGAATTCACTATAGCATTGTACGGACAAGAACTGGCCGGTGGCTAGGATTGTTTGTGGAGGTGAGGGTAGCTGTGTGGTTGATAAATTTAATTGGCAGTTTACCTGTAAGGAAGGGTGTTGCTAGCGGGCTGTCTTCGATATGAAGATGGCATGCTTTCGTTGTACATATTAATGTGATATCTATTGAATCTACTCGGTCTCTTGCAAAAAATCTACTACAGCTATGAGACGTTAGCAATACCTCTCAAACACAAGTAAAGGAGGGTGACTCACTCTTGATGAAAGCCTCTGGGTTCTCGCTAATAACCCAGTGTCCAGCCTCAATATCCACCAGTTCGAACCGGGGGAAGAAACGTCCGATAATCGGCAACGTTTCATCACTGACATAATGACTCCTCGTACCCCTAACAAAAAGCGCTCTTTTGCTAAATCTTGCCTCATCCGGATTCTTGAACGGAAAGTCCGCCATATCGTCTAACGCTTCTGCCAATATCTTCACGGGAATGCGGAACTTGAGCGGCTGATTCGGTTCTCGCACCAAATTTGTAAGCAGAAACTGCCGCACAGGCAGGTCCTTCGCATATGGCTCCAGAATCGCATCAGCGTCTTTCTGGCTCATGGGCTTCGCTTCCTCGGCTTTTCGCATTCCCTCGATGTATCTAGGGAAGTCGCTAGCGAGTGCTGCGTCTACCGGGGCATTGTCGACGGCAACTATGTTCGCGCAACATGAGGGGTCACGGAGGGCCATTGTCATGACGGTCTTTGCGCCCATTGAGTGCCCGATGAGCGTGGCATCTTTGAGGCTGTGTTTCTGGAGAAACGCTTCGACGTCTTCGGCGAGGGCGGTATAGGTATGTCTCTTGTCGTGGGCGGATTCACCGTGATTGCGGAGGTCGATGGCGTAGACGGGGCGGGAGAGGGTACGAGCAAAGGCGCGGTAGGAGAGTCAGTGAATAAGCTTCTGGAGATTGAAGAATGAGGGTAGAGAATGCTCACTTGCTGACACTCCGGTTGTTCTTCTTGCTCCCGAAGAGGCCATGTAGGATTATGATTGGCGCGCCTTTCGATTTACCTTGGTTGTCATGGAGAGTGTAGGAAAGGTCTAGGGCCTTGTAGCTTGCAGTTGCGTGGAAGGACCGCGTCCATGCTGGCTGCGAGCTTGAGCGTGACCATGGTATCCGTGTGGTATGCTTTGGATGGAGAAATGGCGCGCATATCGGCTGCAAGCCTCTGTGTATTGAGCGCATTGTTGCGTTGCTGAAGTTTGAAGCTTTTCTGAGTCGAGCGGAACAGTTTCCGATGCTAGCCGGCGTCATGTCACGTGTAAAGCTAGGTAGCTGGCAAGACGCGAACATTACTTTGTTAGCGGAATGTATTTACCGTCATTCAGCATTTTGAAGCTTTTTAAGGTGATGCTCACAGCTTTTCTTCGATGTCAACAATTCCTCCACGGTCCGTGCGCTACCATCCCAGCCAACCCAATTTGTTTCGGAGCACATCTACGAGCCCTAAGGACTTCTATTAGACCTATAACTCCTCTTTCCGAAGGAGATCTCGATGCGAACTTAAAGGGTATTACCTGTAATTTGAACAGTCAAATCCACCACGTTTGTCACGGGACACCTACTGTTCACCATCTAAATTATCGTCATGGTGTCGTGGAAATATCGAAAGCTTGAAGACGCTTGTCATGATGAAAGAGAAGCCAGAAGCCTTACTACTGTGCGATAGACTAAGCCGTAATCCTCATCGCTTTATGTGGGACGCATACTGTTGCCAGCCAATTCCATCACATCAGATGCCATTCAGCGCTATAGTCGGGCCGCATACCATCCCTTTCACACTAACCTACCTCATGCTCCGCTAGGTGTCGGTCCCACCAAGCTCTAGATACTCTAGTAAATACGACCAACCTGGTAAGAATTGTTCCTGAGATCTGCATGCTCTTAGTTCTAGGAAGTAGATCACACATCCTAACCTATAATTTTTTTCTAACGAGATTTTGTTTTATTTTCCGGCTTCGAGGAGATCCGCTATTCACTCCGTCGATATTGGGTGTCCTAAGTCGCTCCGGCGCAAACTTTAACATGCCAAATACGTTGCTCTTACAAATATCTCCGAATCAGCCGACGTCTGGTCGTACATTACAGTGCTCGCCTTTATGAGTAATGGGCTCAAGACCACCTTCGGATTCTACGAAATGGTCTTGCAGCATTTTGGTGTCAAAGTTACATACACTGATTCGACAGGCAACGCATGCCACTACTCGTGTCCATCGGCCTTCAACTCTATTATTCAGAATGGAGATTGCACCCACACATCCACGCTCTCTTCTAGTACTTCTAAGGGAGAAACTGTATCTTCTCTCCACTGTCCCGAATTCTCCTCAGGCCACCTTTCCTACTGGCACTCATACTTTGTCCTACATCAATGCAGGACCATCTAGTGACCTCCAATTCCATCCGCCTTCTACTTGGTCATGACCCGGCTGAGAAGATGGTATATATTACAACCCACCATGACTGTCACCGACCCTCATTCAATCTCTACCGCCACCACCGCTACCAGTTATACGAAGATATCGATCAAGACCACGAATCTCGTCTGTACCGAACACAGCATACGTACTTGCTCATGCTCCCCATGCCTTCAATAAGCAACAGGATATCAGTTTCCAGCACGGCCTCCTGCGTTTTTGACTCTTCCACATTCCCAAGCTCTCCAGAGCCTTCGTGCTTGTTCATAAGTCCGAGCTTCCAAGACTTCCCGCGCTGACTTCGCACTTTCAAATACTCCAGAACCTTCTCATTCCTCCACAAGTCCAAGCTTTTTCGGATTTTCTCGCGCTCCGTTCGTACATTCAAGATCTGCAGAGTCTTCCTCATCTACTTCTTCACGAGGCTAAGTTTTCTTGAAACTTCCCATGCTCTCCTTACTCATTCAAGCTCTTTGGAGCTTTCTTACTCTTTCGAGAGCCCAAGCTCCTTGGAGACATCTCACCTTCTCTTTGCACACTCAAGTCCGTCTGAGACTTCCCGCTTCTCCACATATTTGAGCGCGTCTGGGCCTTCCCACTTTCTCATAAATTCAATTTTTTCAGTCGTCTGGCTCCTTCACGTGTCCAGATTTCCCAGAGTCTTCCCGCTCCTTCATGAGCTCAGACTTTCCAGGCTCTCCCCACGCTCCCTTCATGGAACAACCCCCCCGAGCCTTCCCGCGGATCTCGATTTTTCACTGCCACCTCAGCACAACGCTGAGCTCGGTCACCTCGAGTAGGCCGTTTGCCACGCCCAACAACGTCTCATGCTCAGCTAGCAATGGAACAACAATCTCAACTCCCAAGGAAATTTGTGGTGGTATGCTCCCTCGATCGTTTCAATAGCGGCATTAACACAATGAATGCAAACAGCCTCGACAAATGCGTCGCGCCGTGTTCTGCGAAGGATGGCTGGGGGTTCCATCTCTGTTTTTCCGAATGCGAACGGCCAGCAGTACAAGTCTAACGGAAAGATCTTTCAGGTAGAGTGCAGTGTGGATCGCTTGGTACGTTACTTTGTTGAGTTTCAATCGTCTTGCTATACTGACCCTTTTAGGGCGGTGATTTGACTGTCGGCAGTCCAGTCTATAACTTCGATTTCAAGAAATGCGTGGATGTATATGCGACAACGGCCTACTGTATCGATGTTCCGCATTCTGGTACTGCATGCTACCTGAAGGCTAAATGAGCGTACCCGAATTCGTCACCTTCGCAGACGGCGCGCCGTGTTCGTTTGAGCCGACAGCATTAATACAGTATATAATATAGTAGAGAGTCTTTAGCCCTATTATTTCTAATAGCTTCCGTATTAGTTACTTAAATTTATTCGTACGAAAATCCACCTCTTAGGGAGCTCTCGTACGAGTCACATACCGTAAAGGAACACTACAGATGTGGGACTGAGATTGGGTCAGGTATACGAAGCAGATCGAATTTGTTAACTCCATTCGTAGAGACGTCGCATGTCGCGATAGCTGGATAGAGCGACACGAAGGCAAGTATACTATTCCTCCTATCGTTACCTTTCATAGTTGAACAATTCATGTTGAAGCACACGTAGCGCATAGTCCCAGTCGAAATATATTCTATAAAAAGCCCATTATATAGGATATGTTGACGCGGCATGCGGCTCGCTCTCTTTCATGAGGCTCGGGCCGTTGCCCTCGCAGTCATGCCGTGACGTGAGCCTCAGGCAATCACAGGCAATGACTGTAACCAACCACCTTCTTGCGTTTCAAGGTATTCGGGACGAAATGCCTTTTTTTGTCCCCTTTTTGGGTTATTCCGCGAGTTTGACGACGCGATGGCTGCTATTCATTCGATAGGATATGTTGACTTAGTATGATGACCACTAAACCAGTTAGTAGCGCTAATGGTAAACTATATTCCTATGTATATATTTCGCGTCTCATCTTGCTATTCCCTTATAGCAAAATACCGTCGTACTATCTATTTCTGGCCTATTGTTCTTGATGTTTACAAGATATGCGTACCATGAATTAAGTGTGTTTATTACATCGCATATGACCCTCTTTTCGTAGTATTATATATTTTGATAACAGGAATACTTATGAGAGCTACCCTAGTACCTTGGAGAGCAACTTATCATGTTAGCTACCCGGTAGAACCCATGATACGTGGAGGTGAATCTTTAATTTAAAATATATATCGTATATAAAAGCCTGCCTCCACCGTTCAAATCTACCCTCTTAAAAGCCAGATACCTAGAAGCAACATAATTATAATACTACTTATAGAACCCAGCACTGTAGCCCAACAAAGCGCCATAAATCCAAGGTAATAATGATGGGTTTCTTCGAAATCTTCATACTAAGCAAATTAGGAAGGGAAGAACACCACAACAACAATCATATCTGCGGATTTCCCAACCGCGGAATAAACCTGGCGGCCCAGCAAGCCCAAATGTAAAAAACCGGGTTTGGGGGCGAAGAGGGAGAACCGGGTCAGGCGCCTCAGGGCATGGGTATGAGTCGAGGGGGTGGTCGTCGAAGTCGGGGTATGGGCCGTGGCGGCCCGATGAACATGAGAAGAGGTGGTCAGAGCGCGGGTCAAGGTGGTGCAAGGTTCGATGCTATGGCAGGTTTTGGTGATGGTGGTTGGTTTGCGGGTGGTCCTTTTGGAGTGCCGTCGAAGGGTGGTAGGGGGGTAGAGGAGGGGCTTCATTTGGGAGGGAAATGGGTGGAGGCGGTGGTCGTGATGGATATAAACGTGGTGGATTCAGTGGTGGTGGTCTGGATGCGGGGTGTGGACCACCTGGGGAGGGTTTGGCAGGAGTGTGCGTGGGAGTATGCGTGGGCGCGGAAGTGGTATGAGCCGGGGGAGGGGTGGATGGGTGATTAGCGCTGTCTGTAGGATTTTCGCACATGCACTCTTTCGGGTATACGATATGCGTGGTTTTGTGTGGATGTGGAAGTTTGCTGACAACGCCTCGATATAGACACTCTAACATAGCACAGACTGCCCCTCAGATCGTCCTACAATATTTACTCGTCTTCTTCGCAGTCATCGAAAGGCCAATGCTTCTCACTCATTTCATGCAGCCGGGGATCATCCTCCACACTGGCGAGTGAGATTTCCTTCATCTCTCTTGCTTTTTCTGCGGTTGTCACGAAACGGTCATGAGGCATCCACCCATCCGACGAAATACCTAAATATTCGTTGATCTTTTCCATGTCCGCATCTCCATCGCGATGGGATTGACTGAGGGCGTTGATGTGCTGTTCTTCTTTCTCTGTGAACGATACCGGACAAGGCGTTATGTTGCCATCGATGGTAGGAGGTACAAGGCTGGGCCACAATCGCGCAACTTAAGCGAGATCGTATTGAAGAGGCGTGGTGAGACCTTCCCATGGATAGCCAGCATGATCGAAGATGCGGCGCTTGAGAATGTTGTAGTCTTCTTCGATGGCGCGCTAATGACGCTTATTGATACGCTCAGTGAAGCAAAGATAAAAAAATCAATATGTCGGCGGCGTGTTTTCTCAGTTTCGTCCAAAGAATCGAAATTATCTGGGAGGTGGGGAGGTGTACATATTCGAGATGCCTCATCAGTGTAGTTCTGGAATGTGTTCGGGATTCCGGCTGCGAGAAATGATGGTAGAGCAACGGCGTGCTACCAGTCAATGAGACCTGTGACTTTGAAATCCTCTGACACAAATACGTTATTTTATTGGATGTCGGGATGACGAATGCTAGACTGATGTAGTATCGGATCTGTTGGTAACAGGTGGGAAGCTAGACGCAGGTAGCCTACTAACGACTTGGCATGTTCCTTGGGATCTTGTTTCTGGTATTGGAACGCCTCCCTATAAACGCGGTCTTTCGGGTATCGAAGTCGTCCAAATGCTTGAGCCCAGGCTAGCTCCTTCTCGACAGGCGCTTGTAGAACGCGTCGTGCATCGGTGTCTGGAAGGTCAGAAACTATACTTCTAGCCAAAAGGCGGAAAACTTACGGGGTCCCCTGTCGACATCGAGGTTGCTTCGCTCGCCAAACCACCAACGAAGCGATGCGTAGGGGCCTACACATAGACCGCGGCTCGTTCCTGAGATATCCACCTTCCTGACACCGGAAGGCAAGTCGCGGGTATAGTGTATGCTTCCACTGGCCGGTAGATCGATATTGAAGAGTTTAGCTTCGAATTTGACAACGTCGTGGAGGACTTGGATCCTTTGCTTCTCCGTCAAGTCGAACTATATATTCCCGATCGGTTTTCCAGATAGCTTTTCCATCAATATATACTCGGAACCAACGGGATTGGCATCCACCGAGTAAGCATATACCTTGGGAGTGGGGACACCGTGCGCACGAGCTAAATCCATTGTTGCGACTTCGCTTGCTAGCGCGAGTCGCCGAGGCAATGTTGACGGATATGGCAGCCGGGCGAGGATCGATAATCCATCTATCATGGATATCTCGAAGACGCGATTGAACCCTCCCTCAGCTAATTTGCTTAAGCTCAGGATATCCGAAAAAGGTCGATCTACGGATTTTGCTGCCGCTTTCTTAAGTTCTTCAATACGCCGTTCTTCTAGCCGTCAACGCTCGTTGTACCTGTTAAACGCAATCAATTGATTGGCAAACCTGAAGGACGGACAAGGCTTACAGCCATCTTCCTGATGTGTACCTGAAGAAGTCCTGATTCTTTCCAGGGACCTTCATTCCAACATACGGTTCGGGTAACGCGCTGCTAGGCTTGCGAAAAGTACTGAAGAAGTAATTTCTCTGCAAGAGTAGAGGATGACGCTTACTTGTAGTTGGTAATAAAATAACGATCATGTCGATAGGAGATACAGTGGGAATCGGATTTGTAGGCTCACGAACATCAATGTCCGGGATGTTCGCTGGGCATGGTTTAGCGCTTATAAGGTAAGTATGCATACCTGGTAAACTGTGAAGTTCAGCAAGGAGCTCATTGGCATGATGTCCTAATGCCCCTATTGCTCTGTTATCGTGAGTGAGCAAGCAGTAGTACTACCTAGGCTGCAAATTGCGGAACAATTGACGATGATGTCGCTATTTAATCTCTCTTCACCACCTACATCAAATCCTAGACTTCTTTTTCCCAATTGCCCGTTCTTCCATCCGAATTTTGAGCTATCACTTAAATGGCTGTCGTTCAAGCCAATCACGAAAATCCCACGACCTAATATTCGAACAAACGCAGCCTTGCCCCATATGGAAGTTTCAGCAGCCATCCAGGAGCAGCAAAAGGACGCGCTGGATGATCTAGACCCGCATGAGCGCGCCCTTTGTTATGCGCTTGAAGCTCACAACATCCGATCGAAGGATAATTCTATCACCGAACACCCCAACGACATCTTGTGCGCGTCATGTTCAGCTCTTCGCTTTGATAGGGAGACCCTTGAGTCTATGACTAGAGAACTTAAGTCATTCGAAGTACACCGTTTTCGGCGCCGGGATCTGGACGACACGTGCAAACTTTGTCGCTTTACTCAGGAAACGTACGTAGATAATGCTGGCATGCTAGTAACTCCTTGATTTTCGTGCATGCACTGATCGTACTGTCCACGTAGAATTGCATATTTCACGGAATCCAAACAAAGAGTATACCAAGTATACAAACTAGTTGCTGGTTGGCATTCTCGACACCCAGGCTACTTCTTATTGCTAGACATGCTGAATATGGGCTACAGAGGACCCTCCGAGACTCCGTTAATGCGGGAACCACCATCCGCATTGATGGGATACGAGGAAGAACATGCGTGGATTTATGCAGATCAGTTTCACACCCTCAGACTATGAACGCGTCGATGCACCAACACCGAAACCATCTGGAATTGGCTGGACGCTAGTAAAGCAATGGCTTAAGTTTTGTAGGTCTGAACACAAGGACTGTGGCGATTGCCTCGAAACGATATCTTTTCCAGAGTTCCGTGTGATCGATTGCCGTACACGAGAGATCATCCCGGCACCTCCAGCTTGTGAGTTTGCCCCCCTGAGCTACGTCTGGGGCACTGGAATCTCTGCCGATTTTGCATCAGAAGTGCCATCACCAGCGCCATCGTTGATCGAAGACGCGATTACATGCACACTCGCTGTCGGTCTCCAATTCCTATGGATAGACCGGTACTGTATCGACCAGGCCGCAGAATCTAAGCATACGCTTATTCAGAATATGGACAGAATCTATTCAGGCGTGGCTGTGACATTCATAAGCACTGCAGGCGAGGGTGCAGACTGCGCCATCCCAGGTGTTTCTGCGAGCTCAGCTCGAGACATCCTGCCATCCGTTGAGGTCCACGGAACCAGGTTGCGTGTGGTACCTAATTCCAAGGCCGAGGTAGCGAGCAGCAAGTGGACCACGCGCGGATAGGCCTATCAGGAAGGCTACCTCTCTCGACGGCGACTAGTATTCACCAAGACGTACGTTTATTTCCAATGTCTAGAAATGGACAGATGCGATCTCTTTGATATTCAAAATTCGAGAAATGGTTACCCAGAAGAGCATGAATCTGAAAAACTCAACCTGTGCTATCACTTCTGGGGTGTCTTCTTCGAAGACTTAAGTCCTGGCGCGCCGTCTCGCCTTTCACAATGGACAAAACCCACGCCTTCGACCACATACGTCCGGCATGACTTTCTGACCGCTCTACTATGGAAACCGGTAATAGACCCATATAAGCCTGCCTTGATTAGGCGGAAAGATTTCCCTCATGGAGCTGGGTGGGTTGGAAAAACCATAGCCATACAACGTTACGCTTCTCTAACCGACATAACGGTGAATACGATATTGCTGTGAATCTTATGGACGACTCACAACGCTTCTTTAGTATCTAGCAATTTGGACAAGAGATGGACAAATATGTCAACATGTACCGGTTTAAGCCATGCTTGTATATTACGGGGTGGCTAACGTTGGTCCGCTTCCGTCACGCAAAATATTGGAGAGACCGGAGCCTGGGGCCTACGGTGGGCGTTCTCTTTTTGCAAGCTTTTGACAAGTCCAACCAACACGAGATTGCCAAGGCTACAGTCATGAAAGATGCTCTGCTCACAGGAGACTCGCCGAGCCCGCTCAAGATATTCGAAGGCGTATGGCCCGTCCTCCTCTTCATTGCGAAGGATCGTGCCTGGCGACCGCAAGGTCTCGTCCTGAAACACAACGGAAGCGATATGTACGAAAGGCTAGGTGCTTTCGAAGAACAGATCGAGGACTGGCGCGGATCAAAAGTGTACTTGGATGCTGAA
The DNA here is from genome assembly GCA_030770425.1 of Darksidea phi. Classification (NCBI taxonomy): domain Eukaryota; kingdom Fungi; phylum Ascomycota; class Dothideomycetes; order Pleosporales; family Lentitheciaceae; genus Darksidea; species Darksidea phi. The sequence goes on from JASJFT010000078.1 coordinate 93,129, forward strand.
TCAGATTCGAAGTATAATGACCTGGCTGGCGAGAGTAAAACGACGTACTTCCCAATGGCGCCTCTAGCTGAAATAGACGCTAGGAAGCGGAGGAACGAAAGGTTAAAATCTAAACAATAGAGACACTTTTTTGCACGAGAGAACAGAAGAGGGCAGTCAAAAGCCTGGTGGAAACTGGAGTGTGAAAAGCGCCCTATACGAATTGTCTAGAGACTGCATCCTGAGTTGCATCTAGCAGAGTACGCCCCCTCAAAATACTGCTCCACGAACGTCTATAATGACGCCCACGAATCGTACATACTGGTGGCTTTTGGTCGTTCATTTTGGCTTCACTATATTCTACCCCGTGATTGGGAGTCATTTTAACTTCGCATCCTCCCGCTTACTTTAAAAAGCTATTGCAAACGATAGCGTCGCCAAAACTAAGATAGAAAAGCTTGGGCCTACTTTGAATGGCGGTCTCTTTCCTTTGTAGACACATCCCGTGACCGCTGTGGTTACGATCACAGTTCTTCCACATTCCTCACCTATACAAAGCTGAACTAGACAAGACTGGGCGGGATACACGCTGCCGCCGTCCACTAATTCGGTCCGTGAATTTGCACTTGAAGTATCTACAGCTAAGCTGCCCGATTCTCTGCACTATATACATTTTTGAGTGGACTTAACATGTTACTAGCAACGATCGTAGTTCTGATATCCACCAAAATGGTTGTCGTTAGCACATGAGGTGCACCGACTATTTTAGAATTTGAGGTCATCCTATCTTCGCCATGCAGCTGATCTTAGTGGTATCGACCTTGCACACTCCTTAACTGCTATTGGCTGTCAAGATAGCCGCGAATGATCACATTAGAGTCGATCCAAAAGGCCACAACAAATTATGCACCATCAACGCGACAAAGCATGTGCGGATTATACAAGAGTTTCGCCATCATTAACGGGGTAATACTTGCGAAATTATAGGCCCAAAGGACGCTAAACAGCCCAGCCTTTTTCTAGTGATACCGCTTTTGCACGTTCAGCTATTAATACAGCTACTCTATTCTTTCTTTATGTGTAAAATTCTGCATTGGAATCAAGAGTTTGAGCGGCATCTAGACTCACACATCGTCCTCGTAGCAATGCCGCAATGAAGATTTCGAAGAGTGCGTGTAGATGGTGGGGGACTTCGACACCTCACTTATTTGCACATACGAGTCCATTACCTCGTCACACTTAGCAAGCCATCGCACTCACCACTCTCGCAAGTCTACAAGTCATTCCTAAGCATTTCATAAGCAACATCTTTCTCTCACAGTTCCTGTTCAGAAAGCTATCCACGCCCCCTCCACATCCATTACGAAGAACTTCACTCCAACTCGCGCGTGCCCAATCTTTTGCAATTTGACTTATTACTACTGATCCATTTCAGTAAATTATAACCCTTCCTTCAGCCATCGTAATCGAAGGCTATAGCCCTAGCTTTCGCGTATGGCAGGATCTTAATTGATTGTAACAACACCAATCTCATACTCACAGCTAATAATGAGCGACTCTCCAGCATCCAATAAGTTGTCGAAAAGAGCATTGTGAATCTCAATAAATATCCCCGCTCTATTTTTTGAACCACCTGGAGTGAACCGGACTACCTCAGCATCCCATACACCATCACTGCCACGTGGCATAGCTACGCGTTCTTAACATGAGATGCCGCAGTATTGACTCTCGCGCTTCTATCTCCTCAGATTTGCAAAGCCAAATCAATCTGCCCCTAGTGTTCAGGGTAGTGTCGCTAGCTGAAAACATAGGCCAAACATTATATGCGCGACATGCTGTCAAAAGCCCGTCATACCTCTCTCCCATCGAATCGTTCTCATATGCCATATTCAGACTAGCTTTGCCATGTTGTACATCATGACCGCTAATAGACAAGCCGAGCGTCTCCACAGTTCAAGGCCGTCATTAAGCATCATCATCCCACCACCACCTCCCTATGCCATAGATGCAGACAAGCTTCATCCATCCACCCATCCTCAACCCCCACCAGCATATCTTTAGTCTGGATTTTCAAGCGCTGTCGTCGGGCGCCATGTTCATACTACATCACCTCTGGACCTGCACTATAGATGGCCCTCAGACACTCATTCTCCCTCAACCTCGACAAAGACCTACTCTGAATCGCGCGTTCGAGAGGTGTCATCAGGTATTATACACCTGCTAAACTACATCCCATCCAAGTTGCCTCTTCCCTCACCTTCACTACATCTCCTCCAAACTTGCGTTCTCAACACCTACATACGCATCACAGAATCTCAGCATATTACAACACCACACATAAGCCAAGCACGCAAAATTACTTTTTGTCAAGATTGTCCTAGCCGGGTGCTATTCTGTACACGCATATACTTTCAGGATTGATAAACCGCACGTGGGTCGCTTACAAATGGACACACGTGGGCATGAGCTGCGGCCGATAACAAGACCAAGCGTACCCATCCGCCTGAAAGTAGTCGATAGCCCGCGTTAGCGAGGCCTTTTTGAATGAACAGATTCGGATATCGTACACCCTCTGATCATCTGCTCGCAAGAAATGAAAGGAAAAACTGGTTATACCGTGAGGAACGTGGGGCCATGTATGCTACCAAGGAAGAGAACCCGTAGAGGCGATGAACTTAGGCGTCCGCAGCGAAGCTCCTCATGTCCGGGTAGCCCTCCTGACCCGGATAGGCATCGATCTGAGGCGGGACCGCAAAGTTGCTATCGAGCTCATCTTCATAGATGAAATTGTTCACGCCCGAGAGTTGGTACCTAGCACGCTGCGTGCCCTGGTTCTGATCCTCTCCAGGGGCGGATAGAGAGGCAGGAGCTTGAAGGGGCTGCTTGACGAGCTCGGGGAAGCCGACGCCGTGGCGATGATGACCAGCACGTGGGGTCGTGCCGGCCTCATAGTGATCAAGGCGGTTGTTGGTCTGCATAGACAAGGGTCCGGGGGTGCCTTGGCCACGGCGGTTTGGCTGGATACCGGCAGATGATAGGCTACGACGAGTACCGCCTACCCCTCGAGCGTTCTCAAGCGAAAGGGAATCAGGCATGAGGTTCGGACCGCAAGTATTCATGCCCTGGTTTAAGTCCTGCCTAGCCCCGTGGAAGTATCCGGGCGGATCGATATGCATCTGCTGGCGAGGATAGGAGGGAAGGGTTGCTCGCCGAGGTTGATATTGAAACTGATCCTGAACATGCAAGAACCCATGAGGAAGATAGTCCGCAGTCGGATGCACAGTCGCGTACGGGGACACATGCTGAGGTGTGGGTAGTACCTGGTCGTTCCGCGGAGAAGAGGCATAGGCCGTGGAGGGGTGAACCATCCGAGTCCTACTGCCCGTAGCAAACGATGCCGCACCTCCGCTGCACTGACCCGCATGTTCAGAACCATAAGGAAAATCTAACAAAGCGCGGTCAGCTTCAGCGTACGCGCGTTTCAGTGTGATGATGAAGCTCTGAGTGGGTTTGCGCATCGTGGGCTTGCGGCGTGGAAGCTTGCTCGCGTCGCGGAGAACGACATTGGATTTGTCGCCTCCCTTCTTCGGCCAGTGCATTTTGATCTTTGGAAGCTGTTTACCCTCCTTGATCATCTGTGCGTGTAGCTTCAGAATGGCCTGCTGCAAAGCGCTAGCAGTGCATGTATCGTCGATAAGCTGTGCAGCTTGATCGAACGGTATTTGAAGGCCAGCTTCGCCACAAGCCCAAACAATGCCAATCAAGGCTTTGATGAGATCATTCTCATCCCATCTACGGAGGGGAGCACGTGGAGCACGAGACTTACGAGGCTGGCCATCCTTATTCCTCTTCTCCGTCTCCACACCCGTCCTCGTACCCGTGCGTTTTCGCTTACGCTCCGGCCCGTCGGTATAGTCGCTCTCCTCACCATCGTCAATGTAAGTACCATCCACTTCTTCCTTTTTGACAACAGATTTATGGCCGCTCTCGAAAGAAGCCCTTGACAGAGGCAGAGGAACTGGGACAAGCATGCCGAAGCTGTCATCGCTGGCAGTTTCATCTCCAGAATCTTCATCATGACCATGGGATGACACATCGCAATACGCGTTGTTGCCAGCACTAAGGTCAGAGTGATCGTTCATAGAGTCGAAGTTGGAATAGTCACTGGCACAGGAGGCATCGTAGTTATCGAACCCCGGCATGCTCAAGTCGGCGTTACCACCGCCGGCGCCATCGTCGAACGCGAAGATGTAGTCTGCCGTGTTAAGATCATTGTGATCTGCGCCGGCACTAGCTCCCGAGACATGGTTGTGTGCCATCGAGTTGGGTTGAGGAAATTGACTCATGCGAAAGGCAAGATGGTGGTCATGCTCATTGACCAGTGGATTATCGCCAGCAGTGAATGGGGATTGGGAGCCATTGTCGTTTTGGAAATGGTTGAAGTAGACATGGTTGCCAGCGCCAAGGGCAGGTCGGTAACCCTGGTCGTATTGCATGGTGTTTACTTGAAGATCCGGACTAGTGCTGAGTGTGGTCGCTTGGCCATAGTCGCTGATCTGAAGAGGTCCAACATCGGCGTAGAGGCCGAACCCGTTAGAGAACCTCATGCCATTGGGAAGAGGACCATCACCACGAGGGGCTCCGAAATTATACTCAGGAAGTTGGCTCATCCGCTCCACAGGGTTATGTTGGCCCTTTTCATCTGACGAATTGTTGGGAGTGGGCAGGTAGGGATCGTGTGGAGGTGAACCTATTGGCTGTATCATCCTCTCTGAGCACTGGGTCCTCGTCTCCTCCCTTGACTGTTCGAGGAGGTCGCTCAAACATTGCAGAAACGGCGGGTGATTTATGTAGGTGGCGGGTGAGTTGCGCGCTACGTTTGACTGCCACTCGTGCATGGTCGTCTTGCTGGAGCCGGTGCCAATGTAGCACTCTTTAAGGACTTTGGGCTCCTCCTGTGCGCGCAATTCTCTTGCCTCCTCAAATCGGACAGGATCTATTTTTGCCCCTGCAGTCTTGCTGAGAGGCGGATTGCCATCATTGTCACTGCCGACATCGTTGCCGTTATTGATAGTATTGACGTGGTCGCCGGAAGGGGACAAATCGACGGACTCGTTAGAGGACGCGTTGGAGCTAACATTGAGGGGTTCAACATCGGTGTCGTTGACATAAGAGACGGGTTTTCCGTTATTTTCGGGAGTGTGTGCCATTGTAGCTATGTAATGTCAGCGACAATTCTTGGTTGGTCCGAGGGGCAAATGGCCTGCGGCGACGGACGCCTACCGCAACCTATGACGATGGAAAGGGTAGAGAGGAACATACCAGTATGCCCAGTTTAATGCAAAGCTAAGACTACCAAAATTTGGCACACGTATCTCACAGTACTAGTGAAGTTGTCAGCTCTGGGACTATGGAGGAAGTAGTAGACGGGCACATACCTTTTGCAAGTGCCACCGACAATGGAGATCGCCGTAGCTCACGTAACCGGAAGCTCGTAAGGCGCGCAGCTGGGCATGTTAATTTTTGTGTGCGGGAAAGTGAAGCGCCTCGGCTGAGCGTACCTGGTGCGGGAAAGGGGAGCGGAGCTACAGAAATGCTTTCTCCCGGCAGACGATGGAGAGAGGGCAAAGCGAAGGTCAGCGGCAGTGTTTGCACAGACTATCTATGACTTAGAACTCGGGATTGTGAGCTACTAGAGTATATGGCTGCGGGGAAGCAGATGCCTGTAGAGGCGGCTCTCGAGGCGGGGTGACCTCGAGCGGGCGCGAGAAAGGAAGGAGGAGGCCAAAGCATAGGAGATGCCTTAGACGAGGTAGAAGGCCTCGCGGAGACTGGTAGAAGTGCTGATGGAGTACTTACCCGTTGAATTGTAGATTGCAGGTGAGGTGTTAAGTCGGGAGAGCCTCCGCGAGGGCGAGCTTAAGTAGGAGAGGGCCGCGAGCACAAGACTAGCTCCGTTCACGCAGGCAATAAGCCTCCGCCAAGACCACGAGAAGTAGCTGATTAGCGCCGCCCTCAGGAGAAGAAAGTCGACGTGAAGTACGGTTCGGCCCGTCTGTAGAACGAGACGATATAGCGGAGCTCTGCAACGACTAGATGAAGCAGGAGAGCTCGCGGTGATGACGGATAACGGCTGCGTGTGGCGTAGAGGGAGGATAGAAAGGCGCGTAGTTAGGTCCTAGCGTGGCGGAGGATTGAGGGCGTACTGCCAGACAGCGTGGAGTGGGCACACAGGCCTGCGATTGCGTAGCGGTGTGGGAGCTCACGGCGCGTAACACGCTGCTTTCAACTGCTTGTGCGAGCTAGAGCCGTAGACAAGGAATGGCGAGTGTGGTCGTGGACGTAGTAGCTGCCGGACAAGATAGCTAGAGCCTCAGCCGACAGAGCAGGCACAGGTTGTATATCGAGCCTCGAGACTTTTGGACAGGAGATGAGTCGCTAATGACGTCTTTTATATCGCTAGTCAGCAGGTCCTTTTGAGGTCCACACTTCGAAGACCTGACGTAGGTAAAGGTGGCTTGCAAGCCGCTCAGTCCAACGCCCCATCATGAGATAACGTAGCAAGGCTCACGTGATGTCTAGGGTCTAGGCCGATTACTCATGTCCTTCCCTGGCAACGGTCTGGGAGTAAAAGGTAGCAGCAAGATGGTGGAGGTCGTGCCACGTGACCTAATCTTTTACTGCCAAGAGTGTTGGTGAATGCCAGCCAATGAAGAGGTAGTCCACATGCGTAAATCGTTGGTAATTGGTCGAAGAGGTCTTGAAAATGACGGTGATCGAGGGAGGGCGCTTCCGGAGCGGGCTTCGACGATTCGCAAGTGTGGCGCTAACCATCATTGGCCTGAAAGTTGGTGCGTGGCGATAGGAAAGCCGGATAGCAATGTCAGATTTTGACATGGACTGGGTTACATAATCTGAACTGGAAACGGTAGCAATGTATCGATGCCAGAACACAGTGTCCTCCACGAACTTTTCGGCTCTTCGATGGTGGTCTCAAGAGCGTGGAAGTAGTTGAAGGCGCCAAACTCCGAACATGGGGATAATTTCCACAAAAGATGAATGCACCAGAATCAACCTGGCATGTTCGTCGTTGGCTTTTGTTGATGTTAGGTTGACACATAGAGTGTATTATTGTGGTTAGACGTACCATTTAAGCGTCAACAAGGAGAGCAACAGGATAGAGCGTGGGAGTCGGGAAAGCGAAGAGAAGAAAAGAACTCGGAAGACAACTAGAAACTGCTGGTAAGTGCGAAAGATAAATAGAGTGACTGGGGTGAAGTGTGATGAGGAGTGATTGAGAGCAGCAGGAAAAGGGGTGAGACACAAGGAAAAAAGAACAGTAAGAGAAGTGCAAAGCGGTGTGCAATAAATGTATATAGGATAGAGGAGAGAACGAATCGTGAAACAAGTGGGGGTGAATCGGAGTCGTGTGGATCTGTCAGCCGCTCCTGGTGCGAGAGAGGGTACCTGTTCGATGTCTTATGGCCTTGTCACGACGATGATCAATCGTCCAAAACCAGAAGGATGCTAAAGTGGTAATGATTTGGACACATCTCGAAAGCAGATGTGTAGGCTCGGTTGTCAGATACGGCGGCTTCTGTGGCAGGTAGGTAGTGGGAAATCTACTGAATCAGACTTGTATACAAAGAAGGCCAGCAGCCAGGCCAGCGAAGAGTGACATTGCCTTCATTGAGCAAAGATTGTTGGGGTGCTATACCACCTTCCAGTATCTATCACCACTGAACATCCGATGATAGGAATAGACCCGGATCAGTGCAGAAGAAGTTACTGTGAGATTGAATTCTCATCCGCATGGGTCGATCTGGGGCGAAAGTAAATTCGAAGGTCATGTCTCTAGTGCACTGCGATAGAAATGGCCACCGACAAAGACTCTAAGGGGCGTGGGTAGAACTCATACTTGATCCTTTGTTGGGCCAGATCAGCCACCAGTCAGGATAACCAGGCGAGCGGGTTCCTAGGCGAACGCGAGCATCCCATTCCATTCGGTGGGTGCCCATCCTGCCGAGTGAGATAGCGGAGGTCTCCGGTATGCCTTGACGTTCTCGACTAATCTGACCGTATGGAGATGTCTCGCCGAAAGTGCTCACAATCAACAGCGCCAGTGCGAGAGCTGAACTGTGGTTTGCCCTTGAGCACTAGGGGCCGCGACAATTGATACGCATGAGCACCGTGGGCATAAGTTATCGTGGCTCCATCTTGATTCTACAGTATACAGGCGGTGAGACCTATCCGGTGAGGCGAAGGTCCGAGCTATACCGGCTAGAGGGATCCTCGGGAGGTGTTTAAACGAGAAAGATGGGTCTGCTCAGCGCGTCAGCAGGCATAGTTGAAACTGGTGGCTCTCCCGAATCCGAAATGAAGCAGCGTTTGAAGCGCGGGAGCAGGCTACGGCTCATGCGGAATTTCGCGTATGGAGTAACATGACGGGAGGCGTGCGGTTGGGAGCAGATGTTACGAACTACAAGGGACCGATGAGGCTGTCTATACCGGATATGTTTTGTTCACCCAGAGGGTACCGTAACCTAAGTGGTAGTTAAGAGGAGAAGGAATAGAGATATTCGGCCGGGTGTGCTCGTGCTGGCCTATCGATGCAAATGATGCTGGGGGGTTTGATTGCGGACGGAAAGGGGCCGCACTGCCCGCCTTCCTGAGCCCCAGCATGACCGCGATGGTTGCATTTGCCGCTCAAGAAGCGGAAAGAAGCCATGTATGCTGCCGCATGGCAGGCGAGGCTATGGTGGAAGGATGAAGCCGGATCGGAGCGCAAGGAAAGAGATGCAAATGCCCTCTTATAGCTGCCTATTCATCTGCGCTAGGCTGTTAGTGCGCTTGATTAGTACTTTGACGGAGGGCATGCTGCAGCCGGTGCTCGACATGATGCCATCTGAAACTGCATGCACTTGAGCGGTTCAGGGCGAATGTACAGGTCATGCTGAGCGGCGAATGAAGGCAAATGGAGGTCGTGATGCTGGGGGAATTAGGAAGAAAGTAGTGCAGAAGAGCGAACGAGGCTGGCGGAGCTAGAAAGTGGGCACACCGCACGAACCACTCCACGTGAATGGGTTTGCTTGACAGCACTTGACACTGATTGGAGGCACCCATGTACAATAGAGAAGAGCTTCTGCCTAAGAAAGACTGTATTATGACATTCCTGCTACCTAATGCTACGATCTGTATGCATGTTAGCCGGGGGTTCTTGTCATCGACCGGGAAGGGATGCATACCTATGAACTCTTCGAACCCCCTCTGCGGCTGTGATGGTCCCCTGTATGCCTGATATGGAGCTTGCCTTGGTGTGTAGCGTTGACCATGCGAATATCCAGATTGCCATCGTCGTTGTGGTGCTTGTTTTCGAGTCTCGAGGGACATGTCGGCTGCGCTTCCCCTTCCGGCCAAAGGCGGGATGATTGTACCAGGGATGGCGAGCTCCTCGCCGAAAGCTCTAAATCAACGAGCTCTCCTGCAACTATCCGTCGGCATAGGAACGCTGTGCTTGCCGTTGTTCTCTAGGCCGTGAAGGTTCTGGTGGGGAGAGAGGCTCCTGCCCGAGTCACCGCCCCACAGACTTTGTCTGTATTTCTCCAACAATCCACCCCCCTCTCTCTACACCACCACAATCTTCGCGCAGTCATCGGCGTCCACAACCACCCGCTGCAGCCGTGCATCGCGATGGCCAGGGAGAGATGAGGAGATGAGGCTCGAAAGGACATCCTTTCTAGCTTGCTTGTGCAGCTCCTTCCCTGATAGCGGTGGTTCTTGCTGAAGCGACCGACACCCCTCCCTCTCCTCCCGCAGCTCGCTGGCAACGGCTCCACCACAATTCTCTGATGGCCTCGGTCGGTACAGACAGTTGCCTCTGTCTTCATCTTCAGTCAACACAGCTCTGCATGTTTTGAGATGATTTCCCGTAGCAGGAGCTCTTCGCGTGCTTGAGTGGGCGGCATCACCGAACCCCCACTCGCAATGGCGGCAGCAGGGCAGCTACTCCTCCTCATGCAACTTCGCCACTTTGCGGAGCTCTCCCTACACTGGCAGACCAGTCTGGTGCTATCAAGAATAGGGTTTGGCCCAGGATGGCGATCTTAGACGCGGGATCAGGTTGTTTTACCTCATGGACGCGGACCCGGATCGCATCCTGCATCGCGACAGCTACTCCACCCCTTCAGCGCTGAAGGCCATGCGCGGTTGACAATCTTTAATGGAGCGTCTAGAACTCGGAAGCATAACACCCGCTATGTCGCGCGCGTACACCTCGATCCGCCGACCGTTGCGATACACCCGAAGATGCGTATGGCCGACTCCAAACGAGCAGAAGACCCGATACCCTAGCGACGAGATTGCTAGTGTCTCTATCGATACCAACCCCACACAGCCCGAGGGTCCAAACCAAAGACTCGATAAGGCCGACATGCGAGAGCGGGAGCGACACCTCTCTCAGCGTACCGCAGCATAACGATTAGACGTTATGACAACATCGGGAGCTTGCAAGGTGAGGCACGGCATCCTACCATGACAAGGATTCATATCCAAAGCCCGGAAGGCCATGATACACTTGCGGGTCATGGCGAGACCAAAGGGGCTCGCGATCCCGCCTAAGAGCGGACCCCACAGCATGCCCTTCCTTTGGGCTGCCATACTTTCGTTCTCAAGGTGTTGGTATACGCATATCTTGCTCGACCAACATCAGCCTTGGTCGAGTAGAACTTCGTCCCAAGGAGCCAGTCATGATTCATGTCTGCATGTTGAGTTGGGCGACAGCCGACGCCGTTATGACGAATGGCGAGAGAGGCCTTGGTCGTATATTGCTTGCCGCCCATATTGGAGATATACTGGACGGCTCTTGCCAGTCGATGCTACCGCGATGAGGAAGCCAAGGTCGAGACACTCGGTGTACGCCACGAAGAAAGAGATAGTGTTGGAACATGGAATGGATGATGGGCGTACACCTGGAGATAGCTGGCTACGAACATCGATGTCCTGGATCAAAGCCGGTTGTCGGTCTTCAGCAATAGATCTTCGACCGCAAGACGCAGGTGTCTTAAAAGATCTTTGAGTCTCTCGTGGATTCATACAGGGCAATTTATCGCACTCGGTAAGTCTCCCTCGCAAGTCTCGTTGAAGATGTTCCCCTGCGGCGATGATGACTGGGGCGGCTCGTGGTCTAATCAGCCACGGTGCTGTCTCAACAGATACTGCGCACAATATCCTAGGCTCTCCTATGGGTTGGCATGTGCGAAAAATTCTTTCTGAGCCAAGCGTCTTCACCACCCTAATTTTGTTGGTAGTGGAGATGAAGAAGTTGCTGACAGACGATATAGGAGCGTAGCGCTGAGCCACCATAGTGTAGATGGTATCATGTTACTTAAGATCGTCCGCACGGAGCTTTCCTCAAAGCCAGAAGCCAGACGCCGCCAACGGATATTTCGAGCCCCTAGAGATCTCGCGCGGAAGGAGTCGGTTTCCCTTCATAGCGGAAGATAATCGCCTTGAGAAGCGAGCTAGCTTTGCAAGCAGACATTGTCAAAGATGTTAGACTCGGAAAGCATGTCCAGGATTGGTCCTAGATGCTGCGCTTCCAGTCTTTTCGGCAATAAAATGACACCTGGAATGGCTTGTGGCGCATGATCTCCCAAATGTCCCAGCAATGGACGTTTTTGGGTTTTATCGCTGTAGTCTCCAAGGGCTTCGGATCCCACTTCAAAGTTCCAACCAGGGATTTTTCAAGGGGGTGGGAACCGTCTGATACAGGACCACTTCGTCCGACCTGGATTCGAAAAAAAAAAATTCGCCTTGACTAACGGCCTTAACCCACAACCTTATCCAACAACCCCTCCCTCGTCCGATCTTGAACCAACAACTAGTAACTCTTGCAATGGTTGTGGAGCCACAGTATAACTTCCCATATCAACTGTACATCTCCCAAGGACTGGAAAAAGTACAACCAACCTGAAGTTCTGAAACTGGGGACGTTGCTCGCCTCGTTGCTTCATGACTGGCCTGGATACAATCTCTTGTGTCGCAGGCGAGACAAATCCCCTCACCAGCAGCAGCATCCTAGTCGCATCCATCTCTTTCGTCCCTCTCCTCGATCTTGGTATGCGGCATTCTCCGCTCCAATTGATCCCTTTATGTCGGACTCCTACACTCCGACGATTGCTTCCATCTCTCACTACGGCGCCGTTGGAATACAGCTATCATAATTCGACTAGCGCTTCGACCGAAGTGTCTTCAAATGGCGATATGAATGCGAAACGCGCGCAGCGATCTACTCCGCGTTACTTCAAACAGCGTTCCATCTCTTCTCTAAAATGTGCCCGTATTGTCAGCTACCTCCTGCGGTTATCCCATTATCTCTACGCTCGACCTTCCCTTGATGGAATATTGATCTCCCGACTTTCGCTCATGCTTGGAATTAAAGTCGCTCTTAGCTTTTGCGAGGATTGATCATTGTTTCATCGCCTCCGGAAGCGTGATCGATAGCGCTAAGTCAGTCAACATCGGTAACCACGCCTGTAATGGAAGGCGCCTAGGTTGGGTTCGTGTCGCATTTGCTCGTCCCGTAATACCTTCTGAAGGCTCGATTGGTCGGGCGCTTTTGGAGCAGCTTCGTAATACTGTCGCGATCACGATATCTAGTGTCGGGAGTTGCGTCCTCATGGACATGTTTGCTGCTCCGCCCAGATAGTATGCGCGCCCGGAGAAGCACCATGGCCGTCCCACTATGGTCTCGATCGTCGCCGAAGCTGTCGGCAGCTCGCTGCCGGCGGAAGCCTTTTGTCTCGTACGCTGGGCGACTGTAAGCTATTGAAGAATGCTCTCGTTCTGCCACGCAGCACCCATGCCGCAGGTTCCTTTCCGTGTCCTGCAATGCGGTTAGCTTATGTGTGCGATGGTTTCGAACTATCGATCACGATTTTTGGGCCATGGTTCAGCTTGAATGTTTTCGCCACGAGTCCTGCCGCGACGGTCAGCGCAGATTTGTACTCCCTATGGGCAGCCTAGCATGCGCAAGTCGCTGCTACGCTCCCTAAGTTCCCTCATTGTTAGCCCGACCTTTCCGCTTTCATGTTCATGTAACTATTGCGAAAGATGTTGCAGTGGGTTGTCCTACGGTGATGTGTTGTGGCGCGCGTCTCCGGGCTCACCGATGGGCGAGGCAGCCCACGTCCGCCTACCAAATTGCTGTTTAACGTTCGGGTTGGTGTCGAAACTATCGCTCCGATTAAGGGGACCGGGGAGAGCATGGCGACTTCAATCCATGTACCTGGAGTCGTTGTCGGCCGTAGGCTAGGACCGATTCAGCGAGTGGGGTTACAAAGTCACGCCTTGCATCGAGAGATATCTGCCGATAGACCCCTCAATCAGAGCCTAAGGCGCCGCCGATGAGAAACCTAAGTTTCTATCTACGAAGCAAACTCGTCTCCTAGTTGGCATGTTGCTGCCGGCTCTCTTGCGACGTATTGCGGCTGCAGCGGGGGCCTGCGGGGACGCTGCATGGGATGAAGGCGTCGGCGCCGCGGCAGTCAAAGGGTTTTCTACGCGCATTAGTTCTTCAGCTGTTACGTACCAGCTATTCTGGACTGTTGCATGCGGCTCTCGCTCGTGAGCAGTTGTGGTCGCGTTGGGTGATGTGGCTGTCTTGCGGGAGGGGTGTATGCTCTGCAGGGAAAGAAGGCCACACCAAAGTTTGCTAAGTGGCCGCACCACATCAAAATCGATGCAACGACCCGCCTTCCGCGCATATCGTCCGGGGTGTCTGTAACACTGCCAGCAGCACCTCGGGACACTGCAGCTACATTGCAGCGTCCAAAGTCGTAAAATAAGCTACGCAAATAGCGTGTTCGCCCTACCTTACGCGACCTTGTCTGAGACATGATTCCAAAATTTATCACGGAGATGAAGGGGTTGTCCACTTTAATGATTTCCTATGGTACTGCTGGTACATTGCGGACAACCCACCTGAATTCACCCACATGCTTGTTACGGAAGTGCCGATAAACTTCGAGCATAGCCTCGTTTGGGTACATGAGACTACTTCGTCGCCATGTCATTCATGTATTCTAGGGCATGCCTATCAAGGTCGGCATGTCCGCGTCTAAAAAGCGACGGCGGATCCTGCACCTAGATTGCCCTTTACGCCCTTATCCGTGGCCAAATACCCAAAGATGCAATCGTCGCTGTAGCCCTCAACCCAATTTGCGTGTTCCATCACGTATTCAGTGTTCGTTCTGGAAGAGGCTCACTATCTTGGCCATGTAGGCACGGATGACATTCGGTATGCAATGCCACGTTCCGAAGCTCGAAGGAGTCGGAGACACCCAGATTAAAGAGGTTGACCCAGCCGACGACGTATTCCTTGCCCATAATATGCTTCTGGCAGATGTCCACCTCCCCCTGCGTCAAGGCGGTTTTTGTCTCATATTTGATCTCGCATTCCTCTTCCACCTAGGTACACGATCAGTCATACGTTCTAGAGAGAAGTTATTCTCACAGAGATTGGAGTTACGTACAATGCGCTGCAAATTCTCCAGCGAGCGTGTCATCACCTGCAAGGCCGAAACCAGTCTCTGCAACTTGACAAGCGTATCGTTCCGGCAGTTCCTAAGCCTGAGGTACGCTCTCTCGGAGGTGCCTGGGAAGAAGCACCCAAGCTCCTTCTCCATGTCTTGGATTTTGCGCTCGTGTGTGCAGCATTTCTGGATGAGTTTGACTTCTATCTGGCGTAATTGATCGAAGCCGTCGTTGTAGGGGTATGGGATGTTGGCGAGGATGCCGCTCGGGGCTAACTTGACTACCCCGTCGATGTCTTTGAGAACGTGCGTCCGGTATGTTCATGGTTTTGGTTGTATGCAGAGCGTGAAGGACGAGAGGCCACCTCTGCTTGGGAACGTCAAACTATATGTGCAGTGCACGGCCAAGTGGGGGGCGTTCGTCGTGCAAAGGCTCCCATCGAAGAAGGTTGAGGCCGCTAGGCAACCTGCCTACAAAGCCCTTCACTACGTATGCCCCTCACACTTTCATATGGCCCATTACCTCAAACCGAATTATCAAAAAGGTATATATATTTGATAATTGAGTACTGTTTCTCGTCATAGGAACAGTGGGGCAGCCACTGTACCCTATGACAGGCTGGTAACTTATCGTTTCTCGCCAGCCCCTACATCCGAACAGCGCTAACTTCACAATAGACTCCGAGTTCGAACCCGACCGCCGACCCTACTACAGGAAGCCCTGGTAAGCCTCTCAGAAAAGAGAGCCCACGAAACAGGAGAAGTTTTTTTTTTAGCAAATCTTTGGCACCTTTAGGAGGGATGAGCCTTTTTTTTCCTATGGGAAGAGAAATGAGACACATCTGGATGAGAGTGGGTTACGGCTCAGCTGCTGCTTTTTTGCGGCGGTATGCTGCCCTTTTGCGATAGTGAGCCAGGTGCGGGCACGGATAACTTTTTGATTTGCCTGCCAGAGCAGGTTGATACGAGAATGGCTGACATACAGGCACTATTCGGCACCACATAGAAGAACCAGTACCGCAGCGCTGTAATGAACGGCTTTGAGATTTGCACGTGTACAAGTCTCAGGCATATAGAACAGTTGAACGAGCTTTGCCATCACATTCTCGATTGCGAGCGGTCTTCACGGCAACTACTCCTATGAGCTATTAAGAAGCGCCCTGAGCTACCTTGATTCAAAGCCTAAACTCCATGGAGAGCGGCGGGCTTGCCTTTCTGAACTAGAACTAGACACCTTACCCAAAGAATGCGGCGAGCAATGCTCGTGCACAGGCAAACGATCTTAAGAGCATTTCCCCTTCTCCAGGGCAAGTCATCAATCGAGCGCAATCAACGTGGGGCCGTCTCAGGGGCGTGAAGCTACCCGGAGAAAAGCAAGCTTGTATATGTACAGCTACATGTCTTTCTAACGTATACCGCCATTTGCAACCCTTGTATGATCTGCTCTGGAGCTAGGGTGCCACACGTCCCCTGACAGCTTGATTTCCCGGCTTGTAATCACTGAGTCTCAAGACCAGCGACATAAAGAAGCTCGTCCGGACCCCCAGCTTCTACAGTACTAAACGCTCCTCAGAGATGAACTCTTGTGTCTATTGCTACCCTCCTTCCGAAGACGCGCCAACACGACTTGCTTCCAACCCCCACCCAGCTTCTTCTTCAGACCCCTCCATCTGTGTGCCTGACAGCATTGGTTGTAGCGGCTCGAATGGTGCCGCAGAGCGGCGTTGCAGGCTTGAGCGTCTGAGGAATGGCGAGCGTATGGAGAAGAGCCTAGATCGTTGGTGGTTGGCAACGGCGACGGCGTTATCAATCACAGGTTTTTGTTATCTATGCGTCGCCAATCACGGTCCGGAAGTTGGGCAGCACTGCCCGTGTCCCAGGTCCGAATCGGTGGTACTTAAGACGGTGACTCCTTGCGCCTTTGTTTCCGGTCATGATCGAAAGGACTGGATCGGCACTGAGAAGCTATGCTTATCATAATCAATAGACGGTATGACACGCCGATGCCATCGATGATGCTGTTCCTCTCAGAGCTACCGTCCACAATATCAGACCAGTATGCCGCGAACAAGTAGTGCGCCTCAGCTCTCCCTACCCCTTGGACGACATCCAACGGCCGCAACCGTACCATTTCTAAGGTGATCCACGCCCTTGGTTTATTCCTACAGCTGTGGGCCGGATCTCATCGCTGCGGAGATGATTACGATAGTGCTTCGTTCGCTTGGGAGGTATCATTGCGCTGGATATGCGATCTCGACGTTCGTCTCGTTTCGACGGAGAGCAGTCGTACTCGTTGCTCGCGAAGATGGCCGCACTCGCGAGAGTGGGTAGGTATTTGCGGGTCTGTGGTGACGCTATGGCTGCTATTTGCGTTATTCCTCGTCTCCTGGTAGGGATTAATGCGTTGAGGATGTTGTGCTTACAAGATTTGTAGATGGCGACCGACGCTGTGATTAGCATAATGTGCTCATCACCTGCTGTATACGTCGCCGCCGTAGGTGAACCTCACGTTGATGTTTTTACGCCCGTTACATCTGCACCTACCGCCTATGCGACCTCTCTCGATGGGGTCAAAGCCCATCGTAAGTTTGCAGTCCTCAGCCATACCGTGGTTTTTGTGCAACCGCCCCTTCTGTCGCTTCCAATCTCAGCGTGCTCGCCCCCAAGACCATACCGAGCGTGGTACGAGGGACTTTCCGGCGGGTTTTGCGGGGTAATATTGCTCCTCGAGGTTGCATGAGAACCTCCACAGTTTAGCCAACTGCCGCCCTCTAGGTTATTGTACCCACCTACCTCAATGCCGCACCTCCGCCCCCGTCCTTCAGAGGTCGGATCTTCTCTGCTAGGCCGTCGTCGCTATCAAGCCGCACGTATGGATTTGGTCAGGTGCGGCGCATTGGTTTCAGGTGCGTGCGGGCCGCATCAGTGGAGGGAGCTTGTGCGAACCGCAATGGCGAGCTATTGTTACGTTGCTTGTGAGCTGTACAACGCGAATGAGCGTCTTCGTTTACTGAATGGTTTACTACTTACGAGGTATAGGCCTTCGAGTATCCCGCCTTCGAAGTTATTGAGCTTTCGCAGGAGGGTTGTTAGCGGTGGTTTGGCAAGGGCCACTGCAATGCTTTTGCGGAAACTTTGGCTTTCACTTTGTCAACTTCGGATGAAGTATATCATAACCCGAGAAAACCGTGCCCGCTGCTGCTCCAGCGATAGGACTCGTTGCATTCAGCAAATACTTATAGCTATCGAGTGGCAGATGGGCCGCTGGAGCATCTCCCTTAATGCCTGATCGTCCGCAAAGCTCTGCAACTGTTCGTCGGCGCTGCGCTCAGCGAGTAGCCTCTTCCTTGAGACTCACAAGACGGCCCTCATATCCAAACGTCTACAAGAAGCCATCATCAACAAGATCTCTATACCAGCTTATTCAGAGCCGGCCCCCTTCGTCCAGTACAATCATCTAGCCCCTCTATTGTCGTCTATGCCCACCGAACCCTATCGTCTTGCCTACTAGGCCGCCATAATTTATTTCACCTTCACTCACAATGCTTCGACCTCTAGGCAAGCAACTAGCGTACTTTCAAAGAAGAATGGCTACCGCAGACCCCATAAATATTGTGACTTGCAGTCCTTGAACGCTTCCCTTCCTCCCCAGAACGCCGTCAACTTCATCAACTCCTATCTCCTACGTGCATCATTCTGCTGCTGCTGCTCTCTTGTCACACAGCTCCTATCTCAGCTCCCATCTCCGGCCTCGCGACCATCCCTTGCAAGTCGCCGCTCCCGCGCACCTTCTCCCGTCTCCGCGCCTCCGCTCCACGCGCATCCTCCCTCCGCTCTCCACCATGGAGACCAAGACCTGGTTCCGCCCGGGCCCTCTCGGCAACCGCGTGTGTCGACGCCCATCCGCCCCGTCCCCCCTCGAGGGCTGGTCCGTCCTAGAGCCCCGCCACGGCGGCCGCCCCGTCTTCGTGGGCCGATTAACCTCGGACTCCAAGCCCACCAAGTCAGAGCTTGTCCTCAGGGGCAGTTTCGCCGACTACGAGGACGCGCTTGTGCGAGCCTCCAAGGACGTATGTACTTCCACCCCTGAGTGGCTTGGTTGGAGATGACTAATGATCTTGTAGGACTCCAGCTCGGCCGACGACGACGTCGAGGCTGCGCGCGGGAAGGTTGTTCAGGCGGTGAGTTTCTTCCCGGTTGTTGGCGTTGTGGGGTATAGGTTGCTAATGGGTGTGTAGATCCGTGAGGCGCCTGTCAAGGTCAAGTCGTCGCCCATCGATGGCGTCGAGACCCCCGTCCGTCCGCGCTCGTTCTCGACGACGGCAAAGGTGGCTATGAAGGAGTGATTCACCGGCGTTTTTTGGCCGCGTGGGTGGGTGTGGGTGGGTGTTTCTCGACCGGGGATGGTGCCGTGTTTTGCTGGCGTTCTTGGCTGCTTGGTTGGCAGACGGTAGTCAGTCGTCGACGCCTCGGCTGGTTAGGTTGATAATGGATTGAGAATGGCACAATTGTCCGCCCATGTATTTGGTCTTCAAGGTATACTATGCTGTGAGTTTGAGCTTCGTCATGATACTTGATAATTGCCTGTTTACTTGGCTGTATAATGCGTGGGGGCTATCGGGATAAGTTTTACGAAGGGTTGTTTCCGTGGAACGTCAATATTTTCATAATGACATTTCAGGTCTAGCATGATCAATAGCTTTTGTATGTTTATTTATCGATTGAACGTTGTACCGAATAATCAAGTCTATCTATATGCTAGGGTGTATAGCGGCTAGAGGGGTGTCAGGATAATTTCCCCCCCTACTATTTCATTGCACTTCCCCAGCACGTTTTATATTATACACACATATATAACATTATATGGTGATAAGCCCATAACGCCTTAAGATTTCTTCCTTCTTTATATCGCCGTTTGCGTGGGAGCTATTAGGATATTTTCCTTGAAGGGCTGCTTCGCTGCCATATTTGCTGATCTAATTACCTCATCTTGTCCACCATATTTTGTGCATCATTACCAAAGTAACTCTATGCCCGGGGACTTTTGGAGTTACTTGCACCTAAAATACCCAGTCTAACCCCTGCAACTCCATAGCTTTTCTTACCTAGTTTCGCACCGCCCTATCTTGTCTTGTTTCATGCTTTCCTAAAATTCACAACAACTAAATAAGCCTAAAAATTGACCTACATCCATCCTATTGATATATCGACACTTCCTTCACCATGCCCGCCTCACTATAATATCGCCTTGTCTACACTCAGGAGGAAGTGTCGGGGACAGTAAGGTTCCTAAAGCCCAATTCGGGCATCACTACATAACGGTCCAATAATTGGAACTATGTTGTAAATAGCTAGCATTAAAACAACTCCCTGTACGGCAATTTCTCTAAAAGGGCTTTTTGAAGGTCACCAAATAGGACCCTCCTAATAATAGGCAGCTTAATGCCCCATTGAGGCTAACGCATATTCTTACGCACCCTTTTCCTCGAGTCCGAGCTCAGAGAACAACTCTCTGAGCTCTCTCCCCTGATCCATATGTAAGGTATTCCATCTGTGCAAATTCCCAAAGAACCCATGCCACTTTGAAATGTTAGGTTCCATATAAGGCGGGAGCCCTATGAACGGGTTACTCTTCTCCTCCTGACGATTCTCCAGAATATCCATCGCCTCGTGAAATACGGGATATGCATATACGTTCTCTGCCAGCCAGGCATGCAAGCCGTGTACTACACTCTCGAGCGCGCCGACCACCCACGCATGATGGGGACTAGCGGCTTCGCCGCAGATGACGACATCGCCAGACGGTTGGATCATCCTGTTCCACATATGCGTGAATTGCTGAGGGCGGAAGAAGGCAAACGCCCCAGCGGCGTGCGGGTCATTGTCCCAACTGAACGCATGGTGGTCGACGTAATTGTTGTTGATCAAGTTGTAAAGGTCTTCATCCGACATGTCATCGTTCTTGTGGAGGTACACAAGCTCGCGGATAAGAAGCTCCTTCAACTCCACCTCATCCACCACCTTATGACTATGATTGGCGTTGGTGGACATGAGCGCCCCGATGCGCTCTGCATCTTGCTGCCAGGTATAGGAACAGAGTAGTACGGCTGTTTTGGATTCGTCATCATAGATATTATATGATGGATACACGCATATGCGGCCATTGAGGTCCGAGTGGCCTAAGCCGCCCATCTTGATATTGTATTTGCCGAGATCGTGGATCCACCACGCCCTTTTGAACTTGATGGCGACTTTGGATGCCGGGCCATACCCGAGGGAGCGGAGTGCCTGCTTTGTGGCGTAGTTGAGCTTGGCGTCGCGGAGATCCATTCGTCGCATGCAGCCCAGGGTTGTCGTGTTGAAAAGGCCCCTGTACGTTTTCTTGTCCTTTCCGGCCGTCGTATCGACATCGACATCCACCTTCATTGCAGCTGTAGCCGTAATCTTCGTAACTTTGTTATTGTAGATAGGCTTATGCCGGATCTTTTTCTCTAAGATCTTGGCGAGCTGCTGGGCACCACCCAATATGCAATACCAATCCACGTCCTTATTGTCGTAGTATTCGAAATCCATTGATTCAAGAACGGTCTCACTGAATGCTTGGTCATACCAATTGGTTCCTCTTAGATGATGTGAGTTAACTTAACAAAAATATGATAGTCGATTGGAGTCCGGAACTCACCCGTTGAAAGTCTCCATCCACTCGATTGTTTCGTAGTTGTACGGTGGTGGTGGAATGTCGGTCACAGGAAGTCGTTCAGGTGGGTCCCTTTAAAAAAAGGTAACGTATTAGTGATATATTGCTGATAACGATAAGATAGGGGAAGATGTGGCTGTGCGTACATTCCCAGGAATTGGCGGGTGCTGAGAGTATCATATTGCATCAGCAGATCCCATCCTGCTCTACCGCTCTTTTCACCTTTTCGCAAAATCTTCTCGAACGACTCCATCGCGGCCTTCCCGACATCACCAGGGATGTGCTTGCGGGATTTATCACCTTGTTCATCGTCTCGCAAAGCCTCTCTGAATGGCTCGATGGCAGCCTTCATGACATCGTCAGGACTATGCTTGCGAATTCTAATCAAGACCCTGTTAGTGAAATTGCTTAGTTGAGAGGTTTTAATAAACTGTATCATACTCTTCGGGAATAGTCCCATCCGTTGCCATCTTGAAGGGATCGCTGTCACTTGAAGTTGACACGATCGTGCTGTAGGTGCCCCATTGAGTGATGTCATTGTAGCGCCACGGTTCGGTTGTCCTCGACTCGGGGTCGGCATTTTTCATGTAATATGGAATTATGGATCCGTCCTGGGTGTCTGGATCCGTTTTCAGATCGGTCTTCCGCATACCAAGCTTGTTGAAGAGATCAAAAACTCTATTTTGGTGGTAGTTAGCAAGCATTTGGGGAATCTACCAGATCGGGAACCCATTACCGTGTCATAATCGGAATATCTGGGAATCTCATGGCGCCAACATCATAATAATCATGGGATTCCCTCGGCCCACCGAAATCGTAAGTAAAGAGGCGGCCTCCAACCCTGTCCTGATCCGCAGATTCAAGGATTTCATATGTAAAATGTAACAGCTTCTGCGGATTTTTCCTCGGGTCGTATGTACGATAAAATTCATCGATGTTTTCAGACTTGACTCCAGGGATGTAAGCCCTCCTGATCAATTCCTTATTGAGATTGTCGAGCACCCCTGCGGCGAAAAGTCCGGCAATTCCGGCTCCTACGATGCCGAGGTGAATGACTACGGGCATCGGAGGGGGGTACCTGAAGGGGGGGCGGTTTTCCCCCCATGGGGGATGGGTAATGGTCAAGCCGTCGTCCCCACGGCGAAGAGGGTGAGGTTGGGGACCGTCGGTCGGTAGAGAAGGGGCGATATTGCCCCACTCTTCTTCAACTGCTCGAATGGCATGCTGGCGAGCCCATTGGTCCCGGATGGAGATCTTCGGGTTCACGAGCAGAGTGTCTTTAGGGTTTGAGCTGCTCGGTATCCCTTGGGGTTTCAGAGACATGCTGGGGGAACGCAAGTATGAACGCGAGTATGTAACGTACTTGATCAGGCGGTTAAAGCAATAGAGGTCAGTTCTATATATACTTGAATCAGATCGGTATGACAGTCAAAAAAACAATAATGTCGGAAAGCACGTGTTAACATGTGGAATCCTAGTGGTCCTGACTTTCGCTTTGGCCTGCTACCCTCCGCACGTTTCTTGCCCCACCATTAGGTCTTTCTCGGTCTCTAGACCATGTGTTTATTCATTACTGGATCCCAGCATTCATGTGATTATCTACTATTGGCTGTTTAAGCTACCCCGCACTAGTTTTCAGGTGGTATGATCATAATCGGGCGAGGCTGAAGTCTTCTCAGATTTCAGCCTTTGTATATAGAGCCTGAGCTACTAATATCGCTAATGTAGACCCCTGTTCATTGGTCGGATGAAATTAGGACTGGTTGTTCTAACTTAACGTTGGTCGCCTGAACTTTCTGCCCCTATCGAATGAGTAGTAGCCATCGCGTCGTCAAACTCGCGGAACATCTTAAAAAGGTGATACAAAGAGGTATTCATCCCGAACCCTTGAAACGCAAGAAGGTTATTAGTTGTAGTCGTTGCCTGACGACCTGAGCCTCATGAAAGAGGGCGCGGCGCGTGCCATGATGTGCCTAAGACTTCTATTGGTTTGAGGTTTCGTGTGCTAGGCTGATCTAGGAAAGATTAAGGGAGGTTTTAGGTTCGCACGTAGTGTTCGCGATGCCAAGAAAAGTGGCTGGCTCGGTGGTCTGGCCGGCTCGGTGGTGGAATACGTGAGTGGATTTATACTTTAGAATAGAATATATATAATCAAAGCAACTAGCGGCGGGTTGATCGGGCGAGGAGCGATGCCTCATGAAGATAAGCGTAGGGACTGCGCTGACCCCGAAAAAAGAATCCCCGGACAGAGATTACCAATCGGCCTCAATGTATGCACCGCCATGCTACTTGAAGGTCGCCAAAATATCTTGAAGTCATAGACTTATTCAACCGTACAGTGCTTTGAGAGATGCTAGGATGCGCTATCTAATTACTCACTTGGCGAATAATGTCTCGGTCCGACATTCTTTGCGGGTTATAAGTTGTGTGAACTTGGCGACGTTAAATTGTGAAGCATGCTATTCCGGCTATCCGCAACGTCATTCAAGCAAACACCTTGCCACTATTTCAGCAGTCTTTCGTCACCAATTGCGTCATTTACAATATTGGTTCACACCTCCCGTGCCAGTGCCCCAATGTGTAGGCGACAAGACAGATTATCCAGCAGCCTGAACATCAATACGATAAGGCTTCGCCTATGACGCCTTAACCTCATCACAAGAAATTTCCTTTCAACGGCACAGGAAACCGGACCAGCCTATTTCCACACACATATATACCCTGCTCCACGCATCACCCCAAGACCACGTACTTCTAAACAGATCCACATCAACCTTCCTCTCCACACGAAAAGCTCCCAGAACTATCCTCGAAGCTCATTCCCCAATGCATCCCACTCTCCTACTCGCTCTCCTCTTCACCACTCTCGCATCCGCCCTCCCACCAATCCCACCCAAAGTCTCCCTCGCCGGCACACTCTACACCTCCGCTGGCTTCCGCGGCAACACGACCCAGATCTTCGACACTACTGTGGACGCCCGCACATTCAATATCGGAATGACGCTCGATACCTACGCCTCAATCAAGATCTTCGAAGCTGTGAACTGCACCATCTCAACCAACAATTACGCGGTGAGAATTGAGGGGCCAATCCAGGCTAGCCGCTTTCCAACTGGAGCTGCGGATACCGGAAAGGAGGGCACGCAGGTTTGGGATTATATTTGCGCTCCAGACGTTGATGATATGGCTGATGACGATGCTGTTAGCGTTACGGTAAGCTCATCCTCCTGGCCATTGTTATTACTTGCATACACTAACGGTTGAAAGATTCGCAAAGGCGCTTGGGCTGGCGCAGGCGAGCTTGTGGTGGATTAACTGCGATTTTGCTTGTCCTCGCTGCATTGTTGGCGGAAGTATTAAGGCGTCATGTTTGCCGTCTTGCCCGAATAGCTAGGACAGACGTCTTTCGTGCGACTCGGCCGCAATACGGATAGATGCATGATGTGCACATAGCTTGCGAGTAGGGAATCAGGATGTTGATCTCCGACGCAGGATTTTCATGTATCCAGTCATTTCAATGCATTTGTAAACAGGTAGTTGGTGCTGCAGATGTCTCTGTTGTTGGTGCGATATTGCCTCCGTGCATCCCGTGTTCCCCCATCCGTTTAGCGTCAACATTTTCCTCATCTTTCTCACTTTCTCACATCCTCCCTCCGCTGCATCCCGTTTGCCTTGCCTTAACCCCTCAACAACTTGGGAAATGCGCAGGGATATCCTGGACGGAGTGCTGAGTTGGGTGTCGCAATCTGTATCGGTGGATGCGTAGAATGATCACAACATAGAGAGGCGATTGAGTAAGGCGTCGAGTGGCTATACCGTATTTTGGGAAGCGGCTACACAAGGGTGACTTAAGGTAATTTGCTGCTGAGGGCAATAGAGGATGATGCGGCAGGGAATATGTTTCACATTTTGCGCATTGTTGACGGCATAGAAAAGTCGCATATATGTAGCTTACACGCAAGTCCGCGCTAAGTATTAGCCTGATGTTAGTGGTGATTAACGAGGGCGACAGATGATTTACATAGCCACACGCTCTGCACAGGCCAGCTTACGGGTCTTCAACAGGACGACGTGGAGCAAGCATAGTACACACATCACCGGTTATACCTAGAAAGGAATAGCAAGTATGAAAGTATAATGCTGCATTTACGCTTTTCGCCCGACCAAGCACGGTATCATTCCATGCAAAGATAGAAGGCTACGCTTCGCAGAGCCACGCACACATATTCCAATCATAAGGTCCATCCATCTACCCACATAGGGCAAGGAAGAAGATAGAAACCGGGACCGAGATCACGTACCATATATCCACCTCCCTAACCTATCGGCCTAACGTCGTTAAGGACGATACGAGACGAGAATAGAAGAGAAGCGCAAAAGCCCTTCTAAATCTCGTCACCATTAGCACCACCCTCCTCCCCCTCCTCGCCACTACCAAAATGGCCAAAGATGACATTGTCGTCGAACACCCTCTCCTTCTTAATCGGACTATCGGTCTTTTTCTTCGCCTTGGTTACGCGGCCGGTCTTGACACCTATACATGCCGCACATTAGCTACCCCTCCTACCCTCTTCTGCTCAACATTGCTGTTGGATTGGGGTTGTACTTACCATCGCCCTTAGTCGGCGTCTTCGGAGTCTTGGGCGTTCTCGGACGAGACGGGCTCGGCACGGGGCCATTGCGACCTGCGGCTTCGGCTTTGAGTTCTTTGGCTTTGGTTTTGGGCTTGCGGAGGAAGCCCTCGATGGCGTGATAGGTAGCTTCGCCGCCGTAAAGGCGGGCGACTTCGCGGCAGTTGATCTGTATGGCGTGTTAGTAGATCAGGTGTACAGAGGAGGAGGTAGAAGGTAGGTGGTGTTAGGGGCAGATGTCGTGGATACTTACGTTTCCATCGAAGCTAGCGATGATGGCGGCGAGAACGCGGTCCTTGACCTCTTGATCACCCCACTTGATCGGCATCGTGACTCTACTCAGGATTAATTGACGTCGTTCTCTTCTACACCAAAGCCTCAACATCTTTCGAAACAGTAGAGCTTGAGGCACCCACATCGTACAATCTGACCTTAAGCTGCCAACCATCGTGCTGCACGAAGAAGAGGTAAGCAAATACTTACAAGATATAGCTGACGTTAAAGGTACACGTTTCGAAGTATGTGGAGCAGATGTCTCTCTAGAGTTGTCGCTGTAGTCCTTCGTAGTGTATTGGAGGAGAAAAGTGTTGTGTCGTAAGTTCGGCGTCAAGGTGCTTAAATTATACCGTGCGTGGTGGGGCGTGTAGTGAAGGTGAACGATCGCTGGTCGCTGTTGGCAACGGGCTTGCCACGTCCCACGGCGCTGATCTCATGATTGCGCAGGTGCGTGGTAGTGGGGCTGGAGAAGTGATAGAGAGGAGGGAGAGGATGAGTGTGCGAGCTGTCATGGCGTTGTGCCGGCTTGCATGTTGAAGCGTTTTTGTGCAACGGGTGGGCATGCAACTAAGTGCGCATCCTTGACTGAAACGATGCGTGGTGATAGGGACAAATGCAGACACGGGAAGAATCTACAAGATGGATGAAGACAGCTAAAACATTTGATAAGAAAAATGATTGTACATGAAAACTGCGCTTCAGTGCGCTTATCGAGGCGCGATATACACTAACTCTATGCTGTCAAGCAGGTACGGCCGATGTGCAGTGGAATCGTCTGACTGATTTGTTGCTATGATCTGGGATCCAATTTTCGAGGGGAAAGGGGGAGAATGACTCAAGCATGCGGCAAGTTGCATCTTCTTCATATTCGCGACGATACGTCGCGCCCTCGCGGAGAAACGCTTCCATGTTGAACTTCTGCGAGTGGGCGGAAGATAACAGGTCCAGGTACAGTATTCCTTTCCGGCCATACATCGAACTCTATGGAAGGGTGTTGTTGGGGCGATAAAGATGGCTGGAGCATGTATCAACGCGACTCATCCCATTTCGCCCACCTGACTGGATCAGCTCTTCAAAGGGCAGGTGGGCGTACCTTGATGGACTGTAGACTTTAGCGTCCAATTGATTCTCGTATCGGAACCGTTATTGCTATCCGAAATGCTCACTTCCTAAGCCACCGCCTCCACCACACCTGCTGCTCCGCTCCCGCCTGTGCATCTTCACTGCTCATCTTCTCGATATCAACATCCCACATCTCCCTCCTCCGTACAAAAGACGGATGGATACTATCCCTACACTCGCCGCCACAGACGCCACACACCCACCATCGCATCCCACTCTTCAGGTCAGCGTTACACCGCCCACAATGCCGTCCATCGACCGGCTTATCCCTTTGTACACTCTCTTTCACCACATGCCCATTGCTGCTGCCAACGCCACCCCCGTCGTTCTGTCTACCCCCATCTCCCATTCCAATTCCACCCTCCCGTTTTGCGTTCTTTACTGCAGGCACGCGTCCAAATGCGATATCCCTTGCTAACTGTTGAAACCTACGCTTTCTCCGTGCCCTCATCTCACCTGAATAATTATTCGCACAACTTGCGCACGTCTCCTGCTCCTCGTTCAGAGCCTTGTCGCCATGGCCTTTACAGGGCCGTTTGTAGCCGCTCGGGTGTTGGCTAAAGGCAGCGTAGTAGCAAGTGCGGCAGTAGGGCTTGCATTTGGTCGTGTGTCGGCGGCCCGGGAGGGCGGGGAGATGGGGTCGGCGCTTACACCACTTTGGTTGATGTATTAGTATTGGTATTTGTTGTTGTTCCCAAAGGAGGCGAAGACTTACCAAGCATATTATCTTATTGCAGTAAAGACAAGCTTTCCTGGTTCCGTACTGACAACAAGTTTCCTTTAGCTTCGGAACCCTCATTGTCAAGTCGCTGCGCGGATATACAGCTTCCCGTGCCGCGTGGCAAGTCAAACTCAAATTAACCACATCCTCAAAATGCATGTTATTTACCACGTTCAGTAACAGATGCTCAATGAAGAGTACATCCATTAGTTTCGATTCCGGCATGCTGAATTGCCTGTCGGACGCTTTGTATTGCTTCAATTCTGGGATCTCGAAATCCTTGCTCTTGCGTAAGCGGAAGAGTGACTTTTTGAAGCGGGAGACGGAGAGCCGGAGGTAGGGGAGGAAGGCATCGCCGGCCCAAGCGACGGGGGTGATGATAAGGCAGAGGAGCCAGTAGACGGGACGATAGGCGTTGAGGAGGCTGTATGCGCTTTCGTCGGAGAAGATGCCGATGTAGGCGATGATGAACTGCATGGTTCTGTCATGTGTTAGGCATTCCCATCCCAAGCTTCCCAAGAAGAGAGGACCTACACAATCGTAACTCCCAGCGTCCAGTTCCCCACCAACTCCTTACAAACCTTTTTAGGATTACTGTTCCCTCCTTCCAGCACCGAGATTACCTTGAACAAACTATCATGGCCATCGACGACCTGCCACTTCGTAGCTTTGTTCCCAGTACAGGCGAGGTAATGATTTGGCAGGAAGCGGTCTTGGAGGTAGAGCCCGTAGCAAGCAAACAGGGCGAGACCAAGATCAATGAAGCCCCAGAGAAAGAGCCAGCGACCGCGCATTGTCTTGATAAGCGCTGTGCTGAGGAAAGTCCAGGGGGCGATTGATACGAGCTGTGAACTGTCATCAGTATGGTCAACCACCAGTAGGAAGAACCATTCGTCCAAAAGCCCACCAAAACAGAATCGAAAGAACAGTACTTACAGCAACATACCCCCACCACCACGCCGCTCCCATATCCCCATGCGCATTGTACGGCCACACCTGCAATTCCTCATGCCGCTCGACCTCCCGCCAATTCATCCAATGCGCCCAAGCTCCCAGCGCGGCCGGAATAACCAAGATGAATTTCCAGCAGTACAGCCATATCCTCGTACACGCCTCTCTAGTCCGCCAGAGTTCAGTAGGCTGCCAGCCAAAACAGCCGGTAAGAAAGCCCCAGGCCATGCGGGTGATAAATGGTGGCCGAGCAGGAGATTCGGTAGATGTTGAGGTGTGGTGTGATATAGGTGGTAGCGATAGGAGATGTTCCAGGGAAGGCTAGCGATGATATGGCAGCCCAACGACGGGACGCCAAGATATTGGTGATAGAAATGGGTGATGCATGTATGATAGCTTGTGGTGCAGGCTCCAGCGAGCAAGTCGAAGTTCACCGGGGGCAATGGTCGTGATTGCCAAAAGGCTGGTAGGCTGCGAAGTGATGCCTGGTCGGGAGCCTTCCCTCACATGGAACCAACTTCAGCTCAGCCCAGGCATGGTGTCAGGGAATGATTGGCTGCGAGTTGGAAACGATGAATCAGGTGCACGATGGTCTCGGATGGAGGGATCGAGAGGCAATGCGAGATGGAGGTGTTTAACAGTGCGCATTATGGCACGCTGGATAAGGACGCAGCAGGGTTTCTTGCTCGCAGCAGGCTGAGGTGAGCCAAGAGTGATGTGGTGAAAGCTACCCCGCTACCTCGTGTAGCTCTCCTTGTGGTTGGCTGACTGCCCGCTTAACACAGCCACACCGCCTGCACTGTGGCACCTTCTACATCAATCAGACGTTGTCGTGATGAATGGTCGACGGCGCCAGGAATTAAGGTGTAGCTGCCTACGGTGGCAGCCAATGATTGGCAGCTGGAACATATTCAATAGCGTTCAAACATGAGAAAGCAGGTCAAGTCAATGGGGTCGTAGCATTTGCGCCAGTGCGCGCTGAACGACATGCTGCCTAGCTGGCTCAAACTAGGCCTTCATCTTTCTCTTCCCCTTGTCCGCATCCCACTCACTCTTACCCTTTCGCGCTGCCTTGAGTTCCCTTGCTTTCTCCAGTGGATCAATGACGACCAACTCCTCTTCATTCTTCCTCTTCCATTCCAGATCCTTGCCCAGTCTATCTTTCGCAAAGCTAAGGGCATGCGACATCCAACCTGTGTCGTCGTCGGACTCTTCTTCATCTTGCTTGTCCCATGCGGTGCATGACTGGCACCCTACTATGAAGTGTAGATCGCAGGGTACCGCTTCTTCGTCCGCTACGGGCTTGCTTCCATTCGCTTCGCGCGTAGCACTTTCACTCGGTTCGAGAGCTTCAAGTGACTTTGTCTTATCTGCTGCCGGTGCGGCGGCTTCGAGTTTTGACTTGAACTTGGATAGCATGTCCAGCGCAGCCTGTTCTGAAGCGGCATTGTTGGCCCCGACACCCCTCTTCCGGCCACGTGTTGTAGTGGCGGGGACCATGGACTCTAGAAGTGACTTTTTCTTGGCCGGCTCCGCATGCTGTGTATTGGTGCTCCGCTTCATCGACGCCTTGAGTTCTGCTATCTGCGCGTTAACGCGGTCGAGCTTGGACTGCTTCTCCGACTCCGGTGATCGCACCCGCGGCGGTGGTGATTTTGTTTTCTCTCGAGGAGGTGATTTCGGTGCAGACTTGGGTGCTCGTTGCGGCGATGGAGATCTAGGTGGAGACTTGCGGACAGGTTTTCGAATGGGTATCGCCTTCTCCTCCTTTGGCACCTCTGGCATTGGCGCGTTGTTGAGCGCAAACGGCGCTTCTTCGCCTGCACTGACCAGCTTCGTGTTGTATTTCGCCTTCTTTATCACGGGTGCTTCCTCTTCTCCTTCTTCTCCACCAAAGCTCAACAAAGTCTTACCAGCCTTCCTCTTCGGCTTCTTAGCTTTCTTGGCCTCGGGCTCTGTCCTCTCCGCCCTTTGCACCCTCTTCACCATATCCTCGAACGGGTTGATGATGATCTCGGTGCTAGTAATTCTGCTTGGATACATAGGCCTGTCCTCGCTGCCCTCCGCAATCTCTGCCTCTGCGATCTTCATCAGGTTGTAGATGGTGTCTCCCACTATCCTGCCAAACATTGTATTCTTCCCCTGCAGCTCAGGCGTGCTCGCAAGTGTGAAAAAGAACTGGCTGCCATTATCGTCCTTCTTCCCCGTGTTCGCCATGCCCAATAGGCCTCGCCGGTTGAATTTGAGTCGGCTGTGAAACTCATCCGCGAAGGGCTCGCCATCGTAGCTGCTCTCCCCACCCTGGCCGGTGCCAGTCGGGTCGCCGCCTTGCAAAATGAAGCCCTTTACTAGGCGGTGGAACACGGTGTTGTCATAATAGCCGTCCAAACATAGCTGCAGGAAATTGCGCGATGTGATGGGCGTCTGTTTCGCAAAGAGCTCGAGCTCGAGGTCGCCGGCGGTGGTGTGTAGGAGGACTTTCGCGGTCGGATTTGGCTCGAGGTTGTAGGTGGAACTCATTGTGGTAAAGGTTGAGCGTGGGTCGCGCCCGTGACGGTTTGGGTGTGGTCGACTGGTGAGAGTTCTGGAATTCTGCCAGTCAAAGGCGGAATCGGCCGCACGAAGGGAGCTAGTGCTTCTTTCGGACTGGTCGCGGTGCCATGTGGCTCGACGTCACAACTGCCACCAGGAACGCCTCGGTTTTCCGTCTCCGCTCCAGGACACTGAAAAGACATTAGCACGCCATGTGGGCAACATTCGTATAAGTCAAACCTATTGCTGCGCTCCTATACCCTCTACCTCTACCTTTTCTCGACCCACTTTACGCACCAGCCCGTGACCGCTAGAATGCTACCCTTTATCAATGCGCGTACGTGTGAGAGCATCAGGCAAGACCAGAATGCGAGCTAACAGACCACGTAGCTTTCGAATATGTTGGCAGTGCACTAGGGACATCTGCAGATGAGCGTAAGATCCGTGAGGGGTCGTTTTATTCGTCGTCTGATCTGTTGCAGTGAAGCTCGTTTTCTCATTTTACCTATCGTACCCCCTTGCAGCTGTCCTCAAACGCATACCGGACAAAGAGCCATGGAAAAAGAACGTCTTCATAATAGGGTAATCGATATCCAACCCTCCACCTGAGTCACTTATCGAAGCTAACTTCGCGCAGTGTTTCCCTATTTTACCTGGTTGGTCTCTTTGATCTATGGACTGGTTTGAGAACCATCTTTATCAGCGCATATGGCGCATATGCCATCGCAGCCAAGATCAACTCTCCTTACATGCCATGGATTGGTTTCGCCTTCCTCATGGGCCACATGTCCATCAATCACATCATCCGCCAGAGCATCAACGACCCCTCTTCCGTTGACATCACCGGAGCGCAGATGGTTCTGGTCATGAAACTGACAGCCTTCTGCTGGAACGTGCAAGACGGGCGCCTTCCCGACTCTGAGCTTTCCAACTTCCAGAGAGAGCATGCTGTAAGGACGCTTCCGAGCCTTCTTGACTACACTGGATACGTCTTCTTCTTCCCAGCTCTTATGGCCGGACCGGCATTCGATTACTGCGACTATGAAAACTATATCACTGCTACTATGTTCACTTTGCCACCCGGTACCGACCCCTCCAAGGCGCCACCCACCCGCAAGAAACGCAAAATCCCGCGCAGCGGAATGCCAGCTGCTATGAAAGCCGTAATCGGAAGTACTTGGATCTTCGCCTTCCTCAAGTTCTCGTCCTGGTACAACCCGGAGTTGCTCTTGGGTAATGAGTACATGACATACTGGTTCCCTCGCCGCGTCTGGTTCCTGTACATGCTTGGCGTGACCACTCGCATGAAGTACTACGGTGTGTGGACGCTTACGGAAGGTGCATGTATACTTTCAGGCATCGGATACAATGGCATTGACCCCCAGACTGGCAAGGCGAAGTGGGATCGCTTAACAAACGTCAAGCCCTGGGAGATCGAGACAGCCCAGAACACACGTGCTTACCTCGGATTCTGGAACATCAACACGAATCACTGGTTGCGAAACTACATGTACCTGCGTGTTACACCCAAAGGCAAGAAGCCCGGCTTTAGAGCCACACTAGCGACCTTCATCACAAGTGCGTTCTGGCACGGTTTCTATCCTGGTTACTACCTTGCCTTTATCCTGGCTTCCTTCCTTCAGACAATTGCGAAGAGTGAGCATGTCCTTTCCTTCAAGGTTATTAGCACTAACATTCTCACAGATGCCCGCCGCATGATCCGTCCGCTCTTCTTCACCCCTGACGGGAAAACGCCCCTCCCCTCGAAGAGATACTACGACATATTCACCTTGATCGTTACCCAAGCAGCGTTCGCATACACCGTGGCCCCCTTTATCCTTCTCTCCTTTAGCTCTACCATGCTAGTATGGGCTCGCGTTTACTTTTACACACTCTTTGGAACTGCTGCTTCCTTCGCCCTCTTCAGCCGCTCGCTTCCCTTCCGCAAGCAAATTCTTGCACGCCAGGCCGCGCGCGTCGCGCCCTCTTCGTCCGCCTCCCCGTCCATCCTCGATAGCAACATCGAAAGGGTAGCCCAAGAGGAAGTTAGAAAGGATAAGCAGCGCAGAGAGTTGCAGAGAATGGAGAGCAATGAATCCGGCTCCAAGCGTGCGCCTACACTAGGCATCGCGGATGATCCGGAAGCGGAGATCGATGAAATCATTGCCGAGGTCAGGAAGGAGTTTGAAGAGAGGAGAAGAAGGGGAAGCTTGGTGCAGGGATTTGACGTCAGGAAGGCGGTTGAGCAGAAGTTGAAGGATTTCAAGAAGGGTAGTTAAAACTTTAAGGACTAGAATACTGGGTAGAGGGATGTACGGTACAGTGTTGTTGGTGGTGGCTTCTCTGTGTTTTGTGGGGTGCCGGTGAGCGTGTAATTTACGTTAGGGTTTCCTTTACTTAGAAGAAATGTCTCGGTGGTATGATATGATCGCTTTATTGTACCTAGGGCAGGCGGCGAATATTGGGTTGCGTTGTGACATCTCTTATTTGTTTTGGATTTGAGCAGTGGGAGCGTCGTCACATTCCCGCGTTCTCCTTTCCTTCTTCATTTCTCCCCGCCTCATCTGACCTCAACCACTCTTGAATTTTCGACACCATCTAAGTCTCTCCTAGAAATAGTAGCTCGCTTCACGTTCCCTTGACGCGAACTTCACCAAACCGCGTGCACAGTTCCTCATACAATGGATAGTATGGACATTGACCCACGCCCGGCTTGCACACTTGATTCTCTTCCCACAGAGATTGTGGAAGGTATTGCGCTGCATCTTACCTACTAATCTCGTGCAACTTGGACGTTCCAGGAGCCACATGGTCAAGATCTCAAGAGCCTACGCGCGACCTGCAAGAGCTTGGAAGCGAAGACACGCCATGCGTTTGGGCGCCTGTTTTTTAATAGCCGGATGGTCGGTTTCAATGGCAAAGGGCTGAGAGGACTTATGGCTGTGGCGAATACGCTTGAACTTGCTTCTACAGCCACAACGCTCACGTTTGTAAGGAACCAGTTACTCAGCCGGAATATGACGAGCCTGCCCGCGACGAGGACTAATGGCGAAAGAGAGAAGAATTGGCAATACGCATTCGAAAGGACTGGATTGATCGCGCTGTGAGTGTTTTCATCATTTATGAGTACAGCGCATCGCTAACGTTATCCCTAGTATTTGGAGAGGAGTGGCATGGGTACAGCACTACTGACAGACGTTTTAAGAAAGTTTAAGAATCTCAATCATATATGAATGGCCCCAGGTTACATGTCTGCTCCGCTGGCGTTTAAGGACGATTCCACATTCGCGCCAGGCTCTGTAGCAAGTCTCTTCATGCCAGTGCTCGCTGCCGTGCAGCTATCGGGAATACGTCTCACAGCACCCACAATGCCCTTAAACTGGCGATTACGCGATAATAGCCTCGCTTACCACCCGCTGTGCTTTCCTGACATCATCGCCTCAGCATGTCAACACCTCGAGAGGCTCGACCTAGCCATACGTTGCGACATAACAGGTTCGCACGTAGACGTTTGGACCGACTTTATACAAAGGCTTCCAGCAATCAAAAGGCTTAACTTGGCTCTCAATTCTTTTGATTCAGGAGGGCCTTCCCTAGACAGATATCTGACCGCCGAGACATCAACTAGCTCGTTGGTGGAGCTGAGGTTGTTCGATATCAGCTTTTCTCTCGCTCGCAGCGAGCGTTTTCTAAGCTTCCACCAAAACACGCTCAAGTCGCTGACATTGAAAACGTGCGAACTCCATGGCTACTCTCTTCTCGTGCAGTGCTGCAGCTGGGTCGACATCTTACGGGGATTAATGGGCTTCCCCCACTTTTGCTATCTGCACTTGGGCACGCTCGCCCAGGAAAAACGTAGAGTGTACTTCCCAACGCAAGGCTCCATCTTGGATGTAGTACTGAACGAGTTGGGGGACTTCGATATAGTACTTCAAGAGTCGGGGGACATCAACACGGAGTGCTGGGTGTTGATGACCAAGCCTTCTGAATTTTCGGTTTTTGTGCAGGAGTGGGAGCATATGCTACCAAGATTGGAGGCGTTGATAGATGACGTCCACTTGAGCGATAGGGGTTTAGAGTCGGACGGCACTCCGGGTGAGGAGCATATGCTGCACTTTATTTAAGCTTCATGTCAGGGTATAAATTTAGGAATTTTCTCTTGGGGGCCTGTCAGCGCCCGTTGTGACAAGCTTGGTTCTTGCATATTACGACCCATGGGCGGAGCGGTGTGACACTACCGCTCATCTCCTTCCTCCACAATGGAAACGTTGTATCGCTGTGTAGCTTGTTGTTCCATATTCTCGAGAGTAGCATATGTAAGACACCCAGCGATGCGCGTGACGATAGTTATCTGGTGTAGGTGTAAGTGTGGAGGCGATTTTACATCTTGCATATGCACCGCTGAGCAAGGCATGACAAGGGACACGTTGGACAGCAATTTGAAACTCGTGATGTATTAGTCACTGCTCATTCTCTCCGGATTATGAATATGTAGGTGATGAAGTGTTGTGATACTGATGCCTTAGGTTTGAAAACATCGTAAGTGAGAGAGAATAGTGGTATTTCTCATTTTCTCTCGGCGAATGCAGGTATGGATCTTGTTGTTTGTTCCAAGAGATAATGCAGATTTCTGTGATCTTAAACACTTTGCGTCTTCTTAGCGATCGTAGAGAGCAGTGCCGCAGATGCCAAGATAATCATATCGTGTCCTCGTATTTTCGTATTAAATGCCATGCGGGGCTGCGCCCCCCCTTCCTTTCAACTTTCAGCATGCGACCCTCTCTTCAAATCTCACTCACTGCACATTCATCGTTCGCTCAACGTTCACAGTCCCACTTATGGAGACAGTACGCGATAAGCCGAAGGCAACTAGCGGGAGCAAGCTGAAGATGTGGCAGAGATTACGGAGGGAAAAGAAGGACGTTCCGCCGGCTCCACGTGTGATTGAGATCGAAGAATCTGATGCGGACTCAGCTCTCAACCGACATGTGGTAAAGTTCCCTTCCCTACCTAGTCTATTAAGAGTTAAGTGGCGAAAAAGAGGGGAGAGCGATCGGGTCCCAGAAAACAACACGTCTGTCGCGCAAACTATCTCAACTTCCCACATCCAAGAGAGGTCCGGAAATCTCGCCAAACCTGCTACGACAAACCAAATCGCGAAAACTACCATCGCCCCAGCCAAAGTTCATCCTGCGCCCCCGCGTAAACCTACCGCACCGCATAAACCTACCGTACCGCATAAACCTACCGAACCGCATAAACCCACCAAACCGGATAAACCTACCGAACCGCATAAACCCACCGCACCGCGTAAACCCACCACACCACGTAAACCCACCACGCCGCGCAAAACCCCATCACCTCTCCTCCACCTCTCCCCGGACCTCTTATTCTGCATAACTGACTTCCTCGACTGGCCCAGCACCATCTTCCTCAAACTGGCCTGCAAATCGCTCTACCAAAAAATTCCTATGCCCAAAGCCACCGCAACCGACGAGGAAAAGCTACGCGTCCTCCGCGTCTGCCACCCAAACCGTTACTACGACGGCAAACTGCCCTACCTCTGCCGCTCGTGCATGATGTGGCACACCATCAATTGTGTCCGAGAGCTGCACATTTGCGAGCGGTATTATAAGAAAATTAAGCAACCAGTCCCGAATAGATCTACTGTGGGTGGCTCGGCGTACAGTCCGTGGTCCAGTACGTATTCGAGTAGCTATGTTGGCGCGTTTAATCCTGCAACGTATTATCAGAGTGGGGGAAAGGATTTTGATGTGGGGAGGGCGAAAACTTGTGGGAGGTGTCTGGGGGCGCTCGAGCCGGGGTACAATAGATGTAGTTGTGCACATATTGGGGGCGCGTATGATTAGGTGGGTTGGGCTTGGGTAGGTTGGAACCTGTAACCTTGAATATTTCGAAGCGATCCCGGCCTCCTGGGTAGCCTTTCTAGCACGTCGAAGTCCTGGGCTTATCGATTAGTTGCTACCGATGGCGGAGGGAGGCGAGAATAGACGTATCTGGATTTCCAAGCTGAAGGGTACATAGACTTTGAGAAGAACGGCCATCTTCAAGGAGTCGTCAGATGGGATACGAAAGGGATGTAATGTTTTCCCGTGTTTGATTGCGCCGGGCTTGCATCGGCGTTCCGTTTACTATTGACATTCCACATCGTGTCTGAAGAGGAGCTTGTGAGGAAAATTACACATTTGAATGTCCGCTATATGGCGCACCATGAGGAAGAGGGGCGGCGGACCATCGACCTGTTGAGATACGCGATCACGGAGTAGGTCTTTCAAATTCTACTTCTAGGTAAGCTGACGTATCTTACACGCGCATAGTATGTAGTAGTGATCGATGTCGCAACAGAGACGTTATCGACAGCACTGGCTTAGCTCCCAATCCTTAGATCCGTTACTATTCATTTTCCGCAAATTGGTGATTCATCTGTTAGAAGTGGGTCCTCGGGGGTATGTCAAGCACGGTTCGTCGACTCGCGTGTTCACGTCCACCCTCGCCGCGGTCCTATTTTCTAACATCCGCCTCATCTCACTCGACATGTCAGTATCGCGCTTGTGCATTTTCCAAAGCATACCTTACTGGACTCTGTGTTCCCCAGCCGCTACCAAACTCTGTTTGAGAATCTGCAACATCTCGTGCTCAATGTCAACCACGAGGATAACACAGAAGACTCATCGCAGTTACTCGGCTTTATCGACCGTCTGCCTGCCCTGGGCTCTCTAGAAATCTGGCTGAATGCCTCCGAGACGTCGGAATTAGGTCTAGACTGGTATCTGTGCAGAAATGATCCGTTAAGCGCATTACCAAGACTATCGCGGAAGTCACCTACTAGGATGCCATAGAGACACGCCCCGGACGCTTGTCATATCCAAATACATCCTCGATTGTAAAATCGGCCATATAAACGACCATGTCGACGACTGACGAAAGGTTCTTGAGAATTTGATGGGATTCCGGACTCTCGAGGCCTTGGAACTGTATCGCTTTGGCCAGAACTCCAGCAGGACTTAGTATCCAGTTCACGGCTATGTAAGGCAAATGTAGGTCTCTTCGGATCTTAATGAAAATAGCTGGGTGTTACTGGAAATGCCCAATCCCTTTGATGTTCGGGTCGAAGGTTAAGAGTGTATGCAGACGCGATTGAGAGGATTACAGGAAGACTTTCGATTGAGTGAGCTAGGACTGGACTCGCATTTGAGGGGTGGAAGAGGGTCAGCGGCGGCGGGTTTGGTGCATGTGCTAAGGTGGTCGCTGTGCTCACAAGATGAAAAGGTCCTTATACTTTCCGGTA
Organism: Darksidea phi; assembly: GCA_030770425.1. Lineage (NCBI taxonomy): Eukaryota > Fungi > Ascomycota > Dothideomycetes > Pleosporales > Lentitheciaceae > Darksidea > Darksidea phi. The sequence goes on from JASJFT010000078.1 coordinate 131,878, forward strand.
CGGCCTGAGTAGAATACATACGATTCCTACGAGCTTCATCTCTTCCATGCCCCCAAGCGCACCAGACTTGTCCTACAATTTAATCCAAGCCTATCTACTCCACGCCTTATGCCCAATATCAATTAGCATGACACACTGGCCACGGTTGACCGTCTTCAACTTTTGTACGCTCAGCCGCACAAAGATCGACTTACAAACCCTGCAGCAGCATCACAAGCCTTTTTTTAAATACTCATCTCCTCCATAGTCAGATCTCGTCCACGAAGAGCTGGATTGAAACGCGTCCTTGGTAGCTTCGCTTATATACTATCATCTGTCGAGTTGCTTGCGGCAGCATTTAGCCCGACCATAGCATGTAAGTTGTTGCGCCAAAAGTACTACATCGTCTATGAGAGTTTTATGAGCGTGCACGATACTCGTGTCTTCGGGTGCATTTCCTAACTCTAATAACGCGTGTCGGAAACAAATGATTTTGGTAGGATACGTCAAGAGAGCAGCATGTACAAAAAAAAAAGAAAGCTTCAGTCATGTCACTTGGTTTATCAGTGCTCATGACCACAATCCCACCCATACGCCCTCCTCACCCTTCTAGCCTCCACCATCCAGTCCTCCAGCTCAACCCTTCCCCTCTTCACGACCACCTTCTTTTCACCGCCCAACTTATATCCCGCCTCGCCATCAACCCCCACTTCCCCCGTAACAACCAAATTCAACCAAGCCGCCAACCTATACCCGGCCTTAGCAATTTGCACCTGCACTACGGGAATCGCGCTGTCATAATACGCCCCACTCAACTCCTCGCCCTCCACACCTTCCTCTCCCTCCGGCACAACAGTCGAGCACACGTACGCATTCGAATCGGTAGCCCAGAGCATAGAGCTCGCTATACTGTCGTTTGCATTGATGCCGTGTAGCCAGCTCTTCGTCGCATTCGCATACTTCCCGCTCGTGATCTCGGCTATGAGCGATGCAGACCAGTTCTCTGCATCTTCCATGTCGAAGCCACCGATGAGCTTCTCGGGAATCGACGTATCCCACACCCTATGCAGATTCGTTGTGGCGTTGGCAAAGGTAACGTTAATCCTGTTTCCGCCTACAGCCAGATTCTCCACATGAAGCGGTTGATGGATATCACCCAAGAAATGGACGACCCATTTAAGAGCTTTTTGGCGCTCGTCTACGCTCAGCGTTTTATCCTGAAAGCGCGTCGTATAATTCGCGATTGCGCTGACGATGCAGCCTTCTTCGGGACAATCTCGTTCATAGTCGACGTTGCAGGATCCAGGTGGGGAGTCGAGCGAGTCGATGTAGTGGAAGGGAGAAGAAAAGGCGCCGCCGGGTTGGGAGCGGTATGAGTCTGCCCATGTGGCTACGTTGGCGAGGTAGGCAGCTGATGTGTCGTTTAGCAGCGTTTGTGTGTATCGGACTGTTGCTGGCGAGAGGAAGGATTGTGCGATGAAGGCTACGGTGTTGTGGCCTAAGGAGCCCCAAGCTGAGACTTGGGAGGTGAGTGTAAGGAGAGGGAGGGCGAATTTGAGGGTAGGCATGGTGGCTGTGAAGGGAGGTGGGAGGCAAAGTAAGGGTTGGAGAGTGCGATTATATGTAAGATGGTGAAGGTGGGTCCATTCCTACCATTGACCGCAGCTCTATCAATCAATCGGACATGTCCGTTCACGATCGCCACACCCGAGTCCCACAAGTTGCAGGTCGCAACGGTAGAACGCGGTCCGCTAGCTCAAACAGGCAGGCGCTTAACCGAAAGCCAGGATATCGCCTAGACGAAGAAGCTCGCAGTGAGAGACAATTGGACGGACATTTAAGATGACAGCGAGGCGCATAGATAGAGGCACGAATCGCGCGTACCAATAATGCGTGCGTTGTACCTACATACATGTACTAGGAAGATCATTGCTTATACGTGACTCTAGTAGAAGAGGAGCTGGAAAGGGTATCTCAAATGCGTTTGAGGTGTCGCCAAACGCCGTAAAATGAATATGTATGATGCGTCTAGTTTATTCCTGCACCTTGTGGAAGGACTTCTGTTGGGCCGTTGTTTGCGTCAGCGGGCGCATCTGGGGCCACGTCTTCGGCGGCTTCTTCTACGGGTGCGGGTGGGCCTTCGAATAGGCGGATCCACCATGCGGGAGGGTCGAGGGGGCTGTGGCCTTGGTGGAGGGGTGGGTAGACGTCGTTGAAGAAGTACCAAACTATTGAGCGTTAGCAAAGCAGCTAGTAGACAATAAAGAAACTGACGTACTGTGACCCACTACGATCCCACACATTTCGTCCTTGGGCACAGTGCCGTGCATGACCAATGAGAAGCACAGCAGCACCCATGGAAGATACGGTGCCCTGAATATTATGAGGCCCAGGAAGCTGAGCATGGTATCCGGATTCTTCCTGCTCCAGATATAGATCAAAGTACTTGACAGAGCCGACCCGAGGAATGCCATAGACAGTATCGGCGCCATGCATAATAGCAGCGTAGAAGCGAAGGTAAGGAGCCATGAGAAATGTGCAGGCGAGCGTCCGGATGACTCTTCGAGCAGGCGCGAGTACCGCTGGAGGAAGAAGATGTGGTAGAGAAGGTCGAGGCTGAGCGGCCCGAAGTAGAAGAATGTCGTTATAAGACGCCAGTACTGTTCGCATAATTAGAATTTGAGTCTCGGACGGGAATTGCGTGGACGTACTTGGCTCCGTATGAAGACGGTCCGGAAACTGTAGAAGAGCTGATAGGGCGAGACCATGTGGCATTGCACCAGGACACTCGCGCTCAGTGCAGCCGTCATCCACCAACGCGTGCAGACGGGCATTTCGTAGAACCATTGTTCAAGTGGGAACTGGCCCATCATACCGTCGCCGCCAGCCAGAACGTTCGCCATGGTGAGATTAGCGGGGACAACGGACAGCCGGAGTGGTAGAAATGGGAATAGGCTTGGGTTATGAGATGAGAGGGAGAGAACGGCAAAGGGGAGAAGAAAGCGGCGCGAGTCGTGGTTGTCGTAGCAAGCGGAAGGACAGCTGTATGTATGCTCGGACGGTCGCGGCGCAGTCACTTGGGGCCACTCTGGCTACGTAACGTCTCTGATTACGCCGCCAAGCATTTTGATCTAATCTTATCTGATCAGTCAAACACGTGACTGCCTGTTCCGTTCACGATGGGCGGCCCGAGCTCTACCAGCCACAACATTCATATCCCAGCCACCGCAATTCATTCCACCAGCGGTCGCACACCAACACCAGAAGAATGTGTGTCGTTCCCGTGCGTAATTGCTTCCTTTGCTTTCACTCCGTTTCCCGTAATCCTGCGCCGTTTGCCGAATGTTAAGAGAAGAAAGCTCAATCGCACCATTGCCAGAAGCTTGACGCGCCTTTCAAGACTCGCCCTCGCACTACGGAAACGCGAATTCGTCGACAAGTCTCGCATTCCGCTGTCATACTCTGTTTGCTATTGCCTCGACTTCCCGAGATCTGGACTCGGCCTGGTTCGCGCCGGTTTTACAACGGATAGCGCGCGATGGCACCCAAGGCACAAACAAGACGCAATCTCGCGCGGCCGACGCGCGGTGGTGCAAGGGCTTCAATTGGACGGGGAGGACGGAAGAGCGAAGGTGGAAGGAGGGAGTCGGGTATGCGCCGTAGGTTACCAAGGAGGACCGTGTATGCGCAATGGCAGGGCTAATGCGCTGGCAGTTGGACAACCTGGACCAGCTCCCGAGCGAGCGAAGAGACGATACAAGCCCGGAACTGTTGCGCTGAAGGAGATCCGCAAGTACCAGAAGACAACCGACCTACTTCTGCTCCGCGCGCCATTCCAACGACTAGTAAGCACTCCACGCGCAGCAAATGAAGCCAATTGAGCAGTGCTAACATGTGCAGGTACGAGAGATCTGCCAGAACAGCACGTCTGTGACGGCTCCGAACAGATGGCAAAGCCAAGCCATCCAGGCGCTGCAGGAGGCCACAGAAGCTTTCCTCGTCAGCCTCTTCCACGATGCCAACCTGTGCGCCATCCACGCGAAGCGCGTCACCATCCAACAAAAGGACATCCAGCTCGCCCGGAGACTGCGCGCTACCTGGGGTGCGCCGGTGTGAGGGGGAAATGTTGCTCGGGGAAGCATCTGTTTTGCTCGCACATATGTTTCTTTCCTGATGTCGGTTTAGGGCGGGCCGAGAGGCATTGGTCGGCTGGGCAGGATGTTTATATCGATGGTGTCAGCTTGGCGCGGATGATCGCAGGAATTGGCGCTGCGTTGCGTCGGCGTTTCAAGGCGACAGGAGATGAGGCGTTGACAGCGATTCTGGACTGCTTTCTGGTTCATTGCTATACCAGCAGGTCGACCGATTGGTCCTGTTTCCATGGCGGCAATGATGTCGTACTAATATCAAATCAATTTCAAAATGGAAATTCAACTACCGTCCGTTACCTGTTGTCCCACTCGGAGCAGGATGGAGAGGGCCTCCCTTGAAGTCAACACCATGCAGATTCCTAGAAAGCAAAGCAGCAATCCAACAACTAACATACCCTCCTCGAGGATCACAGTGGAACAATGCTACTCGTGTGAGTCTAGGCGGCGGTCAAGAAGAGCATCATTTCGGGCATCGTTTAGTAGTTTTATGGGTAGCGCGTTCCCTGTTTGTCGTCGCCTGCACCAAATTTCCCCTCCCTACCCCCGTCCCATCAAGGTCTCATCTAGCACCGCTTTTCTGGCCCGACTCACCATCACAGCCCACCCTCTCTTCTATTTCTAGATGGACGACGAAGCACAACACCCCTGCAAGCAGTGCGAGCAGTGCGAGGGGACAAGTGGGGTCGAGCCTCCATCCACACAGACCCCACATGGGCCACAAAACGCAAAGTGGATATTCCTCAAGCGCTCCGCATCGAGAAAAGCGATTGATATGAAGATTTACCCCAATTAGCTCGGAAGTGGATGCGTCCGCGGGTCAGCTTCCGCTCTGGACGTGTGGCTGCAGCTATGTTTGAACGGTGACGGCTATCTCTTAATTAGCGTGCAAGGCGCTCATGGCATTCGCAGAACCACAGATCGCCCGTACCATTGAGGGCTTTCCTCATATGGAGCGGCAGCATCAAAGGCACGACAGAACGCATATGGAAGCTGCCCCGATGGACCTTCCATTCACACGAGTGCCTTTTTCTGATTCCGTTGGACGCCACCCAGCTGGCCGGCCCCCCCTTGACGTATGCTTGCACCGATATCTTCCGGTCAAAGCTCGGTCGCGTCTATTTCATCTGTTTGATTGTTTGCCCCCAGTCGCCTGTTGGTTTATACGCACAACCCTCATATCGTTTCGCCCCTCTCGGGTGCCACCAGGAAAGGGCCTGGGAATACATTGGAGCTCTTGTTAGAAGACTCCACGTTCTACAACATGAAGCCACCCAGGAATCCGTTCTCCGTAGCCGCAGCTTTGGAACGAAGGACCTGCAAGCTTCGATCCCCACGTGGCAGCACGGTCCATGCCGGACAGATTCGATCCGTGGTAGGAGGATAACGATCCTCCCACATGGTCAATGCCTCCACACGGCAACCGGGCCATCAGAAGTTTAGGAACGCCGAAATCTGCTCATGCAAATACAACCCATCGGGTACAATCTTCTAGCCGATATAACGGGGCGTAGCCCGCGGGGTATCGCTTACGAGGCACTACCCTCGGACGGGTAGGCCTCATCAATTATAGGGCTGCGCATCTGTTTAGGATACACCCTTGGGGCAAGATGACCGGCGCAAAGGCACCACACTAATCTACCGGCATGGCAGAGGATTCACCCGCGCCCCTCGGTAGCCTTACGGCAGGAGCGTAGAGCTTCGTGCATATGCGACAATCGGCAGGAATTACCGCTACAGGAGCTATGCCTCAACACACCAGAAATAAAAGGTAAACGACGCCCTATGAAGCTCGCCACAGCTCCTGGCAAGTCAAATTGTTGAACTAGTTTGTTCCCCATGGCCCCAATTCTGTCCCTGGCGTCTGGTCTTGTCCCGTTCGCCCTTGCTGGTCTCTCATGGTCGGCTCCCGTCATCAACAACAACACCTACGAGTACATTGTCGTTGGTTCGGGTCCGGGTGGTGGCCCTCTTGCGGCTAACCTAGCAAGAGCTGGTCATTCGGTACTTCTGCTAGAAGCTGGTGATGACCAGACTGAGAACGTGAACGTTTCGCAGTGGCTCAACTTCAATGTCGCTGGAAACGATCCTGCGACTCGTTGGGACTTCTTCGTCAAGCATTCGGACGATGAGGCTCGTGAGGCGAGGTACCTGCACAGGACTTGGCGGAAATCCGACGGTAGCTTTTATGTCGGCGTGGACGCTCCAGCCGGATCGAAGCCACTAGGTATCTACTATCCTCGTGCCGGTACCCTTGGAGGCTGCGCAATGCACAACGGGTGTCTGACTATGGTACGCTCATCTTATGATGTTTTCGCGGAACAACACAATGATGGGGCTGTGGCTAACCTGTTGCCTCCGATCCTGTAGAACCCAAACGACGTCGACTGGAACGACATTGCTCGGACCACCGGAGATTCTTCATGGTCGGCTGAGAACATGCGCAAATATCTCATAAAGCTTGAGCACGCCCATTACACCAGCAACTACACCCACGGCTACAACGGCTGGCTGGATACCTCCTTGATGGACTCGGGTTACTCCTCTAGTGCGGACACTAAGACGCTGAGCAGATTCGCCGCCGAAGCTGCTGGTTACTCTGCGGCCAATGTTGAAGATCTGCTTCAACGTGACATGAATGGTAACCAGCCTAACCGTGACAACTTGGTCGGTCCGTTCGGTGGAGTCAGCCATGTTAACGGCGAGCGCCGCTCTTCCCCCGGATACTATGTTCGCGATACTGTTGCTGAGAAAAAGTACCCGCTCACCCTCTCTTTGGACACCCTCGCCACTAAAATTATTTTCGACAAGACCGGCCCCAAACCTAAGGCTGTTGGTATTGAATACCTCCAGGGCAAGAGCCTTTACAGCGCCGACCCTCGTCACAATGCTGCCGATAAGGGTGTTCCCGGCAAAGCCTATGCGTCCAAGGAAGTCGTCATCTCCGGCGGTGCCTTCAATTCTCCCCAGCTTCTCCTTCTCTCCGGGATTGGTCCCAAAGCCCACTTAGCCAAGTTTGATATCCCTATTATCGCCGATCTCCCTGGTGTCGGACAGCAGATGGCTGACAATTACGAAGCCGGTATTCTCTCACTTGCTAAGCGTGCCGTGGACGGCGTGGGCCAAGTCTTCCCTGCTTTCTGGAAGTCGAGCAAGGGTGCTATCCGCGATATCTACATGTGGTGTGGCTCATTCTCGTTCGAAGGTTTCTGGCCCGGATTCCCTAACCTGCCACCGAACTTCACTGGTACCCATGGCCCGAGCCAGTACGAGTGCGCTCTTGTGCACATGAACCCGCGCTCCCAGGCTGGCGTTGTCGAGTTGACATCCACCGATCCCCGTGCCATGCCCGCTATCAACTTGAACTTTTTCAAAGACGGCGCTAACGAGGACCTTACCGCGATCCTCGAAGGTGTTGAATGGGTCCGCTCATGGTTATCCAAGGTTGACGCTTCAGACTCCAAATCGCTTGCTCCGTTCCAGGAGTTGCACCCTTGCGAGGGCGAGATTGGAAAGCAGAATTGCACTGTAGAAAGCCAGAAGACATACATCAAGGAACAAGCGTACAGCCATCACGCTTCTAGTAGTTGCCGCATAGGTGCTAATGGAGACAAGTTCGCAGTTTTGGATAGCAAGTTTAGGGTCAGGGGCGTCCAGGGCTTGAGGGTCGTCGATGCCAGCTCTTTCCCCAAGGTTCCTGGTGGTAAGTGATGCCAAATGTGTCAACTTTTTATGAGCACAAGTGCTAACGATGGATAAGCTTTCCCGGTCCTCCCAACGATGATGATTAGCGAGAAGGCTACCGAAGTCCTTCTTGCCGAGGCCGCCGCCAGGAAGTAGGTGAAGAGGGATGTACACACTAGGTTTCGTCCATACATAGAGCTTCCTCCAGGTACATATACAAAGGCAAATAGCTAATGAGTTCACGACATTACTTATTCTATTTGCGATAACCTTGGTTCTTTCCCCTCCCTGGTTTGTCTTTCTTCATTGTCACCTGCTCTAGCGCCTGGTGTGTCAAGCATTGTCAACCTACATAAAGAGCGACCAAGCGATTCGCTATCACATCTCAACCGCACAGTACCAGCCTTGACATATTTTGCTTAGGCGATGAGGTCGCAACGGTATAATAGCCCCGAAAATCAATCGTACTTCGATGCGAAACCACGGCGGATGGGAATAAAGTTCACGATTCGGACCGAATCCCTTTTAGCTTCCTCTGAGCTTGAGCCGGATCCTCGATTAGCGGATCGCATCCTTGTTCTACTAGTGCTATCTTCAAATCAGGCGTTCTGCGCATGTGTCAAATGAATTTAGCATCGCAATGGCGGCTGGGAGAAGGTTCTTCGACAGGTGGTTGACGGAAGGGCGTGTGCCATGAAGTCATTGCACATACAACTTTCTAGGCGCCGTGTCGGGCCGCGAGAAGAAACGATATGACACCCGCAAGCACGGTCTCGGATCCTGATGATCATCGGACAGACCGTGTTGTGGGGCCACGAGATCAATGCAGGGTGTGCATCCCCCGGAAGTCGCGACAACGCTTTTGGGCAGCGACATTGCCCTTCCCATCTTCGTCAGACCTCTGTCGTATCGGACGCCGTTCGTGCGTCTTCCGACAGGCACCCACCAACGCTCCAGACCACAAACGGACGTGTGGGGGCAAGGCTGTGGATCGTAAGTGGCCAGAGGTAAATGAGGTCGAGCAGCACTGATCCATACGTGTGCGCTCCATGTATAGTAGTCAACTGCTGTATCCTGGCTCATGGGTTTAGTTTGCATATCAAGGAGCTACTAGGCGGGTCCCTTCGGAGCAGACGACCGCGATGGCGACACGACCCTGCTATGCATCCCTCACACCCACGCTCTCGCCCTTGTCTGATCTCTCCAACTCCATGCAGTGTGCCTTTTTTTGCGTCGGCCACGTTCGTTCGGACATTTGCTTTGAGCTGGGCTCCTGAATACCCTTGCGTGTTCGTCGCCTCGACGATTACTTCCCGTGAAAACTCGCGGTGGGGGACTTTCTACGACTAAGTGGAAGCGAAGTACGGAAGATCATGGCAGTTGCAGATAACGGCCCCGTCATCGTGGGCCTGACGTGGTTTCTGTGTTTCTTCTCTGGCGGGTTTCTGGCTCTGCGTTTGTATGCGAAGATAAGTCGGAAGCAGGGCTTGTGGTGGGATGATCATATACTCATCTGCTCATGGGTCCGTCCTCCCTTTGTTTTTCTCTGCTCCAACCCCCAATCTCCAACGTAGGGCCCAGTACTCACATCCTCCCCAGACACTGCTCTTCGTAACATCTATTCTCACCCAAGTCGGCCAAACTCTCGGCTTCGGAAAGCACACCATCGACATCCCCACCCAAAACCTCGCCACTATCGCCCTGGGAACTTCTGTCGCAGCATCAATATCCTGTTTCGCATCTACCTTTTCCAAAATCAGCTTCGGTGTCACCCTACTTCGCCTCACCAACGGGCCCCTCCGTGTCTTCGTCTGGTTCTGCATCGTCACCCTCTTCGTTGTGATGCTGCCCTCGGCACTGCTAACTTGGATTTCGTGCCGTCCGATGCAGAAGGCATGGAATAGTCTGATTGAGGGCGAGTGCTGGGACGCAAGAGCGGTTGTGGGATATGGCATCTTTAACGCTGCTTGGTGTGCAGCGGCCGATTTCGCTTTGGCGCTGATTCCGTGGAAGTTGGTTTGGGGTTTGCAATTGGGAATGAGGGAGAAAGTAGGGGTTGCGGTCGCGATGAGTATGGGTGTGCTTGCGGGAGTTTGTGCGATTGTGAAGGGCGTTTATTTGATGCAGTTGAGGCAGCAAGATTTCTTCTGTGGGTTGCGGTCCCATTATTTGAGAGAACGTGCTTTGGCACGTTAGAAAGAACGCAATACTAACGGTGGAACGCAGATAACGGTAAAGACGTAACAATATGGACCGCCGTCGAAACCGCCACCGCCATCATCGGCGCCAGCATCCCCGTCCTCCGCGTCTTCTTTAAAAACACAATCTCCTCACTCCATAAAGATACGTCGCCCACATCGCACTACAAATCCAAGCACACCTCCATAACGATGTCGGATCTCGGGGGTAGTGCAAGAAGAAGGCATGAGCCAATGGTTAGGGGTGATAATGCGAGTGAGTGGAGTATATTACGGGAAGCGGAGGATTCCGGCACGATTATTGACGAGTTGTATGGAAAGGACCACGGCGGGATTTTGCAAATTAGTACTGTGACGGTGACGGTGGAGTATGAGGGGAGGAGGAGTGGTGGAGGTTCTAGAGAGAAGGACGTAGGAGTCGCTGTTTGAATGGCATGAGCTGTAATATTTTCTCTCCAGTCTTGTTCATCGTACTTCGATTTTGTGAAACTTTTCGATTGTTGTGGATACTGCTAAGATACCTGTCGAAAGGCTCTCGTTGACGGTGCCGGAGTGCGATTCCAAGATGAAGAGGAGCACGATCCGTCTTACGCCCCCCTTTGAAGCAGCTCAACGCCAGGGCATTGTTTTGGGGATGCTGTACTGCCAAAATGATGTCATGCTGAGACGGATGTGTTTGTGCGCGTCGCTGGAGACCCTTTTGGGGATTGGTCATTATAGATGTTCAGAAATGGTTTTCCTTGTGTGGGTTTCCCTGGGGGGTTTGAGGAGATGGAGAGGTGTGAAGAGTAGAGCTTGTGCATTGAGAGCAATCGTATCACCGTTGCTGAGGTAGTGAATATGATGAATATTGTATCTCTTCCACGCTGTGTTGCTACGACCACAACTTCTGTTTGATGACAAACACGTGACTGCGTTATGGTGTAACCGTATACCTTCCATTTGCCGTATGATTACGTCATCAGTTCCCAAGAATGAGGCAACGCAGAGCGACGCTCAACAATCAACACGCCCATCTACCCCCGCCCCCTCCGACTTCAACATGGTGTATACGAAGATGCCGGCCATCTATGAGCTTCCTGATGAGCTTCTCCTGCACGTTACAGAATACCTCCGCGCATACCAGTCGGCTGAGCAGCTCCGTGAGCTGCGTGAGCTGTGTCTTGTTTCGAAGAAGCTGCTCCCCATCGCACAAGAGCAACTTTACGCTGGCGCAATCCTTCCTATCTCGTGCGGTTGCCACCCTACAGTGAGCGCGGCTGTTCAGCTTTTACGGACGCTACTTGATCGACCTGACCTGGCGTGCCAGGTCAAGGCGCTTCGCTTCTCCATCGTTAGGCGCAAGATCGGAATTTTGTACCGGTCGAAGGGATTTGATCTTAGCAAAGTGCGTGAGAAATGCTTGGCGAAACTGACCGAGCTACAATACAAGGAAGATCATCCATGGTGGGCTTCTCTGCAGAACGACTTGGAGTCGGCATACGGCGGCGTTCTACTTTGCCTGCTCCCTAATCTCAACAAGCTGGACTTCGCTGCCAAGGACCATCACCGAGGCTTCCCTACAGTAGAGCCTACCTCGGCCTTCTTTGGCACTTCTTCTCCGCCCGATGCAACGATGAAAGCTTTGGCGAATGTACATGAGTTTATTGCCGCCGATCCATCATTCCTGAGAGACTTGGCTTTCACGAATTTGAAAATTATGGACCTAAAGCGCATCGATATCGGAACTGTGCTGCGACTGAACGGGCCAAATACTCTGCGCGGCGCCACCCAGCTCGAGGAGTTGTCACTCGGCGTGTCGATTCAGTTCCTAGACGAAGACTATTTGCACGATAAGCAGGTGTGCTTGGGCGATGTCTTCGATGCACTTGGATGCAAAGGGCTGACACGCCTAAACATTATGCTCGGTAACGATGCTTTGCGTGAAGAGCGCGACTTCCGCGTCGAGTATTTCATGAGCCAGTTTAGCCTTGTATCATCAACTTTGCGCACACTTGAAATCGATCTCGACCCCCATGAAACCGGCGAAGAATGGTCTTGGTTTCTCGGCCAATGCATAATGCCCCTCAAATCATTTCAGAAATTTCCGGAGCTGCAGCGACTGAAGATCCCGCAGGAGTTTCTCTTCATCCATCCCCGTCAGGGTCCCGGCATCTACCCTGCCGATCTTCCTCGAACCCTTCAGCGACTTGACATTGTTGCCCCAGACATCGCGATTATGACATGGGCAAAAAAGTTCACTGATACGGCCGTTGATCTTCCTAAATTTGGAACCCTTTGCCTGCAGTGCCGTGAGGGCCTGAACGGATCAAAAACCGACTTCTCCGCAAGCGTTAGCCTTGTATGGCTTGTTCTGGAGGACGATTGTGGCATCAAAAGCATTGTGTGCGACATAGCCGATGGCGAGGAGACGAGCTTGAGTTTCCTATACTCAGTTGATCCTGAGGCTGACTCTGTACATGAAGATGAAGGCGAAGATGTTGACTATGGCGATAACTATATTTCCCTGATGGAAGGCATAGAGGATAGCGGCAACGACAGTGACATGAGTCTGCTGGTGGATGGTATGGATTAGGACGCTCTAGGCTTGCGAGTTCTACGTACGGTTTTTCGGGTTTCAGGACCTTAGTGCCTGTATGAATTAGTGCGTATGCCATCTCACACTGGGATAATGCGACGGAAGTGGGGATCGGAAGGAACATGCAGCTGGACCGTTGATCATGTTTTCCCTTGAGACTTTATCTACGCCCGTAGTGCAGCGCGTATTCTATCGAAACCTCGAATTCAACTCCAACTATGTCAATGCCCCTTTTCCTCGATGACGGAAATGATGCGCAAGACGAGTCAACTCGCTTCCTGTGCCGTGCCAACTCTTGCTAATCTCCTTCCGTGCGCCATTTATCCAGCCGCATCTCGTACCCCCATGGACACAGCCAGCCCTTTTCCATGCGCCTCACGCTACGATTCCACAGCGCGGTTCGAGTCCCAAGTCCAGTATGTCAGCCACAATCGATCGCGGGGGTAATTAAACAATGCTTTGTTCAAAGGCCCGCATTCCCAAAAAGCAAAGTGAGATATTAATTATAGTTCGGCCGGAAACAATGCTTTTTCGCTGGGCTGTTGCTGTGATTGGTGCCTGTTCGCGTAATTGGCTCTGCTTTCTTTTTGCGTGGTGCGTGTACGGATGCGAATTGGTGGCGCTTTTGTGAGCACGCTTGTGGAGATGCGAGTGGAAGGTTTGTGATATGATACGAGCGTGGGTGGAGATGCAGACGAAGTGGACCAGGCAAGAATTGCGGCACGCGATTGCATACCCGATTTGGGATGCTGGATTCAGATCAGGATCGGGGTCTGGTATGCTGGACTGATCGACGGCTGCCGGGACCGGGACGCGTCGAACACGCCCGGCAATTACTGCAGTTGCCTCGAATGCTAAATTGGGCAACGTACTCACCATCACCACAAATAGCGCGGTGACTAAGCTCTCGCCCGTCCGGTTCGGAAGCGCGACGCATACTGTCAATACCGACCAAAGGCGGATACCGCTCACGCCGTCAGGTCTCGGGACGAGTTATGCGGTTACGATTCCGAGTGACCCAGGGTGGCGTTGCCGGGTTACTTCTAGTACTCCGAGTGTTGCTAAGATCATCAAGGCCACGCCATAGAGCATTGTATGAAGCCCTTTGGGTTGAAGATGTAATGAAGAAATGACTTAGAGAAAGTAAATAATCCGTAATTGTAGTGTTAATACAAGTTCCTTTGTCCTCGTAGCGCTCAATGGAGAAAGTGATGAGTCATCATGTCGCTTGCATGCATGCTAATATTAAGAGTGGCTGATAACTATCCCTTGCTTTTCAACATAAGGCTCTGTACAAGCCTTCGGCAATGTTCGGACTTTCAAGGCAGACACGGTATTACCAGCGGTTGTCTTGAATCTGAAGTTCTCTTAGCTTGTGCGTGTGGGGTAAGCAGCCACCTCAATATTGATCGCCAATGGCCCCCCAGAAATTAACCCGACCTCATGGAGCGGGAAAGTCTGGAGCTAATCTTTGTGTCGCGAGGGGAACTCGATTAGAGTCTGTTCTTCAGCGGGGACTCTGAGTAGACCGAAAGATGTTAGATGAGGAAGGTGTAAGGTAGCGAACGATCGAATGATCTGGACTCTTCGTGGGATATCTTTTGGCCATATTTGGGTAAAGCTGATTGTTAACAACGTGAGCTGGGGTAGCTTTTGAAGAGTCCGACGGAGAGCGTTTTCGGCGTCCATTTCGTTCTCCGTAATTGGTCAACCAGAAGGGAAACAATCACAGTCATTTTCTTCGGGTTCGAGTGATAAGCGGAGCTGACGGACATGCTGCGAGAGCTTGTATTGTGCATAAGAGAATGGACACATACAACGAAAGAGCCCCTGAGATGCCGACCACGATCCAGCCAGGCACGGGACCCCTTTACATCTAGACTTTCCAGTTGTGATCCACCACCACTTCCCGCTTTCAATATGAACAGGTCCAGTTGGTTGGCCGTTACTATGTGTCTGTCTCACCTGTATATTGATTCCTCGTTGTTCGCGCGGATTTGGCGAGTGGGGGAGTCCAGTAACCTATCGACCGCCGATTGGGATGTTTGAAATGGTGTAGCGAAGGGTGTTACTATGATGATTTTACCGAGGGTTACTAGGCTCGAGAGAATCCTACTCGGTCCTTTCTTGACAATACACTGCAGTTTCTCTTCAAGCGATATGTTAACGTCATCGTTCCCTTGACCAAGCCTGGTCGGGTGAGACATATCGTGTGCAAAGTAGATACACGTGAAAGCTTTTCCAAACTCCTCATGCTGGCTGATGGCGTACAGTCGGTCCAAGCTTTGAAGCGAGAAGTCGACAAAGAGGGTGGAAAATGCGGCCTTAGCGAAGCCAAAAAGGGTCTTGGAGTGAAGCGTGCGACATGTGAGTCGTAGTCCATATAGCCCTTATAGCTTACTGACGTAGGTTCCTGCGTCGTCTTCTATGAGGCAGAATGCAATTTCGCCAATTAGTTCGCCCCGGTAAATCAAAAAGTGTGACTGCCGCCATTATCCGAGTGGTGGCTATTACAGAGGTGTAGAAGACAAACGATGGTAAGAGAGACCAGAACGAAAGACCAGAAAGACGAGGATTTGTAGGCGTGTAACCCACTGATGTGACGGTTGCTTTCTCCTCTCTAACCTTGTAAGGACACCAGGCAGCGACCTTTCGCTACTTCAATGGGAAGCTGACGCATCTTTGTGTCACAAATTCAGCGAAGGAAAATCTAGTGGCACCGGAACGTTAAATGGGCGGGTAGGGTGAATTGCTTGGATGTGCTGTCGTGGATAAGGGATGGTTCTAAACGTGGGTAGTACGGGGGGAATAGGCCCCACTAAGCCGAACGTGGACTAGCCCATACAGCATGGCCCCTCCTCCGATCAACATTAGTGCTGCAAGTGCATTGCAGCTTGTTGCCTATCATGTATCATAGCTTGCAAACCATAACTACTCAATCGGAGAATTTTATATCGAGATGGCGAGCACTACTATACAGAGTCGTGGGCGTTTATATCGATACCTATCAATTAGGTCCTCGATTTATTCGGTCATTATATCTCGACTATGTCTAAGAAGCCTTGAAGCTATAAGTATTAAATAAGACTGTTCACATCTTAGGAAATAGTGAACTTGAAATGAAGCCGAAAACGTTGTTTAGCAATGGTTCAGGGAGCGTTTGCCTACAAGTGGATGAATAGTTGCTGAAAATTGACTTAAAGACTAGAATCTAGCGAGTTGAACTCTATCACGAGGTACAAACAAACTAGATATCCATGACAGCGCCCAGTCGCAATGGAAAAGGGTGGCATGGAAGAGCGAACATTCTGCGAGGAAGATTCACGGAGTGACAGCACAAGGGACAGCGGCCATAGGTAGTATATTTTGAGTCAAAACAGCACCCCAATGTCAAAATACAAATTTCGACCCCATCCACCATTGCCTCTTATCAACAAAACACACCAACAAAAATAATATGTGTAGAATCTATCAAACCACATCCTACGCTTGCGGCTGCCCAGGCCCAAACAACCTCCCCGGAGAAAGATGCGAGCAGGGACAAATGAGCAGAATTTCACGCTGTGAACAAGTTACTGTAGTACCTCATGCTCGTATAAATCACTGGTGCAATTATTGCCGTGGGTATAATGATGCAAGGACAAGACAGGAAGCCTTTTACCCTCAAAGGAGCGGACGCCAGGGCCAGTGGCGACAGGACCATAGGGGGCGATGGGGCTGGTTTTAGTATTTTAAGGATGGGCTACTAAAGGACCACGAAGGGGATTGTTTCTGATACGAATGCTTTGTTCAAGAGCGAGTGTAGATACAACGTAGGCGCTCATGGATTTGCTCACCGGGTTCCCATCGTCCGAAGAAATACTCTGCGTGGGTTAGCCGCGATACTGGTACGCATTAGGTCTGAACACATCTTTTCATTCGCACTCACTGCACTGCAGCGCGTAGTAGACCGGCGTATTTTAAGTGTATACGTGTAGATGTGAGGACCTCTTTCCGCAGGCGGTGGGCCCACGCACACACCCTCGGAAATTTATCTGATGTTTGATCCAACAGCTGCTAGTTCATCTCACAATGAAGCGCTTGCTTTCCTATGTATACGTAGTACCTACAAGTGCACCGAGACCTTTCCTCCAAAGCCTGATCTATTCCGCTTGTCGCCGTAAGAAAGCTTGGCGATGCAACCTTCCCCACCTCATATTACCGTTATCGGTAGGGGAACGACGTTTCCCCACGTCATCGCAACGGCTAATCTGCGTTGGAGGTCCTGCAGCACAGCGCGCTATGGCTGAACGAGGAAGCTCAGTAACAAAGTCTTCCACAATGCGCGCTGTGACGATGAAGAGACGGACGGCTTTGGTACAGGGTTTACGAGCCTGCTTCGCGCAGGTATATAAATGGCGGCTATGACCCGCAATGTTGCTGCACGCGCTATTAAGCTCCGGATATTGCGACCGCTTCAATTGAAGGTTGCGAAAATGGGATTTCCAAAAACAAAGCTGGCCGTAGCTATTGGAGCGCTGAGCGGGGCGGTGAACGCTCAGTTTCCTCCTACGCCTACCGGTGTGTCTGTGCTTGAGTCGCAGATTGAAGATGGCATCAAAATCTCTTATAAAGAGGTACACCGGTCCAGACCTACCATCAAAATCATCGCCTAACCTAGTCATCATAGAACGATATTTGCGAAACTACAGAAGGCGTCCGCAGCTACTCGGGCTATGTTCATCTTCCCGCCGGTTCTCTCGATGACCTCGGTGTACGGAATCAGACCTACGAGATCAACACTTTTTTCTGGTTTTTCGAATCGAGAAAGGACCCTGAGAATGCGCCGCTTTCGATATGGATGAATGGCGGTCCGGGAAGCAGCTCTATGCTGGGGTTGATGAGGGAGAATGGACCTTGCTTCGTGCATTCTGATTCTAACTCAACGTACCTGAACGAATGGTCCTGGAATAATGAGGGTACGATGCTTGCGGCCGACGGTGTGTGGATATTGCTAATCTTGCCCTAGTTAACATGCTCTATCTCGACCAGCCAGTTCAAGTCGGCCTCTCTTACGACACTCTCACAAACGTCACCGTTTCCTCCTTCACCGGCTCTGAAGGCGTCGAAGTCGCCGACTTCAGCAACGGCAGCATCCCCGAACAGAACAATACCTTTTACGTTGGGACGTATGGTAGCCAAAACCGAAACTTGACTACACAAGGAACGGAGAACTCTGCACGAGCACTCTGGCACTTTGCTCAAGTCTGGTTTCAAGAGTTTCCGGGCTACAAACCGAATGATAACCGCATTTCCATCGCGACCGAGTCGTACGGAGGTCGATATGGACCGGCTTTTTCTCGGTACTTTGCGGAGCAGAATGAGCGGATTGAGAATGGAACGTGGAATGAGCAGGGACAGACTTACATCTTGCACCTTGATACTCTGTTAATCATCAATGGATGCATCGACCGCCTTGTTCAGTGGCCCGGTTATCCAATGATGGCGTACAATAACACTTACGGCATCAAAGCATACAACGAGTCACGCTACGAAGAGGTTATTGACAAGCTATATGCCGATGATGGCTGTCTCGCGCAGATCGAAGAATGTCGAGAGCTCAGTCTAGCCTACGACCCAACGAACCAAGGCTTCAACACTTCCGTTAACCGCGTCTGCCAGGCTGCGGAAACGTACTGCTCTGAGAACATTCGTGACCCGTACTTTGACTCCGACGTCAATTACTACGACATCTCGTCTCCCGCTGCAGCGTCTTTCCCGCCACCCTGGTACGGCGGCTTTCTCAACCAGCCACATGTGCAGCAGAGTCTCGGCGTGCCGCTCAATTGGACGCAATCTAACTCCGCTGTCGCCCAAGCTTTCCGAGGAATTGGCGATTATCCGCGTCCAGGATGGAAAGAAGATCTCGCGTACCTCCTCGAAGAAGGCATTAAGGTAACATTAGTATACGGAGACAGGGACTACGCATGCAACTGGTATGGAGGCGAGCTGCTCTCTCTAGCTATCAACTACACTGGCAGCGAGAACTTTAAGAAGGCAGGATACTCGCCGGTGTATGTGAACGAGTCGTACACTGGAGGTCAGGTACGACAGTATGGAAACCTATCTTTTACCCGTGTCTACGAAGCAGGCCACGAGGTCCCGGCCTACCAGCCCGAGACTGCCTACAAGATCTTCATGCGAGCCCTCTTCAACTTCGACATTGCTACCGGAAACGTCTCCACGACTTCCTACTCTGATTACGCTACTGGTGGGCCCGAAAACGTCTATAATATCACCAACGAGGGTATCACTGATCCAGGCAGTCAGTGTTACGTCCTCGACAAGGATCAGTGCACCAAGGAGCAGTGGCAGAGCGTAGAAAACGGTACAGCCCTAGTGAGAAACTGGATCGTCGTGGATGCGAATACAACTTCGCTGTTTCCTGATCTTGCGAACGGGACAAGCAATGGGACAGCGCCGTCAGGCACTAAGACGCCGACGCCATCGTCCGGACCGAGTGCAACGGAGAGTGTTGGTAGTGGAGCGCCGACGTCGAGTACGGGTGCTGCGAGTGGAAGAGTGATTGGCGGGAAGTCGAACGTTTGGGGGCTGGAGATGGGTGTTGTGGTAAGCGTAGTGGTAGCGATGGGTCTTGGGAGCTTGATGATGTTGTAATGTGTCCGTTCTGTATATGATGAAAAACAAGAAAGGCTGCCCATAAGATAATCGTCGGTCCAATGCAAGGGCTATCTACTTCTACATCCCTGGTATTTGCGATGTCCAACGAACTGACAATGATTGGTCAAATGAAGGAGTATTGAACGTGTGACACGTGACCACGTGACATGTCCGTGCCCTTAAGGCTGCTGGAACCTCATGACGGCTGGCCGACATCTCACACCTCAGCCCTCCCACTACGGTTTGAAATTCAGCGGTCCTACAAAGATATTGCGCTCGAGGAGTCATAACAGCTGCTTCAATCGCAATGCGCACAGCTAATTGACTCATTCGAGACTCTCGTGGCAGCTGCAACGGGGTTGAAGCGAAGCGCGCCCCGCTGGACGAATCACTCCGAACGCGGGTCCACTGTGCACAATGAGACTAACGAGGTATGATCACCGGCTTCTTGACAAGACATACGAAACTGAAAAATGCATTTATCAGGTTTGCCTAATCACGTTCCCCTCCCCGCTTCATGCCTTCCTGATTTGCCATTGAGCTCGTCTGGCACATTGCGTCCTACCTTGGCGAACCCATAATCACCCGAAACGATGGTACGAGACGGGAGTGACGACGAAGCTAGGATTTATGTGCACTCCGATTGTCATGTAGGGGCCCAAAGGACAAAGCGGAGGACGCGTTTTTGCGAGAAGCATTTGGCGAGCTTTAGGTGGACCTGATACAATCGTACCCTGATGCCACAGTGGAAATATTAGAGCGGAATGAATTTACGGGCGCGGTGAAGTGCCTCAACTCTGTGCTCGACGAGCAGAGGCCGGATCAACGTACGGATGCATTCAACGAGGAAGAGGCTGAGCAAAGCTATGTGGAACGTGAAGTTGGAGCCGGCCTTCTCACGATAACCATGCGCAAACTCAGCAACTTGCAAGGGGTCAAGTGCAGGCCAATTCTATGGGTATGCTTGTAGGTCATTTCATAAGATATTGCTCAGTATTAAGCCTAACAATACTATAGTTCTCTTCCAATGAACGTTTCATAAACTCGCGCATCTTCCTCACGATAGGCTCGACCACTCAAGCTACGTCCGTCATCATGTCGGCCATCTTCCGATAAGCCGTGAGGTTAAAGAATCTACTATTCACAGGCCATTTTGACAGCGGCAATGAGAGCAGTGCTCCGGTCGGATGCCATGCTAGCACATTCAATGTGCTATCGTGTCATTTTCTCGCGTTCGATGAGTTACAGGAGCTGGATCTTCATCTTTCGCTCTGTCCAGATTCAGCAAGTACGTTAACTGGATGGGTCTAATGACTCGAGACTCATTAGCTATAGTGGGTTTCCAGCACCTTGAGCCACTCTCTATGTTTATCTCCACAGTCTCAAACTCACTGGTCTCACTGACCATTCGATTTGACAGTCATACTATCACCAGAACTGTAGCTAGATATCTCTCCTCTCACACATTTCCTCAGCTAACTACCTTCCCCTCGGAGGATGTTTTCATGTCATCGAAGGATGCATCAAAACTGAAGCAATTTTCTTGCAGGTCAGACAATTAAAAAATTTGCACCTAGCGTGGATGAGCTTTGACGAAACAACATAGTTATCAGTGCTCAAGACTGTCCAGGAGCAATGCCAAAGCTTGGTTACTCTGCAGCTTGAGCAACTCTCCCTGAATTACAGAGGGGTGACCTTCGGTCGCCACATGTCTTTATTGTCGGCATTGATCAGGATATGTCTAGCGGAGTGAGCGAAGCGCGGACCTTGCTAGTTGTTACGGACGAGGATCCGTCAGGGTATCCTTCGGAGCGATATGGTCACGTCGATGAGGATGACTTTGATTGTAGGAGTTGAAGAGTCATCGGTCCAGCGTTGAAGCTCAGTTTTCTGTGGATCGCACAATCGCCATTGAACACGTTAGGTTCCAGTGTCGAACAACGCCCTCGGGCAATAATCTGCAGTCGTTCCTTCTTCTACGACACGGGACCGCGCAACTCCGATTCCAAGGATTCGGTGGACACCTGCTAAGCTCTGAATGGAAATCAGTAGACAAGGGAAGGAATGATCCTGGAAAAGAAACTGCTTGCACGGAGCCCAGAACGGACGTCTAGATGTTCCATGGCCACATGGAAAGTTACACAACATCAATAAGCAAATATACCATGCGATGAGAGCGGTGCTCTTTAATCACGAAGGTATCACGCGCCGCTACCTGATTGTGTGGGGATAACCCAGATAGATGATGAGTCGCAGCTATTGGCGCGAATTGTACGCCCGAGCCTTGATCAGATCTCAAGGGCTTGCGATCCGTGACGAGAAACTGTTACACGGCGTTCGGTTAGAATAAGCAAACTGCTCAAGCCGTGCCACGAACCAATCAGGAGCTCGCCGAGGATGGCCGGCCAGCGATTTTCTCGCATGGTGCGCTATTCAAGTCATGCGTACCCTGTTCTTTGTTTCCCAGAATTGACAGCGACATATTCAAATGTAAGAGATGGCGCTCCGCAGCGCTGGGTTTGCTCTTGACTCACTTCTTTGCCCTTCGGCTACGTCTTCCAGCAGCCAGGTATCGGGCTGTGCACCTTCTGGAAGGGGTTCAAAATCCTTTCAAGCGGCATCGCCTGTGCATCGGAGGCGTCGCCTATCGAACGCATGGCTTTGCTGGCTAAGTGAAAGGTGGCGAATAACGGGATACAACTGGCGCTCATTCGCGGCGCATCAGATATTAAAATGCAGAACCTATGTGGTCCTTGGCTAAGCGATGCAAACGACAGGACTGGAAAAGTCAACACGATGAGTCTTATCATGCAACACATTGCCAACTGTACAGTTGAGTGTCAGTTCTGAAACTCAGAGACGACAGCTGAATGACAGGCAGCGGTGCCCGTCACCAGATATGTTGCACTGGACACTCTACCAGAAGGGTACGTAACGATGACCTTTAGGCGACCTGTTCTCCCCAATGGCAATATCAATCCCGTCCACGTTTTTAGAAATATCCATCGTAAATTCTGCTAGAAACTAGGTATTTGGAACTGACAAGCTCAAACCGCGTCTTCGGTCCACGCCTTGCAAAACAAAAGTGTATGCACGCTTCCATTTCCGGGACCCCTACTGACCATTGGTCTCACGCCTTCTCGGAAGGTACCCTTGTCGTAATCCGCACACAAGAATACGATGTGGGTCAGATGCGTGGGCGCATTTGACTACTGGCTTCCCGTGCGAATCACTTCGAAGACAAAGCAACCAAATTGCTATTGCAAATTTGCTCGATCGTAATAGCCAAGAATAATCCCGTGGCACTCGGAGCCTTTGTCGATGTTCAAGTTGAAAACGAACCTCTTCCCTAGGCGAGGGACGCGAAAATCCGCCCCTAGTCATTCTCAATTGTATCTACCTAACGTTCCTAACATGAGTAAATTCGAATACCCTCCAACACCCCGTAGCCCATCAACATCTTCCCAATCACCACTTATCGACCCACCCCTCAGCTCCGTAAGTTCAGGCCATTGTCATGATGTCATTGTACTGACAGGATTTCAGTTGCCCACCGACGATGTAGCTATCGTGGGCATGTCTTGCCGCACGGCTGGTGGCAACGATACTCCCGAGAAGCTCTGGAAATTCCTCCTGGAGAAGAAACACGCTTCAGGCAAGGTGCCTGCGAAGCGATGGGAACCATGGCTCCGAAGAGATCCACGAAATGCGAAAGTCATCGAGAATACCAATACCAAAGGCTACTTCATTAATGACCTGGAGAATTTTGACGCTGCTTTCTTCGGCATCTCGCCCAAGGAAGCTGAGCTCATGGACCCTCATCAGCGACTGGCACTTGAGCTATCATGGGAGGCGCTCGAGAATGCTGGCATAGATCCCAAGAAGCTTGCTCACTCGGACACAGCTGTGTTCATGGGTGTAGACTCTGACGATTACTCCAGACTCATTATGGAAGATTTACCGAGTGTGGAAGCTTGGTCAGGAATCGGCACCGCATACCATGGCATTCCCAACAGGATATCATACCATCTTGACCTCATGGGCCCTAGCGCTGCTATTGATGCAGCATGTGCCTCTTCCTTGGTTGCTATTCACCTTGCACGTCAAGCCATTGTTTCAGGAGAGTCAATTGTCGCTTTATGCGGTGGAGTGAATGTACTCTGTGCACCTGGACTTACGCGCATGCTCGATAAAGCAGGCGCTCTTTCATCCAACGGGCTTTGTCTATCATTTGACGACGATGCTCAAGGTTATGCAAGAGGTGAAGGGGGTGCAATCATCGTGCTCAAGAGGTTGGCAAGCGCTATCGCCGATGATGACAATATCTTAGCTGTCCTCAAGGGAAGTGCCTCGGCTCAGGACGGTAAAACGAACGGTATCATGGCGCCAAACGGAAGGGCTCAGGAATTAGTCGCCCGGGAAGCCCTGCGGCGAGCTGGCGATCTGGACCCTTTGACGATAGGTTATGTCGAAGCTCACGCAACTTCAACATCGCTTGGCGACCCGACTGAGGTCGCTGCAATTGCCAACGTCTATGGCGTCGGACGGCCGAGCAATGCCCTGTGCGCTATTGGGTCGATCAAGCCCAACATTGGCCATCTTGAGGCTGCTGCGGGGGCGATTGGCTTTGTGAAAGCTGTTCTCGCCGTCAACAAGGGCGAGCTCGCTCCGCAAACACTTTTGAAGAAACTAAATACACGTATTGACTGGGAGAATACGGGGCTTAATGTTGTACGAGAGCATTCGAAATGGCCGGAAACGCTGACTCTTAGGCGAGCTGCAATCTGTTCATATGGCTATGGCGGAAGCGTGTCGCATGCTATCGTTGAGCAAACACCTCCATCATACGTAACTACACAAGCGTTTAAGAAAGCATATGCTGATAGGGAAGGTGAAGGCATCTTCTCACTGGTTATATCCTCCTTCCAGGAGAAGCGACTCGCCAATCAAGCCATCTCTCTTGCTGACTGGTTGGCTGCTGAGGGTAGGCACGAGAGCCTCGAAGCCATCGCTAGCACTCTCGCACAACGGCGTGCGGCACAGGATTACAGAGTTGCATTCACTGTCGCTACTCACGACGAGGCAACTAAGGCAATGCGGAACTTTGCGGATGGTTCTCTCGGTCGATGGGCCACTAGCAACCGTATCCTGGGAAGCAACGTGAGGAAAGATGTCGTTTGGGTCTTCTCGGGGCATGGTGCGCAATGGACTGACATGGGAAAGCATCTACTGGAAGACCGCATCTTCTACGAAGCGATCGCGAGTTTGGAACACATCGTAGAAGAAGAAGCCGAATTCTCCGCTCTTTCAGCCTTGAAACATGGCGACATTGGCGAAGCAGACCGGATACAGGTCCTTACCTATCTCGTTCAGGTAGGGCTGACTGCGGTACTCAAGTCGAAAGGCATTGAGCCGCAGGCCATCATCGGCCACTCGGTCGGCGAGATCGCTGCCTCGGTAGCTGCAGGTTGTCTTACACCCGAAGCAGGAGCCCTTGTGGTCTCGCGACGAGCCAAGCTCTACGCGCAAGTCAAGGGCCAGGGCGGGATGGCTCTCGTTTTTCTATCCTTTTCGCAAGTTGCTGCTGAGCTTGGTTCTCGACGTGATATCGTCGCTGCCATCGACTCTTCGCCTTCATCTTGCGTTGTTAGTGGAGAGGTTGCGGCCCTTGAGCGGTACATTGCCATTCTCCATGGGCGCGGCGTCAGGACTTTTCGTGTCAAGGCAAACATTCCCTTCCACTCCCCAATGCTTGATAGGCTTGTGGACCCCTTGAAATGCGTTCTTTCCGGGGTGCTCAATCCTTGTCCAGCTGCCATCCCAATCTACTCGACCTCTGCCCTACATCCACGTGCTGAGAGTCTGCGTAACGTCAACTACTGGATACGTAACATGGTCGACCCAGTCCGGCTCAAGGATGCCATAGAAGCTGCAGCCATTGATGGATACCGTATTTTTCTCGAAGTATCTACGCATCCTATCGTCACACACTCAATCGCCGAAACACTCGCAACCAGAGGATTTGAAGATTCAGCAACCATTGGGGTTATGGAGCGAAACGTTTCAGCTGATAGGAGCGTTTTGCATGCCGTATCTCATCTGCACACCCTTGGTGCCACTGTCGATTTCAAGACACAATTCAATACGGGTTATTGGGCAACGTCTGTTCCTGGGACGCCATGGGTGCAGAAGCCTTACTGGAAGGAGGTGGAGACGGGTCGCATTCTTTCCGCACAACAGCACGATGTTGACAAGCATACACTTCTTGGGCAATGTATCGACATTGCAGGTGCGGACACCAGGATTTATTCAACTATGCTAGATGACAAGAGCAAACCGTACCCCCTGATCCATCCTTTGGATGGAATCGAGATTATTCCCGCGGCCGTTTACTGCAACACATTCCGTCAAGCGACTGGTGCGACCATCTTGGATGGACTGGAACTCCGTGTTCCTACCACTCTGACAGTGGACCAACGCGAGATCCAAGTCGTTGTACATGATAACACCGTTCGGCTCTCCTCACGTTTAAAATCACTGGTCTCGCCTCATGAGCCACAACATTCATGGGTCGAGCACAGTGCCTGCAAATGGGACAAGCAGGATATATCCGTGTTCCAGCAGGCGTTCTATATCGAAGACATCAAAAAGCGTATCGGTACCGTTCTGCCTAACAGCTTCGCATGGGATTTCCTTCGGACTATCGGTGTTTCCGGTATTGCGTTTCCTTGGGCTGTCCTTGAGCACTATGGCAACGCCAAGGAGATGATTGTGAAGATGGATATGGACCCAAATAGCCAAAGCCTGAGCTGGGACTCTCAGTCATGGGCTCCTTTTTTCGATGCTGCGACCTCGGTCGGCTCGTCCATTTTCTTCGGGGAGCCCAAAATGCGCATCGTCTCCGGTATCGATCAGGTGCAGTTCCTCTCAGACAAGGCTGCTCCAAAGCTCGGATACCTGCATATACAGGATGCAACTGATAAGAAGAGCTTGGCGGTGGATATCAGCGTGCTCGACCTTGAAGGGGAACTGTTGGCTAAGCTTCAGTGTATGAGATTTTCTGATGTCGAAACTGTCTCCGATCGGACTACAGGCATCGATACGCTCGTGCATCGACTAGCCTGGATAGCCCCAGCTTTCACTGAAGAGGCTCTTTCGTTGGACAATGTCTTTTTGGTTACTGAGGATACGGAGCTTGCGAAGACTTATGCGAGCGAGTTGAGACCATTTACGCGCACGCTAGAGCAAGTCTCGTCGGTCAGTGCTTTTGACGAGGCCACGGTTCTGAATGCCTTCGCTCAGCAACCTGCTGTTGTTATTTACATACCCAGCCGTGTTCCGACAGCGAATGATATTTCCGAAAAGGCACATGTCTTCACATGGGAAGCTGCTAGCATCCTCAACATCCTCGCCGCTCACGACATACCGGCAAGACTTTTTATCATTACAGATTGCGTTCACAAGGGCTTATCTCCGACTGCGCTCGCCCAGGCACCGTTACACGGTTTCGCACGGATCGCAGCACAGGAACATCCAGAACTCTGGGGCGCGCTGATTGACAATGAAGGCCCGCACTTCCCTCTACTCGCTATTCGGTACGTTCAAGACCAAGATGTGATATGCATTCGGGATGGATTGCCTCGCGTCGCTCGTTTGAGGCCGTTCATGACCGATCAGCGGCATGATGTAAGGTCAGGGAAGACGCTTTTACCGAAGGCACACGGGACATATGTCGTGACTGGTGGGTTTGGTGGCATTGGTCTTGAAATATTGGATTTCCTTGTCGCGAAGGGAGCTCGTCGGATAATTGTCGTTTCCCGCCGTGGTCTTCCGCCGCGCAACGATTGGCCACATGCTACTGGTCAAATGAAGACCGTCGTTAACAAGATTTGGGAGCTTGAGATGAAGGGCGCGACTGTCCATGGCATCGCCCTTGACATTGGCGCTCCTGACGCCCATATCCAGATCCACGCAGCACTCGATCGTCTCGCTCTTGCGCCCGTCCTCGGCGTTATCCATGCCGCCGGCATTAAAGAAGACGCACTTATCAAAGACACCACTCCAGAGTCGTTCGCACGTGTCTTCGGCCCCAAAGTCGCCGGAACATTAGCTCTCCACAAAGCATTCCCACCCACTACCCTCGACTTCTTCATCCTCTTTTCCTCAATCGGCCAGCTCGTTGGAACACCTGGCCAGGCTCCTTATGGGGCCGCAAATGCCTTTCTCGATACGTTTGCTACACATCGCAGACAACAAGGAGACAATGCAGTGGCGTTTCAATGGACGGCTTGGAGGAACACGGGTCTCGTATCAGGTGACTCTAAGTTCTTGACGGTGGAGCTGAGCAGCAAGGGCATCACGGATATCACCTGTGAGGAAGGCTTCCAGGCTTGGGAACACCTATCGAAGTACGACATCGACCACGCCGTTGTAACACGTGCACGAGTTCTCGACGCGGACGAACCAATCCCATTCCCGCTCGTTACCGAGATCGCTACCCGTCGTCCGCCTACAATGCCCCAATCATTATCAACTTCTCCCAATCTGACCTTAATGAAGCCAACATCAGGCCCCGAACTCAAAGCCTACCTCACCACCCAAATCAAGCAATGCCTCAGCACTGTCCTGCGTTTAGATATCGAGGAGATTGATACTAGAGCTGCGGTGGCTGATCTGGGTGTCGATAGCGTGATGATGGGTGCTTTGAGGTGGGAGATGCAGAAAGTACTCGGGCTCAAGGTTCCGCCGACGTTGGTTTGGAAGGTGGGGACTGTTGCGGGATTGATCGAGTGGGCGTTGGGCAAGGTTGGAGAGGCAGACGAAGGAAAAGGGCAGTAGACCATGGGTGAGGATTGGTAAGGGGCGATGTGTTTATAAATGCGGGGAACTTTGTGGAAGGGTGATGGGAGTTGTTTAGATTGTGTTCTGCATGTTGTCTTTCGGGTTCGTTTGGCAAGCAGTATTAATTAGCGTTTTTCGGCTCATAGTTCGTAAATATTTGGTATCGATACATGATTCCTTCATTACATCCACTATTCAAGTAATAAACATGCGTGTTGCGTCCTTGAACCCCAGAGTGTGTCTGTGAGGCTGAACTTTAGCGTTGTCGGCTTGCTCTTTACGGATCTGATAGATCATGTTCTCGGCCGATACACAAGCCATCTTGACCACAGCCCGTTTACGTCGTTCGGTCTGATCCTGCCACCGTCTTCACCCTCAACCGGAGCAGGATACCGATCGCTTGTTTGATGGCCTTGGACTTTCTAAACTTTCGCCTCTACTATGCTCGTCCTCGCTAAACTCTCCGTTTTCATACTGCCGTCGATTCCGGTGAAGCCGGAGCTCCAGAGTCCCTCGCTCAGGCAAAAGATCGTCGACATAGATTTTCTGGGCCCGGCTGTAGGCATTACTTCCCTTCCCAGTATTCTTCTAGATTGAAATTAAAGGCGCGATCAAGCCACTTATTTCATTTCATGCGCTGAGTAGCAATGTGTCGTTCGTTTTGGTTTGCGTTGCGTATGGGTGGGCCTCCTTTGGTACGTACTTTCAATTTAAACATTTTGATGTATATGCTTATAAATGCAGCCGGGCATATGGTTATACTACTTCTTCCAAATCCTCTCTAACTTCAACGACACCTCGGCATATTCTAGACTACCGCATATATCAGCCCGATCGGCCCCTCCGCCGCCTCTGCCGCCTTCACCACGGGCAAAGTAATCACCTGCACAGGACCCGCTCGGCTAATGTTGTTCTCCATGCGGGTCTTCTCCACTGGTAACACCCTCATCGCCACCGTGCCAATCCAGCAAATTTACTAAGTACAATTCTTTGTGTGCACGCTTATCATACCACGGGGAATGGATATCGTCTCCTGCTGCAACGTTGATGTTGAGTAATAAGGTGAAGAAGGAGCATCAAGGAATAGGTACGAGATTAGATTTACGGCGAGAAATTATAGTATCAGCGTGGGAGTGGGATTGCGGGGACGGTGGAAGTCCATGTCCAGAAAGAGGGTGATGCGAGGGGGTATAGAGGGAGTTCGTATTTGGAGGTTGGGGGAGCGGGGGCGGGAGTATTGGTTAGTTCGGCGTCTTGGGGGAAGGAGATTTTTGGGGAAAAGGAAGGAGGAAGGGTAGAAGTGGTGATGAGAAAGTATGACAAGAGTGAGTTTGGTTGATGTATGTATCCGTTACATCAATGATTGGTCGTTGAACAGCCTAATCACTGTATTGGCGTCCATACCCTAACAGGTAAAGAAATATTGGGAGATTTAAAGGATCTTGCTTTTAAAATACGCATGAAAAAAGATGTGTGGAGAAATTGCGTTGAAAATGCCAAATGTCTTGCTTAGATTCTTCGCAACCATTTTCTCCAGAAGTTACTCCGTTTGCTAAGCACGGTTGCCACTGCACTCCCTTTCGTCCTCGTTGCTCTTACTCTTTTCGTTCCTAGTGTCCTCGCTCTCACCAGTCTCACTCTCACACAGATATCATGTTGTCGAGACTTCCATCGTCTCCATCGCTGTCATCTCCATCTTCGGACTCAGAGGATGCTGGCATATCAACCTACGTACTAAAAGCGAAAAATCTTGCGTCCCAGCTCTATAGCCTCTATAATAGCATCTAAGCTCTTATAGAAGTCGTCCTCCTTTGTAATTTCCGCAGCATATTTCTCAAACTCATTGGACCCTGCAGTGAACATAACCCCCCAAGAGTGCTCGCCGACTTTGAAAGCCTCAGTGACTCGAAGGGGCGCATGTTAGAAAGCTCACTGCGCAGTAGCTTTAACATGTCCGTCCAAGATCCTTCCGTGAGCAGGGCCCCTTGTAAAGCCACGCTTCTAAGCGTCGGCTCGCGTTACGATGAGAAAACGTCTCGTAATATCTCGGTGTTGATGATACAGAAACACAAGGTGACACGCATCAAAGTACTCGTCTAATCCATAGAAAGCGGCTCCATAATGAATTGTGTCGGAGATGAATGGCAGTATGAGTGGCAGTCGAGCGCGATATGCAGTTCTTTAAGAGGACACTGCAGAAACTTCCTAAAGGACTGGGCGTATACATCCTGCAGTGGGGCTGAGCTTTATCGGCCAACCGATACGATAAGCTGGATTCATATTCGCTGCTCTAAGATGAGTGTTTCTTACCGAAGTCTTCATCGCTAAACCACCACGCCGCCAAAATAGCCTTGGACCGCGAAAGCTTCCGGAATCGATTCAAAACTAAATGCTTTGCTCTCCACGATGGACGGAAGGAAGCCATATGGGCCATTATAGCTCCTTGACATTCCAACACCAACCCGGCTCCGAATCTCAAAAGTATCAAGCTGAATACCAGAGTGTGAAAGCGCGGCAAGAACCGTCTCGCAGATATAACTTGTCCCATTATCATCCCTCTCGTCATTGTTCAAAGTGTCCGGATTCACCAACCACGGTACAAAGATACTGGTTGCCTTGATATTCGGCATGCGTTGAAATGCCTGGCCAAGTATTTCAGTAGCAAGGCTAGAGCGTTCGACGTCAAGTCGATCCTTGTGGATTTCTTTCTTACAATTGTGTCTGATGGTCATTCTTCATGGGGCGTCTTTTGATGCCATTCGATTTGTCGTTTTGGGGATGCTTCCGATCGAAAGATGACGGTTCGCACGAGGCTGGCATAGTTTGCGCTAGGATCTCCGGGTTTCTGGTGCCGAGAGAGGGCGAGAACCGATTGTAGGCTTTTGGTTGTGGGGCTCACTTCTCTGGTTCTGATGTTGGCTTTGATAAATGCGCGTTCCGACTTTTCATGCAAGGCTCTCGACGTGATTCGCAAGTTACAAACGCTGGCCCGGTATGTATCTTGAGTTTTTTCAACAACATGGTCCAGGTTATTGTCAAAGAGCTCCTGAGGGAGAGCGTTGAGGCTAGGATTCATGGTATATATATGCACCATGCATTGGCTGAATGGAGATAGGTAACTCAGGAGGCAAGAGAGTTGGGTAAAGACGGATTGTGTCATGGGCCATGTGGGTGGAAGATTACGTACGACCGTTAGGCATGAATATTTTGGGGTGGATGACAAAAGCGGAGGAATCGCTTGTCAACTATGCTTGGTTCTGGCTTGGGGCGCTCCAAAGCCAAAAGATTCACTACGCGAGCAATATTGGTAGAAAATCAGTATAAGTGGTATTAAACCAATCCAATGCGGAAGTCCCGGTCCTTGGTCCGAGCAAAAGATGCCGCTCTATTACCTACCACGTGCTCAAGGCCTTTCATCCGTCATTTGATATAAAGCATTCAGCGCTTCAGATCTACATACCATCGACAACGACATGCCCCACCCACTGCCATCTCGGACGATACGTCACCACTTGCCCAGCACTGCTCCAGACAATGTTCTGTGCGACTGTTACACGACCCAGCAGCATTCGACAAAGATGGCTAGCCCCGGAACCAGCTCGCAGCCACCAAGACACCCACACTCTCACCTCCCACCAACCACTGCACAGACGCACAATATGCATCCCTCACGATTCGACGTAGCAATATACCCCGAGCATATATGCGCTATCATAATATGGGCGTGCCAACCCATCGCTACGGCAGTTGGAGTCCCCCAACGCTCGGCGGCTCGGCGGCACATGTCATTGCTCGTCGCCTCGGTATTCGATGTTCGAAACATCACTTCGTCGCTCACGATCGACAGTACTATGTACAGTGTACAGCTTTAAAGCTCTATTATCGTGTATAAGGTCTGGGTATAGTACCTCTACCTCTACTGTGTACAAACTTCTACTATATTTGTGCGGACCTTATAAAAGAGACTCCTACTGTGCAAATCTAAGACAAATATGCGCTATCATTTGCCATAAGAGCAAAGCGGCCCACACATCCCTATCGAAGGGTCTGTGGAAGCGTGGATCTGACCCGGCGCTGGACAGTGAGGTAGGCGGGCCATAAGTGTGAGAGCTAAGCCTATGCTTGTGGTGGTTGAGTTCTTGTAGACGAGCGTGTCGAATGCATAACGTGTGGATGCGTCTAGGGCGCGGTTCTGCCACCGTGTGTGGAATACGCGGCGATGATAGTGTTGCCTGGTATTATTTTTCGTTGGTGATTCTGCACATTGTGGGGAGTCAGTGAAGAGTCGGGTGTTGACGGCGTTGCTTGCTGGCGTAAGGGTGGCTGGAGACTGTGCTGTATGTGATGGGAATCGTCACCGTATGACTGTATCGAACATCTTTTACCAGATAGAGTATTATTAACACTACGATTTGATCACAATTTTTCCCATCATCTTCCCACCAACACGCAGGAATGCCGGACCCATGGTAGTATTTTTTCCTTTTTATATTTTCCCCCCTTTTTTCTCTTTTTCCCCCTTTTTTCTCTTTTTCCTTCCCCCTCCCGTCCTTCTTTTGCTTTTCTTCCCTTTTCTTTTTTTTTAATTCCTCAAGCAGAACATCGAGCCCACATGCCCTCCAAAACTACACTAGCAGCGCATAGCAATACACCCCAGACGGCGCATACTCAAGCATATCCTCAGTTATTCCTTAGGCATATTAACGGAATTCCCTAAAACCCTATAACATGCATATACGACAGCAACTCATCTAATTCGCGCTTCGACCCATCGCCCTGCAACGACCAAGAACTCTGCGGCAAAAAAGAGAAATTGTGAAACTCCACTTTGCGTTTCTCCTGCGTGAGCTCAACTAGCTCTAACCGCCGAAGCGCGTGATCATCGGGCAAAGAGTCGCGGAGGGATTCTATGACTTCATGCCAGCAGCCTTGGCTGAGCTCGATGGAATCCAGTACGATGCTCCGCAGGCGGCCGTTTCGAGCGGGTGAGACGAAGGATTGCAGTGTGGAGGCATGCAGGCGGAGCGATGACAAAGTTAGGTGGGTGAGGGTGTTGAGCCAACCATGTGAGAGGAGAGATACGACGTCGTCTGTTCGGAAGCCCTTTACGGCACAGCAGAGATCTAGCTCTCTGAGTGGAGAGTCGAGGATGCGGTTGGTAAAGTCGAGCCAATTCTGGGCCAACTCATCGAACTCTTTCATCCCAGTGACGTCCAAGATCTTATGTTCAAATTCAAGTGGAAGAGTCAGTTTCTCCATCCCTTCAAACACCGCGCTATCAAACCCGCCGCCCCGACGAGGCGAGTATCCATGCCGCTTGGCAAAGATGGAAGTGTTCTTCTCACTCCTAACTACAAAACTTCTGATCTTGATATCCGTCCCCTTCAGCGCTTCAAGCACCACATTACACAGATCAGAGTCTGGCATGATTTGGGATAGATCTATAATGCTACTATCACGCATATACAACCACCTCATATGGCTGATCCACGGTGGGGGGATCTCAACGTCTCGGATGTTGGGCGTGCGCCGAAAGGCTTGGGCGAGTCTATCTCGGCCCTTGCCCGTTTTCTGCAGATTTAGGCGGTCCGCCTTGTCGGCCTCGTACCGTTTGGCGGTGGGGTGTTGGCGCTCAACGATGATTTTGCGGACGCAGCGTCCATAGCCACTGCTATGCTCTCCAATAGCTTGCAGCGTTCGTAAGCTGTCGGTGGTGATGTCTACCTTCCGAACGGAAATGGCGACATCGATGAAAGTGTTTTCGGTCATATCGCGGAAACGGCGAGACACAAGACGAAGCGGACGCAACCTAGTCCCTTCGACGCAGGTACGGTCTTGCGCGATATCGAATCGGTAGACGACTTGGGAGAGAACATGTTCGAAGAGCTCTTGCGGTAATTCTAACAAGGACATCATGCGAGTCTTTGAAGTAGTATGTAAACAGCGAAGAGAGCTGAGTCGGAGTTGTAGTGCGGGGCTTAATCGATCTATGACGTAATTAGCACGTCAGTAAACCTGGACCCATGCTCATTCCTTCCGAGTGATCCTCCAAGAGCATTTCGATCGTTGCAATAAGTGAGACATAATATCACATATGTTCTTGCGTTTCAAGGTATTCGGAATGAAACGCCTTTTTGTGCCACCTTTTTGGGTTATTCCGCGAGTTTGACGACGCGACGGCTGCTACTCATTCCATAATATCACGTATACATCATCCGCCCGTAGCCATCACACCAAGACAAGCACAGCGCCGACCCGAAAGGGCAGCTCCGTCATCGCAGTGAAGAGTAGCTGGGTCGATGCGACGATGCCACCGGCGGGAGGAGAAGAAGATGCCTAAGTTTGTGCCGTTTGCTCTGTCAGTGTTGTATCTCGGCGAGTTGTGAGAATGAACATGTCACGCTGTCATATCAGCCTAGACAGAATTCATGTTATGGTTTGTTTGTCTACATGTCCATTCAATCGTCTCAGCGCCAAGACCTATCACATCCCAGCACTCCATCAACCTTTCACCTGCTACCGAGGCAGGAGCTGTTACCAAGCCAATGTCAACAGTTCTCCGCACGACGATAAATTGACAACCCGGCAAGGTTTGTCCACCTGCCCGCCTCCGCATCCTACCCCGCAACTGTGCAATATCCCACGCTGGGCCTATACGGCAGCAACGGAGCATGCACTTCGAGTAGCATCAACGTCCGGATCGCTAGCGCACCGCCTCGTCATGCGCGTCGGCTCGATAGGCAAATGTGGGGTAAACCCGGGGGATCGGCGCAGGGGTGAGGACGGATTGATGAAATATTCCGGGGACGTCTTGCAAATTTGGTGTTCCTCTGATAGGCCGAGCCGAGGTCGATGGTATTTGGCACATGTGAAGCGACAGTCTTCATCCAACGAGCAAGTAGGTGGCATGCATGTGAGCGATGCTTGAAGGTGGCAGAGGCGAGGGCTGTGGATGGGAGAGCGGAGCGAGGGGCCAGAAAAAGAAGTTGCTACCATGGCAGCGAAGTCCCATGTGTGCTTGATGAAGTATAAAAGCAAACGTCCGTTGTCTGTCCAGAGGCATCCAGCTCTTCACACTACCTCAAGCAACATTCGAGTCGAAGCTTCCACCTCTTCTTCAATATGCGCTTCTCCATCCCAATCGTGGCTCTACTCTCCGCGGGAGCTCTCGCGGTAGACATCTCAGGTGCTCCTGCTTGCGCTGTCAGTTGAATCATCTCATTCTGTTCCCTTTGCGGCACTCACCCCTCATATGGGGAAATGCAAACTTTCTGCTGACACGTTCGCTCAACAGCAAACTTGCCTTCGCAACAATCAAAACCAATCAACCTGCGACCCTAACGCTGTGGCATACACCTGCTTTTGCGCCGATACGAAGTTCTACAACGCTGTTCAGTCCTGCGTCCTTGCTTCTTGCAGCTTCGGCGATGCTCTTGGTATGTAGCTTCCCTGTTGCGAGTGGTTCAAGAAGCAGCATGTATTGACAAGCCGACAGCTACCCTGCAGTGGCACCAAACCGTTTGCCCCTCAGCATGAAGAAAGAGGCGCATTGGGCTGCACTAAGAGGAAGCGTTCAAGAGGGTGCGTATGGGAAACATGGGAGATGGACACTAGTTGGAATATCAGGGCAGCGAAGTAGAGTGCGATGAGCAATGAAATGTGTATCTGAAATTCGAGAGAACAGACCTGAATGTTGCCCTTGAAAAGTGAAACCCCGCTGCTGCATCCTGTCGTGTCTCAGTCAAGAAGGAATTGTAGCGCGCGTAGAAAACCAGGGTGCCGTGAGAGTCGTGATCTGCGCCGCGCTCGGCTCCTCGCGCACGTCGGCCGAGAGCGCCTCTCCGGGTCGTCGCGCAAAATAAACATTATATAGTCCAACCCCTGCGTCACAATAAGGTTGGAAAGTGCACACCCCAAAACATTGTCGTGGTTGCGTTGTGTTGCTGAGGGTGATGCCGAACGCCTTCGCGCGTGGTTCCCTCCTGAGCGCAATGATTGTTGATCGCAGAACTTGGTGCCATAGCAGCTTTGCTCGCAACACTGTTCGGGTATAAAAGCCACCCTGTATTGGCTTGAGAGGGCAAGACATTTCAGAGGACCCAGCTAGGTTTCTCCTTTCGCAGCGTCGTTTCTCGTTTTCACCAGCAGAGCCTTATCCTCATCACTCATGTTATCAATCTTTTCAACAAGCAATCTCCTCAAGAAGGTGTTCTCTCGCTTCAATCCTTCAAGCTCTCCTTCCAACTTCTTGTTCTTTTCCACGGCATCTCGGCTTAGTTCGAGCATCTGCGCTTCGCGTTGCTTCTTCTTCTGTCGGAACCGAGCCGAAGCAGCCTGGTTGCGCCTCCGCTTGTCTTCCTCGGCATCGGCAACAACGGGATCATCGCTAGGCGCTGACGATGCAGTGCTGTCGGGATAGGGGTCCTGGAAGGCATTCAGGTTGTAATGTGGTTGGATGGGTGAAATTGGTGTCAAGTCATCCAGACGGGGAGCGGCAGTCGGGTACGGAGGATACGCGTGGCCATTCATGGACACGTCGCCGGGCGATAAATGGGAGACTTTACATGGACATCAGCGGAATGTTCGATCAAAAAGGATGGCTGCCGTTCGATACCGCCTTTCGATGCCGCAACGGAGTACCGCTCTTCGAAGGCAATCACGACGCGCAATCCGTCGACAACACTCGTGGGGTGCTCGGTTGTTCATCGTGGGGGGAGCTAGACGATGGTGTTCGAGTGTTCGACATTGACAAGGAAAGTCACGTGGAATTGCGTGCAAACTAGTGCGATGACGACATCGGAGCCGTCGCACCCCGGCATCGTGCAACGCGCCCGCGGTGAAACTGGGAAGATCTCGTCTAAGATGAGATGAAAAACGAAGAGGAACATTGGGCTGAGATGGACGGACTGGAAAGAAAAAAAAAAGAAATTCGGGAACAGACCTGCAAAGGCATCCCCGCTCGCGAGCTCAGCGTGCGCCGAAAAGGCGAAGCCGGCACTCCCGACAAGCTCGTCCAGGGGTGACAGCGCTGGCTGCGCATGCAGCCTCGGATGGCCGTAATCATGCTGGCCGTACCAGTCTGTGTCCATCAGGTCGGATTCGGGCAGGGGCGTGGAGTCAAGTCCAGACAAACTCAGACTTGCAGATGCGGCGGTGAAGGTCGGTGGCCCAATTCGCGGCGATTGGAAGGTTGACATTGCTCTCCATCAGCAGCGGCGCGGACATGCGGCAGGCGACGGGCGGGGCCAAGGGCGTGGTGTTTGTGGTGATGGCGACGGTGATGGCGACGGTGATGGCGATGGCGATGGCGATGGCGATGGCGATGGAGTCCGCGAGCTGGGGCTTCGGGGTTGGTGAGGATAGGCGGCATTAAGAATAGCGGCCATATGGCGACGGAACCTCTGCCCATAGCAATCCCCACCCCCGCCGCCTTGCACAATGCTGCAGCCACCAAGTGGACCATACCATCATCCCATATCGCCCTGTCGAGCGCGTCCCTTTTACAAGCCTGCAGCGTCACCTCGCGCCATTCTGTCCGTCGCCATTAATTTTCTCCTTCCCGATGCTGCTCTTGTTGAGTTGGTCTGTATATGTTCTTCACACGTCTGTCTCTACTGCCACGCAGCTACGCCGCAGCCCCCCACGCGCGCCTCCATGCGATACGTAAAAGACGCGGCGACTGCTCGTCCTGGGGTTTGAGGCGCGGAGAGCATCAGCAAATACCACGTCGCACGCCCTTGGCATCTCAGATCCATACGGCCATCTCCCACTCACCCTCAGCCACAGAGTCAACGACGCAGCGCTGAGCTGCAGGCCGCATCGCATGACATGCTACCTCATTCGGGCGCAAATATAGTTCCGCCAGTTGCGCAGCGAGCACAAGTCTACAAAGCTTTTGAACGGCAGACACGTACCAAAGTACCGCCGTTACTCGCACTGCATCTACTGGCTGCGTTGTGTACACCAATTGGCCCTTGAAATCTCGCCCTCCAAGCATTCAGTGCTATATCCGCGGAGCTCAGGGCGCGTCATACATGCGTCTAAGGTGCATATGTGGCTCCCATGGCTGTTGATATGCTGCGATGAGGGCCATTGGCGACTGATGGCCTAAACATGTGTAAAGATTTGCTAATAAGGCGCAATAACGGCGTGGGCTGAGTCGACCTCAGGTGGGTCGGTTGCCACTGCCCCCGAGAGCAGGGATACGGAGCATGCCCTACCAAAACCTCGTGCATCTACAGCCCCTGCCCCTATCCAGCTGCTCGGTTTAGACACTGACGACTGCTATGTCTCTACTACAGCAGATCAGCTACAAAACCTCGCCATGCCAACCACTGCGTCGCCCTCCCCGTCTTCTGTCGCTCTGTTGGCGCTTATTGCTCTGTTTCCGGGATGGCCCTTGGTGGATGCAGCTCCAACTCATCTTCATCAGACAGCACGAGGAGCCATGGCGAACGAGCACTTGGTGTTAAGAACGAAGGCCACAAGTTGAGAGGGCGACGGCTGCTGCACCCTGGAGCTACGTTGATGACCACCAAACTAATAGCCGATGTAGAACACCACACTCGCGAAACTGACTACGCTCCAAGGAGTCGCCCAGCCTTTCGAACGTCCCCTTGGTCCGCCGTAGCCTGCCGTTGCTGATAGTGCTGGTCGAACTCTTCGACCATCCCGAGGTAGAGGTACCGGCGCGGATAAGATGTCATGATGAAAGTTGAGAAGCTCGAGAGCTTCTACATTGTATACGAGACCACGGTTTGCTGAAGAAGAAGCAGATGAGCGCTCCTCCATCACAATGATAAGCGGCAAGTCTGACGTTGTGTAGACAAACATTGTGTTGCCCGTCATGACATCTGTCACCAAAATATGTTTCCATGCTCCAAACAATGCAACCCGCGAGACATTGTTCAGTTCAGCTCAGACGCTTTATAAGGTCGTTCGATCTGTTCCGGCCTCACCAACACCCACACCAGAATCATCACCAACATGGGTATCCCAACGCACTACACCACATTGGAGCTG
Organism: Darksidea phi; assembly: GCA_030770425.1. Taxonomy (NCBI): domain Eukaryota; kingdom Fungi; phylum Ascomycota; class Dothideomycetes; order Pleosporales; family Lentitheciaceae; genus Darksidea; species Darksidea phi. The sequence goes on from JASJFT010000078.1 coordinate 170,988, forward strand.
GCCCCGTCTGCGCCGGACGCAGTCATCCGCGCCGCCTACGAGGCTCTCTCGCTAATGCACCACCCCGACAAGACACGTGAATGTTTACCAACAGAGCGAGCCCGCCACGCTTCCGCCTTGCGCGCTGTACAAGAAGCCTATAACGTCCTCAGCGGCCCCTCAAAGGAGGCATATGACGCGGAGCTCAAACGGCACGGGAACCGCGTTGACGTCACTCGTTCTACCTTTCACCAAGTGCCGACAGCAAAAAAGCCTAGGTCCGCTACGTCAAGACGCCCTCAGATCAAGCTGGCAAGTGATGCGGAGAAACGTATGGCGAAGGCAAAGGCGGGAAATGACCTTGATTATCTTCGTGAACTACGTGCTAAGCGAGACGTGGAAGACGCAAAAATGGACATCGCGGGTTTGGAGGTCATGCAAAAGATCTGGTCGGATGTGGCTGAAGAGACTGAAGATGACCTATCTCTGCAAGCGCACTGTGCTGCTCAAATCAAAGCATATGAGACAAAGATCATAAAGCGGAAGGAAGAGTACGCAGAATGGCTTAATAGCATGGCGAATCCCAAAGTCTCTCCGGAGACGCCGCCATCGAAGAGAACTTCTATGTCTACGCCCAATGCGCCTCGCAAGGCCAAGACGAAGGTCACTATGAAAGACGGTACGCCTGCCAGCGGTGAGCAAGAAGGTATCTCTGCAGCACGCAGTGCTGCTAGATCGGGAGGGAAGAACGCGTGTGAGAATTGTGGTGCTGAGCATGCTTCTATTGCGGAGTGGTGCAAATGCAACCGGCGCAAAACGACGCAGCAGAGTAATGGCTTCGGAAAGGTAGATCCCTTTTTCGTTGTAGTCTGATGCTGAATCCTTTAAACCATGTCCCTCAATGAGTAATCGGTCGTGTCATAATCGCACAACCTCATAGAGAGTAATCGTAATAGTATCCTTCTCAAACACGACGAGTCAATGTACTCTATACACCCTTAGATATCAAATCAATAAATGACAAGAATTGAATAATAAAATTGCAAAAACCTTGATTCTCTCCTCCCACCTCATCCCTTGCCCCTCAGCCCTCCCCCACCATTCCCCTACCCTACCTTAATTCTAAGTGTAATATAAATACCATTACGTTTCAAATTTCCCTTCTTACAAAGGTGTTCCTTACTATCCTTACAAAATATACCAATAGAACTTATCTCGTAGTAGTATGAGGCTGGCATGCCGGCGTGAGCTGTTATCACGCTAGCTCATATAGCCGCACCTGCATATACTCCTCATACTCGTATATAAGCTGCTCTCCTACAGAGCTATTACAATCAATGCGGTGTTTCATATCTACATTTCACTGACCCATATTGCGGTAGCAGTTCATACACGAGCACTTTCGATACCTCGGGTCATTTCTGACAAGGCGTAGAAGAGAGAAATGCGAGGTGGAGTCTTGGCGTATGTTTATATGGCATTTTGTTTTGGTAGAGCAACTGCTTAGAGATAAGGGTTATTCGGCCGCCGCTCTTCTCCACATATTGGCCGAATGGGAATTTACCCAAGGTATGCAGAAAGTCTCGGCAAGAAATTTTCTCGGCGTATTACTGTTCTCAAGAACTATGTTCAATCTTTGCTGCGAGTATGTTTCTAGACGGTATATCGTACCATCACACATACGCTGAAGACGTGAATATCCCATCCTCTCCGCTGTACACAACCGTCAGTCCAAAACAACAACGTATTCGGAAGGGAAAGCTCACCTTAGCTCTAGCCCAAACGACAATCCAATTCCCATTCTGCAAGCTATCGATGAGCCCCTCGCCCTCTCCGGCGCCCTCGTTCCCACCCCCCCCCCCAACGCGGATTCGCTGCGCATCCCCATACAACGCGATAACGCTTCGCAGTGGCTCTTGCAACAACGTTGCCCTGTAGCCACTACGCATGCGTGCCCTCCTCTTCAACTGGCCTAGGAGCAAACGAATGCGCCGGCCACGTCACCTTCTTCATCTCAGGACTGTGTAGTCGATGCGACTCCATGGCCGTCGAGGGCCTGGGCATGAATTGAACCCCCCAGATGTTAGCCATACGCCGGGCTTCTTCGATGTTGTGCAGTCTGGTTTCGTTCTGCAGGTGGGTCACGAGATGTGCGTCGCCTGGATCACTCCGCATTTGGGACACCTCGAACCATGACGAGGTTTTGTAGGTGCCTTTGGTACCTTCAGTAGTCCAGCCTTGGTCGTGGCTCTCGATGGTAAAGTCGAGTTCCCGGATCTTGGGCTGTTCGCCATCGGACAGTTTGGAGAGCTGGAGCGGCACGCAGAGGTATGGAAAGGCGACTGAGAAGTCTTCGTGCAGCCTTCGCCATAAAACGCGTATCGCGTAGCGGTTTTAGTCGTACATTCGACCCAGTAGTGTGCGATGTCTAGTGTAAGTAGGACCAATTCTGTGGGTAAACGTAGCAAGGCAAGGATGCTGCGTATTTCTCGGACATCGGTAGGGCTCGGGACGAAATTGGACTGACACCGTCCCGCTTGCGTTCCTGTAGCCATGATGTTTGTTTAGGAGAGGGATGTGCGTGTCCAAGGCAGCCAGCACCAGAACCGATGGTTGGAAACTAGCGCTTTAAGATACTAGCACGACTCGGCCACGCGACAACCGCCCCGCATTAGCTCGCGCGCATCCTTTTGCTCTCGCGTCTCACCGCTCGTTATCTCGGACGCACTCGTGCGGCAACTGCATGCGCTATCATGCACTCTTACTGGCTTCAGGCTATGCTGTTGCCTGGACTCGCCCGGCCAATGACTTGGCGCGTTCTACAAAAGACGCACTGTCCCGTGCCGACGCGTCCTACATGTACTCGTACCCTACATATCCATTCACCAGACTGTATGAGTTCAGTTCATTTCTGTTGGATCAATCATGTCGGGAGATTCCAGCTTCCTTTCCCAGACTTTACAGTCAATCACCGCCACCAAGACGCGTGAGCAGCACAAGCGTCGCAAGAACTTCGAAGCTCGCAAGAGTCAGATCCTCGAGACTGCTAACGGCGCCCCTGATGAGCGCACTCGGCTTGACGGTCTGATCTCCGGCTTTCGTGATCTCTCCTCGAGCAACAAAGGCATCGGTTACGTGGACAATGACCGGAAGAGCACAGTCGAAAATATGACCCGGTACCTGGAGCAGTCCCGCTGCGACCCTTCGGTGTCATCGGACATTCTGCACCAATTCGAGAGGAACTTACGACAGAAGTTGGACCAGGAGAGCGAACGATTCAGCTTCGCAGATCTATACTATCGCCTGCTGGCCGAGTGGACCGATGCCAACAGCACGCCCATTATCGAGTCGGAGCGGAACCAGGAGGACCTTGATGGCTCGTACGAACATGTGCAGAAGTACAATCTACAGAACTTGAAGGACAAGTTCAGCAATGTCGTCTTCACACCATTAGAAACTGATGAAGTTGAGATTGATGCTTACCTCAACTCTCTCTTCGATGATGAATATGCCGAGAAAAAGTTAAAGCAGGTTCGAACCAGCGTTGCTCAGTTTGCGGTCGGGCTCAAGCAACGCACAACGCCGTTCAATGCAGTCGTTCTAAAGGCATGCATCCAGGCACTTCTGACCAACAATCTACTCAACGATGGAGCGAAGACGACACTTTCCGAGTTCTTAACGAACGACGTTGTCCTTGATGAAATCGCCGATGTTCTCAATCTGCGTTTTTCGGACCTCGATAACTGGTCTTGGGAGGCTGATGAGGGGTTATATTACGAGCCGCGTCGACAACTTAATGGGAAGTACCGCATCATGATGGACCAGGATATCCTCCAAGCCATCTTCCTCCACTACATCGCCGTGAGCTGGTGCACTGAGTTAAAATTCCGCTTCAGTGCCTTTCCGCATGACAATAGATTTTGGAAAGGCTCTAGAGAGATGACAAAAGACGAGAAAGCGCGCCATCAATTCTTCACTGGGACAGCACGTCAGCCAAATGCATTAGAGAATGAAAAAGCCAACGCTTTCCGTAGCACATTCCTCCTCTCCACGCTACCAACGAAATTCTCCGACGATTCCGATCCGTATGGCAAGGAGGACGATTCAAACGAAACGACCAAAACGACCAAAACGACCAAAACGGGCATGAGCGTCCGCCAGGAATTACTTCGCCAGATTGCTACCGATGTCATCATTCGTCGGGCGTTGCATGGCGATGTTGCTGTCGTACAGTCAGACCTGCAGTGGTACGCTACCGCGCTGCCGCATTCAACCTTATTCGCTGTGCTTCGCTTCTGGGGTGTGCCAGAAGACTGGGTTGCTTTCTTTGAAAAGTATGCGGAAGCGCCTTTGCGCATGGATGAGGCACCAGGCAGGAATGTGCGGACCAGAAAGCGTGGTATCCCAATCACTGATGCCTTCGAAAAGCTATTCGGCGAGTGCGTGCTATTCTGCATGGATATTGCCGTCAATCGACTCGCTGAAACGACACTCATTCGTTTCCATGATGACCTATGGCTCTCCGGCGATCCTTCGATGTGCGCAAGCGCTTGGGAGACTATCGAGGGTTTCGTGAAGGTGCTCGGCCTAGATATCAATACATCAAAGACGGGTTCCGTATACATTGCTGATGCGGAAAAAGATGCCGTTATCGCCTCAAAATTGCCTGGAGGGCAGGTCTGCATGGGCATGCTGCAGCTGACAGACACTGGCGACTGGACCATCGATCAAGAGCAAGTCTCAGCCCATGTGCGCCAGTTACAGAAACAGCTTGGTCAATGCAAAAGCATCATCTCATGGATTCAGACCTGGAACGCCTGTATGGGACACTTCTTCCAAAACACATTCGGCCAGCCTGCGAACTGCTTCGGTCAAGGACATGTCGATGCCATCCTCGCGACGCATACCAACATGCAACGCGAACTCTTCGAGTCTCACGACGGTAGCGTCACGCAATACCTGCGAGAGAAGATCTCCCACCGCTTCGGAGTCCAAGACATTCCCGATTCGTTCTTCTTCCTACCCGAGGAGTTCGGCGGCTTAGGCTTGCGGAACCCCTTCATCCCTTCTTTCGTGCTCAAAGACCAGTTGATGAAGAATCCACGCACCCGCATTACCGAATTTCTCGAGGCGGAGAAGAACGCCTACAAGGTTGCCCAAGAAAACTTCCTCTCTTTGCACGACTCCGAGAAAAAACAACGCTTCCGCTCCGCTTACTACGGCAAGGACTCCAAGGACTCCGCTATCTTCGACGAACCCTTCTTCTCCTTCGAAGAATACACGTCTTACCGTGAAATCTATTCCCGCGAACTGCGCCGCGCATACCTCGATCTCATGCGCCGACCCGCCGTCCAGCACATCAAGCTCGCGAAGGAGATCGAGCCGTGGTTTGTGGAGCTGAAGCATTCGCATCAGATGGGCTGGGACGACTTAAGCAGCGAAAATAAGTGGATCATGCATTTGTATGCAGAGGAGTTGAAGAAGAGGTTTGGCGCGTTGAGTATTGTGGATAGGAACTTGCTGCCTAGTGGGGTTATGAAGATGTTGAAGAGGAAGAAGGTGGTTTGGCAGTTGGTCATCTGGGGCTGAGTTCATGGTCTTGCACGCAATGGAAATGAAAATAAAAAGGTGTGGGCATTCCCTTGGCTTATATAAGTCCCATCCAGATCATGACAGGAAATCCGTCACCGCTTCTAAAGAAAAAGAGCAATATACTGTGCTGAGTCCTACGCATTCTACCCCATCCTCTCTCCACCTATATTGGACATAATCCGCTCGTCTCTCGATTTCCCGCGTGCATTTTCCCCTCTCAGTGAACATACTTCTCCATCATCTCAATCAAATCCCGCCACGCAATCTCCTCCCGAAGACGCGCTTCTCGCTCCCTCTCCTTGCCATCTCTAGACACAATAGTGAGACCATGTACCAAGGCAAAGGAAGTAAAGATATCAACGTACCGGAGAGCAGTACTAAAGGAACCGATAATGTACTTCAGCGGCGACATGGACTTGGAGAGAGCGTTGGCCAGGCGTGTCGTTGGTGTGGTTGCAGTGTGGTAGATGGAGATTGTTACTGTTGTTATGGAAGAAGTGATGATGTGATAGAGATAAATCGTTGTGGTAATGAATGACGTGTAGGTAGGCCTGGTGGGCATTTTTTGTGTTGTGGTGGTCTGCCCGAGGTATCTTATTGATGGTGTGATAGTGAGTGATAGTAATGTAGTAATCGATATGATTGGTGCAGGGTCAAATATCTTTGTAAGATGACCGCAGCGGCAATCGTTTGTGTGGGATAAATCGGAAATGTTAGTGTAGGTGGAGAAGGAGAGAAGGCACCATACCAGCGATTTTATACTGGGCGGCTTTGATGAGTCATGATGGGGCTTACGCCTGGCGTTCTCATGGCTACGCGGTAGGTATTTTCCTGCTCAGAGGCTTGGCACCGAGATCATGCTCACAACATTGCGCCATGAGGGTTCTAGAGCGGGTATGCTGACCGCACACGAATTGCACTACTATTTCGACTATTCTCGTTTCACAAAAACTGGGACACGTAGCCGCGGAGGTGGCATCTGACATGACGAAGTACTACTACGAAGATTATTTTCACCGTCGGGAGCCACGCACACGTACGCAAGTTTCTAACCCTTAGTCAATTTGGCGGCGATTTCCGGCCCGTATAATACGTTTTAGACTATTGATACTGGCGAATATTCAAAGTAGCCCTGAAAAACTACTAATGAATCCGGGATTTGCATACCTCCTCAACGTGCAAAACACGTATTTTGCCCTCAATCTCGATGCCTTTCGCTAATCATGCTTAGCTTGACAAATCTCCCAGTTCGTGGACAACTCGCCGGGAGTCGTTCAGGTATTCAAGAAGCACGGAATTCTGATGGAACTGGAGAGTAGCTGCGGAGGGGATAGGCTGCGCGAAAAGGTGCAAGACCGGGAAAGAGGCTGTTAGAAAATTGGCTGCTTCGTATTATCCAGGTACGTAGGCAGCTCTTGTATTGAGATTTGAGGCGGTGTTAACATGAGTGGGGGTGGCGAGAGTTACGGTGGAGAAAGATAGGTCATTGCCATTTCGAGGATCTGTGAAGACGTTGAGGGGTTGTTGGGCAGGCTATGCGGGGTGGTTGATATCGAATGAGTAGCAGCCATCGCGTCGTCAAACTCGCGGAATAACCCATAAAGGTGATCGGGGAGGTTGATATACGTGAACACAGTTTCCTAAAGGCTGTTGTGGAAGTGGCTTTCTGATGTTTCTGACTGGAAAGTGCTTCTTGAAGACCCCTTGCCTAGAAATTTCCTGAATAGGCAATAGGTGTTTTAAAGACTGTTTTCTCTAGCAAATATTGTAAACTACTTGCCGAGAAACGAGCGCTTGGCCCTCCAATTGGTTGTGTTCGCTAATACAAATACCTGTTACAACAGTCAATCCGGTGAATGAAGACATAACCATATCTTCAGATAGATAAACGTCCATAACCTTCAAAGCTACGTGATGCAGAGTATCTTCTTTAGCTCTATGATAGTTATCGCTATGTTTCAGCACAGCGTAGTTGTTTAGTAGTGCAGAGCTGTCCATTCTACGAGTACGTATTGAAACAGACGATGCCTGCTTATCCTCTGCTATTCTTGTCCAGATTTCTGGCAGCTTTTTTTAAGCACAGAAAACTCTACTGAGACTTTAGAAGCACCAAATGTAAGCACATGTCTATGTGGAACCACCGTTATTCGATACAGGTTGTACTTGGGCAACAACGATACGGAAGCATTTAACCTATGATCTATGCATGAAACAGGTTGTACTGAGAAATAGATTCATAGAGTAGCAGATGAGGCTACGTTAGATAGTTTTCATACCGGACGGGGGATGATGCGACTCGTGTATTCCCTATTCTCAATCTCAGCGCGAAGAATATAACCTCCGGCAAGAGAGCTCGCCAATGTCGATTTAGCCGGAGTCAATGGCGCATGTCTACTAGAACCGTGATCATGAAAAGCAACTGCCAAAGCCATGCAACGCTGAAACACATGCGTGTCTTAGCCTAATACAGCAGCTCTGAACCTCCACCATCTTACTTCAACGTTCAAAGCCTACTCCTTCTATTCTTTGGCCGCCTATCATTCTCAACCGGCTTCGAAGCTATCGACAGCCCACCGGCAGTCTTCATTCCCAAACCCACACCCTCAGAACCCATCACCATCGTATCCGGCATCTCCGTCCCAATATTCCCCGCCGACGCCCCAACAGGAAGCGTACGAGAAAACGGTCGTCTCTCTCTCACCGAAGAATCGGGTGCCTGCTGCAGCACAATTCCCCTCGATGCAAGCCAATGAGCTCCCAGATTCGCATGATGTTGTATAGTCGACTGGACTGGTGGCTGGAAAATTCCATCAGATATGGTGGAGGCTAGCTCGGTTGGGCTGCCTTGTCGCTTTCGGGTAACTATGTTGGAATACTCGCTCTGTCTATCTTCCAACTCATGCTCAGATTCAGAGGACGAGAGTTCTGCTACCCATCGTTTAACGAGCTTCCTTTCGGCCTTTTGCTGCTTTGAGAGGGACCCTGAGTAATCATTGGGCGGGAAGGATTGTTCCAAATCGAAGCCACGATACGGAGGGCTGCGCATCAGATTCGGATTCCGCGCGCGGAAGGATGCCGTTAGGCCTAGGTTCTCGCGGTCGATGGGGGAACCGAGCATTCGCATACGTTTTACTCGATGCGTAAGTTCATTTTGAATTGACGGTTCTTCTGTAGGCCGCGACGGTAAGGTACGCGCATCTGCAATGGCAATTGCTCGCTCTCGTATGGCTGTTTGCAGACGAGAAATCTGCCGACCGCCTGACGATATTGAAGGTAGCCCTTTCTTGAGTGATAGTGCTCGCAGTCGTCTGTGGGTATCCGGTGCAAGCTTACCTGCAAGACCCTTCGGCCTCAGCATCTTCCGCTTGCTTACCTTGGCCCCTTCCTCAACCTGTTCTGCAGTCTTGAACTTGGCCCAGTGTTCCGGCCGCGGATAATCGAAGAATTGATTAGGTAAGTTTGGCAGAACTTTCATGTCGCCAAAATACGTGGGCAAGAATGGATCCGCCGACTCAATATCCAGCGGAGATATGGGAAGATGACTGAATTGATTGCCCGTTCGTGGCACTGATGCAAAGGCAACAAGTCCTTCTCGTGCAAGGACGATGCGGCCAGTAGATATTTGGCTGAAATCAGATGGGTTCGCTATTGGGTATGATCGCTCGGAGACCGGCATATCTTGTGCGGTGATTCCAAGCGCGTTGGCAAATTTCGACAGCAACGAGAGTGGTACGTAATGCCCTTGAAGTTTGTTTTCGCCACGAACCTCTGCAAAGTTCTCACACCGAACGTCCTGATCGGTGAGACATGCGTTCAACTGCTTCAAGGTAGCGATACGATGCAGTTGCGTAGCATTGAACATTCTGGAAGGAATATGATAGTAGATGGCATGCTTTTCTGTGATTAAAATTTCCTTGCCGAGAGCTATACCTACTAACGTTTCCAGTTGCTTTAGTGTGCTTTCCATTGCAGGAGGAAGATCCCCGTTTCGCGTCAAAGCTGCTCGGAGAGATCCGATCGTCTGCTGGGTTATGAGCGCGCCATTCGGAACGATGATGTTTTCGTATTCAAACATGACAGCGTCGCGCCACTTTGGGTATATGTCGCAGCAGACGGCGAGATACTGGGCGAGAGATTGTCCGTCAATCCCTACCTGCGGTTGAGCATATGCACTCTCCTGAAATGCGCCGGGCTGGAACGGGAACGCCTGGACGACGGTAAAAGTTTGCCAGGGATTCCTGAAATCACCCTCTAAAGATCGTAATTTATCGCAGATGTTACGAGGTATAAAATCCCACCTCTTGTGGTACAGCGGGTTGGCAAGATCGTCCAAAAACTTGTGGCCCAGAGTCAAGATCATGGAGTAGTCCTTGGCACCCTCAATATTCTGACTGGATCTCCTCCACTCATGGATTATTTCCTGTAATCTATTTTTCGTTATAGGGCTGACTTGAAGCTGGCCTGCATTGTGCAGCTGGTTCGTCTTCGCGCGGGACCAGTCCATCTCTTTCTTAGCCAGAACTCTCAAGAGCTTCTTGCCGTACTTCGAGTACCGGTCATCACCTTTATCGTCAAAGTAGTGAGCGCAGGTTCGTTGGGCCATGGCATGCTCTTGTTCCGCTTTTTCCGTCCTCCATCGCATTTCCTTTTCGTCGACAGCATTAGGTGCCAAGGCTTTTCGTAGCGCCCAGATGCTGCAACAATCCTCAATCAACTCCATAGCTTGTCGGCTATCTTGAATCATTGCCGCTCTGGGTATTTCCTCTTCTGGTGGAATAGAATAAGCCGTAGAGTAGTCAACCAGAAGTAGCTTGTCAACACGATCGTCTTGGAGGCGGATGAGGACGCTATCCCAGTCCACAGAAGCATGGATGATTCGGTGAAAATGCAGGAATTCGAGAGCAGAAAACAATGGACGCAAAATTGCAGCGGCGACTTGAAAGCGAAGTCCTGGATGCTTCTCTTTCAGACCCACTTGCAGCGCCCCGTATGGAGACATCCCTTGATGGGTGTCTGTGATGATCGCCGGAACACCGTAAAACTCTACTGAAGCCTTGTATCGCACAATGGATTGGTGAGTCTAGAGAATTGTTAGGTGGGAGGCAACGGAACCATAGGTAAGGAAAGCTTACCTTCTCTTTGAAAAACATTAGCATCTCCCTATCTCGCTTCTCGTGCCCACGCGCACCGCGAAACAATTTGACCGTATCCGTCCTACCGTTGAATCGTTGAAGCACTCGATAAGACCTGGTCGAGCATGGTTCTACGTCGGTGCTGAATATCCATCGCGAGCGTGCCCAGATTTGCGTGTTTTCTTCGACATCCTGCAAGTCCTCCAATAATGGTGCAGCTTCAAAATCAGGCTCCAAGTTGAGAACATGGACAGCCTTCTTAATAAACCATATGTCAATCTGCATCCCGAGCACATCCACACGATTGACCTTAGACTCGTCGAGGTAGAGGGCATGCGGAACATTGACTTTTTTCTTCTTGGTTCTCGTTGTGTACTTTTGAAGTGGAACTCCGTTGACTATCGTTACTGTTTCGGAGGCGGAATCCACTCTCCAACATCCAGCTTCTCGCGCAGGGACTAAGCTGAACTGTTTCTTCGCTACGCTAGTGTGTGGCAAGTAGACGTCGAGTGCAGCCGTCTGCGTGGTGATTGGAGTCTTCCTAGCTCTACCGAAATCGTACGTTGGCTGACCCACTATCCGATGAAGATAGATGTGACAGCCCACCACTTCGTCTAATCCTGTTGATGGAATTTCGTCTCTTATCCGTAGTTTTCGGTACACAGTATCGCGGTTAGCAACAAATGCGTCCGAATGATGCAGGGTTACAACGGCAATGAGATCGTCCACGGAAACTTGTTTCGGGATCTCGGGGCAACCATCTGGAAGATCGAGCTCATTCTGGGCTCGAGGCTTTGCCATGTCGACGTCTCTGCGAAGGCTCGGATACATCAACCGTGTTCTTACTGGCGATAAATATATTGCGGAGGAAGAGACACAGGGGGCGTGGTTGAATCTGGGCGGGTCGGATCGGGATCTGCATGCCAATAAAGCGTTGAGACTCTGACATAGCGTTCGATTGTTCGATTTGGGGTTTTATAGCGGCCGTACAGCAAAGCGTCGCCTAGCGACGCACATCTTAGCATGATCGGTGAACTCTAGGCCACATCCTGACCGAGCTGTGCCGCGGTGTCTTGGAATAGAGTTAGACCGACTCACTCGAGTGATCTTGCTGCTGTGACGAGGCGTCCTCTGGGATAGCAGCACATCCCTGGGTGTCCCAGATAGCCAGGGAAGATCCCCAGAGTAAATTAGTCAGCACGTAACAAAGATTTGACTCGTTGAACTACGGTCCGACAGCATCGCACTTGAATTCTTAAGGGAACAATTAGTGACGAAAGTCTTCGCGTCGTAAGTCACTGGTCGTGTAGCTGCCCCCTCATAGCAGTTCAACGCCCCACTCGTCCGTTTAGAACGCAACCTATCAGCTCTGCTATACAGACGCATAAGATTTTGTTTAAGCCTTTCAGCTGATGGCGCAGCGCTGCCATACCGGAATATTGCGTGTGATTTTCGCGCCACCTTGCAACGACCGTCTCTCAAACTCAATGGATTTTTGCTCAAGAGTGTCAATGAATAGCAAAGGTGCCATATTCAGAACGATTTCCAATGTTAAAAGAGAAGTCAGTACCAAGGCCAGCTTCACGATGATGTGGTCAGAAATTGTTGTGGCGTTGGCTGTTGCTAGCCATGGATGAGGGTAGGAAGCGTCTTTTCAAAATGCAAGGCCTCTCTAGTAGTAGAAACTTAACCAAATACTAGAGCAAGTCTGATTACGCGATCATATGCTGGAGAGAGTAGGTAATTAGTTGTTTGATCTGTTTGCTCCTTTGCGATGGAAAAATAAACACGCTAATCTACGAACGGATTAGCGTTATACGTAACACATTTTCAAGCATTGTCCACGGCATCGTTCTTCCGTTAACGCATAAAACAGCATGCAAGTGTTCAAGCTAAACTCGGGGATAGATTGAGAAGCTTCTCATAAACTACGTCAACACTCGCGAGGCAGTTTGTTATCGCAACTTTGGCTCAAAGGGGACAGTGTGAAGCGAGTACAGTAGCGCGCCTACGCGACCTCTACGGATTGGACGCCGCCACCCTCAACTCCTTTCCGCTCTTTCTCGACCTCCCTAACATTTTTGTGTTCAATTCCAAAGGAGGCAAAAAAAGCAAGTCCTCCGGCCACTAGCAGAAAGATGAAGACTTCCCGAACCCCGTTCTGATATGCCAGCCTGAGTGTGTGCAACTCTGCCGGAGAACGTGTCAATGCTGGCAAGTTGTACGCTCCTGCTTCGATGACAGCAGCCACTGGCATATCTGGGACTTTAGACCTTATGTCCGAGGTCAACTTGCTGAGGAAGATGGTCTGGAATACGCAGAGACTCAATGCCCCACCGAACTGGAAGGCAAACTGCAGCAGTGCTATTAAAAAATTTGTAAGCGTTTCCCGTTACCATGTCTACCTCGTTCAGAACAGTCGAGGCAGCAGTATATGGCAGATTGATCGCGCTACCAGTACCGATACCGCAAATGACGAAATACGCTATCCAGCTAGCATGGGCGGTATTGAAATTGAGAAGCGTAACGAGCCCAGATCTAATCACACTCAATGCCGTACCTCCGATGATGAAAGGTGCCTAGTGATGTCAGTCGTGATCGTATCACACCGTGCCACTGACTCACGTAGTACCCGAACTTCGAAACCAGTGCTCCCGCCACTACCACGACCATGATCTGTGTCAATGCCAGAGACAGGATCTCCATCCCGCTTCTCTGCGCGCTGAAACCTTTCACTGCTTGGAAGTACATCGGTATATAAATGCCGTACTACCAGTATTAGCGTCATCTTTGCGTGTCGGTGCAAGGTACCCACCGAGAAATTTGGCATTGAGAACAGGAACAAGTACACTGCCCCAGAAGCAATAGACCTTTGCTTGAGTACTGAAAAGGGTATGACCGCTTCATCACCCATCTTCCATTCGACGAACAGAAAGAGTGCGAGCAAAGTCCCGGATACGCTGAAGAGGTTGATTATCTTAGGAGAGGCCCAAGGTAGACTCTGACCACCCCATTGCATTGCCATAAGCAAGCAACACAATGAAATTATTATTAGCAAACTTCCTGCTAAATCGAGCTGGAAGAATATCTGCTTCACGTTGTGCCTAGACCGACCCGCCGCTTCGCCGACAGACTCCAGTTTCAGAAAAGCTGCAACTAGAAGTGTAGCGATGGCGCCGAATGGTACGTTACTGCCTATGATCAGTCCCCAACATCATGCATGGCAAATTTTCTGGGACTCACATCCAGAAGCACCATCTCCAGAGTCCTCTATCGGCCAATGTTCCCCCTAGCACCGGTCCGATACCGATACTAACACCAAACGCACTGACGAAGAGACCGAAGTAGAAGGGGCGTTTAGCTAAGGGCACTATCTTCGTTACAATAGCAAACGAACCCTGCATAAGGCCCGCAGCTCCGCAGCCTGCTACAGCCCTTCCGGCGATGAATACTGGCGAAGAAGGGGCAGCGGCGCACAGTATGGATCCAACTACGAGGCGTCAGGCACAACTCCAACATTGATAGGAACAGAGCTCGTACCTTCGAATACACCGATGAAACCAAGGTATAGAAATTTGGTGTCTACAACTTTATACAACTTCCCAAAGGTTGGTTGCAAAGCCGTCAGTGTCAGCAGATAGCCACTTCCGTTCCAAGTGATCGCGTCAAGTGTGTGGAATTGGGTGGTGATGGCGGGGATTGCAGGACCAATGATGGTGGTGTCCAACGCAACGAGGAAAGTGCCTAGGTACAGTGAGCCGATGACAACGATGAGCCACCCGGGCGTCATTTCAGTGCGAGTTTTAGAACCATTTTGGTTCTGGTGGCATGTTAAGAATCGATCTAGCCCGGAGGACGTCTCGGGGTAGGTACAAAGAGGATTGTGTGCGGGAGTACAGGAAGAGATGGAATGGTGTTGTCGAAGTGCCTTTTCAATGGCTTCATTGAGCTCGTGTTGCTCCATGATTTGGACGAGATGCATCAGGCAGTGAATAAAGAAGTGAAAGATTGCTGCACTCTCAGAAGGCATGATTACCGTCTCATCCGAAAACGGACGTATTCATACTCTACCACGGCATGCCAAAGGAACCTACCTATACAACTTTGACCATAATTTTGGCTATTCCACTATTTGTGTATCCAAAAGGTTGCACACTCGCTGGGACAATAAGTTGTAATACCCGCTGCACTCGTTACATCCGTGTCCACATCCTGTATCCCAGCTTAATTTACTCTATTTTTCCACTTCTTCTCAATTTTGGTATATTGTTATTACTTTTCCTGCAGAATTGTATCTATCATCTTCCAGCCCCCGGATCCACGGTTACAGCACCATAGTGTTTCAAAAACCGACCCCAGACAACATGACTTTCCATCTCGCTCACGGCAAGAGGCCACAGTACCCGTCCCGCGCCATCTTCCCATCCGATTGGTCGTACGCCACCAAACGCTTCCTCGTATTCCGGTGCGGCACTCATGTAACCAGGATCCACCGTATTCATAGCAACTCGCCTGGACCGCCACGCAACAGCCGCTTCCGTCTCGGTGATCATGTTGAGCGCGGCTTTCGAAATGTTGGTGTGCACATGCTTGCCTTTCTTTATAGCCGAACTGGTACGGTCTTCGAAGATACCTTCCCGAGAGGATACATTGATGATGTAGCCTTGTGGTTTGATGAGTAGATTTTGCGGAACTGTGCTGGAAGGGTCGGAAGGTGTGGAAGATGTGGAAGATGTTGGAGAGTTGGTGCAACCCATAATTGGAAGGAGCTCCCGACATAGGATGAGTGGCACGAACGTGTTGACCGCGTGGGCCGATATTAAGTCCTCGTAGGGAATTTCGGAGAGCGACTGCACCCAGGATGATTTGGAGTATGGCTCCACTTCTGCTGTTGCAGCACCTTTTGGAACATGAAAGGCTTTCACTGCTCCCGCAATGCCAACATTTCCTTGCACGCCTTCACGGTGAACCGCACTTTTCTTTGTGTCTTCTAGCGTCATCGGCAGCGCTCCTCCTCTCACCCTTGCTCTGTACGCACCGTCGATCAAGAACTGATGGCTCTTAATTCCCTCCTCTAGCGTCTTTTCTCGCTTCACAGCACCTTCCTCCTTCTCTACGCTATCTGTCAACGTCTGTGCTGCATTGTTGATCAGCGCATGCAGCTTCGCCTCTCCTCCATCTGCCCACGCTCTCAAACACCGCTTGGTCTCGTTCACGAGAGCGAACGCATCCGCCGCGCACCTGAAGTCCGCACCTACGATCTTCAACCTCTCTCTCCACTCGGCGGAATCGTTCTCCCCCAAATATCGCGCTACGGCATCATGCTGATACCGTGTCGTAACGAGCACACGCGCGCCGCAGCGCAGGAGGCGCAACGCAGTATGATAACCGAGGTTTATTCGCGCACCGGTGACGAGTGCAGTAAAGGTAGGCGGCAAAGAAAACTTTGGTGGCTTTGAAAGCTGGGAGGATGAGAGGTTGAAAGCACCACAAGGGATGCACATGGAAGGCTGGGAAGGGTGTGGGTTTACAAGGGTGATGCGACATATATAGCACTGACGTTTGCGAGGAATGTGAGGTGGTTTGGGGATATTCGAAGAAATGATTTCGTCTACGAAGACTTCGTTTTCGAGAGGTGGTTTCGTTGGATCTTCCGAAGCAACTTGCTGCTCGAGGAATGATAGGATAATCTCAGCTGAAGTGTCTCGTTGAATTGTAGACGCCTCTGCGAGGTTTATTAGTACTTTGAGCGCAATCGAAAGCTCTGATGGGTGTAATGGTTTTTGAGCTACTTCTCTCCCCGGAGTAGCTCCTCCCATCGTTCTACACATTTGTTCTCGGCTGAGATACCGTTTGATTTTCCTCAGCAGATTCTCGTAAATGACGCTTTTGATGTCATGGCTTAAACCGGGAATTGGTGCGAGGTGTGCAGCGATGGCTATTTCCTTTCCAGTGTCGTACCCGGATAAGTGCCAAGCTACCCAGCTGCAGGGTTTCCCAGCGTTGATGAGAGCTTCATCTTCGCGCAGACGTCTTGCGATCTCCTCCTCGGATTTTGTGGCTACAAAGTGTGGCGCGGAGAGCGGCGAGAATAGTGCCATTGCAACCAGACTGGTTTCTAGGCTCTTGGGGAATTGATAAACCAAAGATATTAGGCGCTGTAGTAGCTAAAGGCTTGGTTCAGGCTAGAGAAAGACCCGAGAGTTCCCGTTGTACATTTATGTTGAAATCAGCACCTGAACATGTGAAAGAGAAATTAATTGATTGAGTGATCGAACAGCAACTAATGCGGAGCACCATATATAGGATGGGTCTGTGCGAACCTTACAAAATCGGATGAGTCATGTACGTATCACATGAACTGTTTTTTCCCTTTCAAACAATGTGCACACATCTGGGCCCCTCTTTCGTATATAAACTCTTCATGAGTCTCCTCTCACCCCAAACTCAACTGTTTCAGCACTGCCGAAATATCACGACATGCCCCTGACTCGCCGCTTTAAGCGCATCGCGCCCGAGCTCGAGAAGCTCCCCTGCGAGCTACACGAGTCTATTCTGACAGAACTTGAGTTTGAGCAACTCATTCGCTTGTCACAATTCGCCGGGCCTCGCCTTGTCTGGTCTCTCGAAAATAGTTTTTCGCATTGGGTCAAATTCTTTCAGGATGGAGCTGCGACAGAGTGGCAGAAATTACTAGCTATTACCGACCAGGTTAAGGCGCTATGCTTCCACCCGACCGAATTCAAATTCGCTTTTGATGAGGACTATCGTAAGGACGAGAATTTGTCTTTCCTTCACAATCGAAGCACTGATTGGACTGTTCGCGCAAATTATCGGCTACTAGAAAATTGCGACGAACTGTCCCGTCGCTGGCAGCTTGAGCTCAACCGGCATGTAATCAGGACAACTTGGTCAGCATTCCATCAGCATCACTCCAGATTGATCAAACCGTGGATACCCTACCTTGAGTCCACGCACACTATTCCCAGGTTACACGATGGATCCAACATTGTGGACGTCTTTGAAAAAGTTTCATCACTCAACTGGCAAGACATACCGACTCGGCAGCCATTGCTATCAATCACCGAATTGGCTAACTTCATCAATCTCTTCCAACAGCTACGACATGCACGGGCAGAGGCTTTGGCGCGGGAACTGAGACGCCTAGCAGATCTGTACGACGCGCATCCGACAAGCTTGAAGATGCCGACTGCGCCGCAGACACGTCGCCTGAATGAGGAGCATGTGCCAAAACAAATGCGATGCGAAGCCCGAAAGCTGCTCAGTAAGTCAATATACCATTGTTGGGACATCGACAGAAAGGAACCGTACCGATATCGCTTCGCAAATTCCTTTCCGGCGCTCGTTCCGTATGACTGGTGTATGAAGCTTTTTTCCCATGTGCTACGGCAGGGAATTCTGGCAAAGGGCGCTTATCCAGAAGCAATAGGGGAGAAATGCAAGGCCATCCTCGAAGCGCTACCTCCGTGGGTAGTGCCAGTGCAGGTCAATCTCATAGACAGAATCAAAGTCTATCCGATCTCAGATATTTTGAAGGCACCCGCTCGACTTGGATTGGGCTCAAGACCTATAGTACCCCAGTTTCGGTTGTCGACATGGAAGCGGGAGAATACGGGCCCTTGCTGCCCGCACCCAGATGCCGAGCTAAAGTGGTTGGAAAACTTTGTGGAAGTTATCGGATGGATGGAGGAAAGTTTTCCCGACGTGGCTCGGGAAGTGAAGAACGGTTGGGAGCACGACTCACAATTACCAAAGGCTTGAGAGCCGGCCGAAGATTGTGTCAAGGCTCGGCAACGCTGTACGTACGCCATATATATACCTGGATTTAGCTCCTACTGTGTTTCGTGCGGACCTTCTGAAGAGACTCCCACTATGCAAATCCAAATCAAATACCTGGATTTAGAAATAGATAATGCTGCAGATTACAGATCAGACTAAGCTCAATAACACGTTGCAACAATACAAGCTTATTAACTACTTAGCGCTATGTCCCGTCATACAAAATGGAATTGGCATGTCTAAGGTATTCGCCTATCCTAGATGTGCTGTTGAGTGTTGCCTCTCTGATCTAGGATTGCTACTAAAACTGATACAGTGCTTCCACCACCGTCCCACATTGAAAAGCATCTCAGAATCCATCTATCTTCAGCTTGCAACTCTTTTATACATGCGCCAAACTGTCTGTAGTACGCTATAGACCATCTCGTCGCCCACGGCACGACCTGACTGCAACTGCACACCTCGAAGCGCGCCGTCCCCATTCTGACGCAAGCCTGCCGCTCCTCTGCAGCAACCTGTTCTGTCCGTCCTGTCCTTGCAAGAGTCACGATGGTAATCGTCGGCTGAAATCAGATTTTGGGATCGGGGCTATTCTTTCCGCCTTTCCGGACATACTAGCTGTCGCAATGAGTCTGCGTTCCATCCCGTTCAAAGAGGATTATGCGCTATGCTAGCCTTTCCCTCTCCGCCTTACATTTCTCAAGGTGCTTTCTCCTAAATGACTTAAGAATCACACTCTTCAAGCTAGAGCTATGATAAATGTGCAAGCTACAGGTGGGATTAGGTTATTTTCTGCTATCACTAACGATGAAAGCAATCTCGATTGACTGCACAGATGGGGAGCTTACACAATTCCAGAACTCGTTCGCTCTACCTACCTGCTGAGCCTGCGGGCCAGGCCAACAGACCTCATCGACGCCCTCCCGTCCGACCCGAAGGCTTCCTCAAGGATATACCCCTATGACTTCCAATCTTAGTACCCAAGGGGAACCCGCTTCATTATCGCTGCCGGCACAAACTACCATTCTGAAGTTCCCCGTCGCGCCCCAAGAAGCGGACGGCTTATACCCACCTGACACCCAGGGTTCCGGCGCAGTGCGAGAGAAGTGGCCCTGCCTTGAGAAAGCATAAACAAGACGTGCTGAGAAGAAGGCTGCTAAGCAAACAAAATACAAGGAAAAGCATGGCTGGAGGTCGAAGAATCTTGCTTCGGAGGCAGAGGCAGAAGAGGAAGGAAACGATAACGCGGTCAATGGGCAACTCAAACAGAAGCGCGAGAATTCGTACACCTAAGGCAGACTTACCAGAGCCACAAGCCAAACTAGCACGGGTGAGCGAAGCATCAGTGTCAGCTATTGCTCCAAGCGTATCGGGGAGCAATACAGGAGGTCCTGCCCCGGTTGCATGGATGAGCGAAGCGCAACAGATGCCTGAGGCCTTGGTGGTATGGATGAGTCGAGCGCGGCTTGGAGCAAATCAGATTACGGCGCAAGGAACGGAGCTTGGACCGATTTGACGCAGGCTTGCGCAGGACGCAGCCTGTTACTGCACAATAATCAACTATTTTCTCGGCCATGATATTGGTGTACTGGTCATGTACACCGCCGAGTAGGGACTGAAACCCCACATCAATATCGCGTCTGCTGCACTGATCTCACTTCGAGGTATGCGGGGCCCTCGAGATCGGGGGCACCATGACCGTTGTCAGGTCGTACCGCCTGCTCGAGGTGCTGGCTAATCATCCCCTAAAAATGCGTTAACGCAGAGATCGTGGTTGACAACGACTTCTTTTCGCGCAATACACCACTTGAGTTGGTCCTCCTTTCTCCATCCACCATTTACAGAGGTTCCGTTGTCCCTTGCTCGGACAATGCAGCTCCTACAGTATTCTTCACTACTCTTGCCATGCTTTGTGTCAGGGCAATAAAATGAGTTCCTCTGTTGTGTTACGGGAACCGTCGTGATCTCTGTATTGCTGCTCGTTGTAATCTCAATAAAGCGATCCTCTATCATAAATTTGCGACCGTCGGGCCCATTCGTAGTGTGTTCTCTGTAAGATTCTCGATCTTGAGTCTCGGTAGCGATATAATGGATCTCGACAGCGTCTAGATATTTTCGCTCACATAACCACTTTTGTAGCCTATCAATGGCGAAATACATCGATTCATCCAGGAGGGCTTGGTACAGTGGGAAGTCGTGACCTGCTACCTTATCGTAAAAGACTGGAAGAACTCCGGTACGGAGATACTGAAGGATATGTTCGAAGATGTGGGCGTCGCTTTCAATGAAGTATGAGCCATCCTCCTCTTTGTCGCCCCATTTCCCGGAGAACAGCTTCTTGAAATATAGACTCTCGTCCAGCCATCGTTCAGGGTCAGTAACAAAGGAACGTTGCGAAGTTCTGATCGTGATGTACATAGCCACGTCGATGCGTCAAGGAAACGCTATTAAATTGCGGGCAAGGACCCTTGTCACTGAGTAACGTCAACAAGCCTATGTTAGAATTATTAGTTCAAAGCTACATACCCACTGTGGCAACGAAGACCGTTCCTAGAGAAAATTTGGCGAGCCCGTGCTATTTAGAGAGCATTGTAGCTCCAGAGACATGAATAATATAAACAATGGAGGCACGAAGTACGAACTTCAGTATGGGGGAGAGCCGCCGGTGCGGGGTTGAAGAGCCAGCGCTGCCTTCACCGTTCCCTAGCGCTGCCAAGATGTGTCCAGTAGCGAACCAAATCAACGGTACCTCGTTTTTGCAGCGGTCTGCGCCTCTAGCACATATCTGTATTGGCTTGTGACTTTGAACATTTTGTAATCTGGCTATTCGGTCTATGACGGTGCAAGCCGAAGTGGTCAGCGAGACCATCTACGCCACAAGGATCATCATCTGGCATCATTTGTAGTGCCACCTCTTCGGGAAGCCAGTTGAAACGAAGCGTGGGGCACGTTCACTCAGCCAGTGTAATTACAGCAGTAAAATTAAGTACCCCGCACCAACTTTGGACGTGGGTCGTGGACGTGCGGAACAAAACTGTTGACTAGATAATAGTGCAACCTGAAAGGTTTTTTTTTTCCCGAGGAAAAGCTGTATTGCGCAACTATGCTATTGTAAGGAAGTTTTTCTACTCAATAATAAACTGCATACATCTGAAGACCAGTACTGAAATTTCAACTGCACATGAAAAGAGTGGAACGCTTGACGTCGGCCCGTGGAACA